>JACDJE010000102.1:2088065-2346176 GCA_016647715.1 Pavo muticus | reverse complement strand
GGGGGGGGAGAGGGTGCAAAAAAAAGCAGAAGAAAAGGCCATTCTCTGGCTTAAGTTTTCTGCCACTTTAATTCTCTGAATTGGTTCACCGTGAGAACCAATTTCCAGGGGGGGAAAAAAAAAAGCAGGAACGTGTAGCTGAAGACATGGGGGGAAAAGAGCCAACCTGATTGCTCTAACCTGTATCTGAACTGCACTCTTGGGGAGAAGGCACTCTCTCAACTACATATCTGACAACAGAGTGCAAAAGCTGATAAGGACAGGTTCTGCTTAATAACAATTTCCCACAATGGCTAACTGCTAGTTTCTCAAAAGCTCTTCTTGGTGCTAATATCACATAAACCAAAGACATGGATATAAAAAGAAGCTTCCCACAAAAGTAACTCTGTAAAATCCTGAACTGGCAGCATAAGGTAACTACTGATGCTTTGACAAACGCACACAGAGTACCCCCTGTACTGGGGGGTACTGTTTCCACCACTTACAAATATGTCAAGCTTCTCCTTGGGAAGGTATTTCTTAGATGTACGCAGCGGAAGCACGCTGACTATAAATCATATAAAGCCAAGTGTGGTGCATAAAAGATGAAAGTAGAGAAGCTTTACATACAGTTGTTTTTTCAATAACCCCAACAAGAACGGTCTCCAAAAAAACTAACCGTAGCTACAGAAACACCCACACGCCCGTGTTACAGCCACCTGCTCTTTTCCACAAGGATATCAGGAGCACAAAGAAGCAAATCAATACCTTTCCTCTCCTAAACAGTCAACACATGTCCCGGTCTGTGGCCGCTTACTGCCACTGTGCTTTAACACACCTCCGCATTCACAGTTATTTACACAAGATAAGAAGCGCCCGCTTCCAGAGGTGTCCTTTTTTGTGAAGCAGAATGAAGAGCACGAAGCAGGATTCTCACGGGTCAGTGATCAAATAGGATAAACGCCGTGACGTCGGGGTTTCTTTAGGAAGAATGTAACGACGTGATTGTGTTTTAAGAGTGCAACCAGCAGCCACCAAATAATCGTACAAGACTGGGAGGCCTCATCTTTGAGCACGTTGTAGGTAATTGCCTTGTAGGTTTTAAGTGAGGATTGCTCAACATGCAGCCCAAAGACCAAACGTAGCCTGCAGAGTCCTAAAATGTGGCCTACAGATGCCCTGCCCTTGCAACTGCGAGAGAAGGACAAAGCTGGTCAACAGCAGATGATTTTCTATTGCTGACAAATACAATCAAACATTTTCTTTTTGCCTCTCAAAGCAGCACATGCAAAACAACACTACAATAATACGACCTCACATCTTTTATTCAGATAGCCATAAACAAATCTAAGGTGACCCCACATTTTATAAGGTGTCTCTTCAGCAAACTGAGCTTTGGATAACTGTCTATGTAGGTATCTCATGATGTCAGTCCAAGAACTAACACTCCTGTCAGCTTTCCCCAAGCAGGGGAGGCTTTCTCAACTATTTTTCACTACGCCTTCTCAAATATTGCCGAGTGGAAAACCCCAAAAATTAAATCACTTGTTTGGCGAGTTGTTCATATATATAAACACGTACCTGTGCACTGCACCAAATGCTTATCATTTGCCATTTTCAGTCATCTGAATTTTAAACAGCATCTTTACCAAATAGATGGAAAAAAAAACTATACCACTACAACAACAACAACAACAACACACAGATGGAACTACAGGTAACAATTCTGCTATTGTAATACTACATTTTGAAAAGCACATCCATCTGAGCACGTGTGTCTCGCAACAGCCTATGGTTCTTCGTTTTTAGAAGCAGAGTTCTCCTTTCAAAATCAAGTATTTATACATGGTAGAGAGGGAACAGCTCGCTGAACGTTCCGAAGTGAGATGGGAAACCCTTCTTCTTTAAACCAAAGAGTGAAATTCAAGCAACAAATAAGATCCTAACATTTTCTTATTCTTCATCAGCTGTTAAATAAGAACAAACTTTGGAGAGGCTCATTCCTTTTTTAGTACAGATAGATGTTTCCACCAGGTGACTACAACAGGATGCCTTACAACCTTATCTAAAGTAGATACAAATCAAGGACAAAACAGGTTGCTGGCTAAACAGATGGGAGATGTTATTTCTTCTGGTCAGGTGAGGGATAAACACTAATTATGAGCACAAGACAGATCTCAATGGTTGTATCTGTTCTAAAAAATGCTAACAGGACTTCCGGCATCAGCAGCGGACAAGAGACAAACCACCCCGGGGCATGAGCTCTCCAACACCTTTAGCATCAGCAGATAGCTAAATACAAGAGTTCAGCTGTTTCTTTTGGCTGCTGTACCTTCTGTGGCATAAACTTTAATGTGAACAAAAGGCATAACCTTAATGCGGGTCTTTAAACAACTAAGAGACGTATGTCAGGATCCGTCAAGAGCACTGACTAGAGATTTATTAAAAACAAACAAACTTTATTTATAACATTCCCTGTTCAATCATAACATAGAATAACAAACTCAAGTAAAAGAATGCACATTGCAGGGGCTGAGAGGGAAATCTAATATTCATGTTACGTGTTCCTAATTTGACTTGGTTTTAGCATCATTTGGCAAAACTACTTATGAAGCAAAATTACTGAATTCTATTACGAGATCTTGATTTAAAACCAATTAATTTAACTTAAATAAATTACTGCAAGTACATAGAAACAACCTTATAAACCACCACTTTCCTTCAGTGTTTAGTTCTGAAGCGGCAGAACAGCGCACAAAGCAGGATGGCACGCTCCACCCAAGGACATTCCTGAGAACTGAAATTATCACAGCCTTGCAACGTAAAAGATCAAGCTGTGTTGGCTTTAATCATACTGCTATTAATGAAATACAATCTTCCTGGCTAACTGCCAGCCAGGTTTGATGCACTTAGACTGAGTAAAGAATCTGGCCGAAACAACAACTCAAAGCCAAAATGTCAGGACTTACTTTACTGCCCTTGAAGCGAGTTCTACCTAAAGGAATAAACAGAGCTTTTCAAGGTATAACGTTACACGCGCCCCACGTAATTATACACAGGATATATATTCTACATAGGACATATGGGATATGCAGGCGTGTCATTTTTTTTTTATTAGATAGTCAAGATGTTATGTTTCTCTCTGCTATCCAGACGGCCTGCCAAATTTTTACAGTCTGCTTCAACAGAAGGAAACTATTACCTTATCAGCGGTAGATCGTATTTTTCTAAAACACATGGAATTAAAATCCCACTAGAAAATCCCACAGGGAAGGGAACAGCTCCCTGACGCCCTACTGCTAGACATAAGAGAATTGGACATTTTACTACAGGATTAACAATATGTGGAAGCAATAGTTTTTCCAGCATCTCCCCTCGCCAAATAAAATAATAGTGGCAATTGGCTCTAGAATGACCCATATGTAATCTGTCTTCAGTCAGGCCGGTTGCGTTTATACAACACAGTTGAGAGAGCAAGTACTCTGAAAGGGGGGGGCCTACAAAAAAAATGCTGGAGATGATAGATCGCCACTTGAGAAGGACACGGGCACGGCAGGCAGAGAAAACATCATGGTATTATACTTTTCATACAGATGACAAATCTCTCACCTGTTTAATCACATGCCCATATTATTCCAGTAAATGTAACAGGACCACCATCTCAGAAGAGCAGGCCACAGCCTGGTATCCCAAGGGAAACTAGTTGATCTGGCTAGAAATGAGGAGCAGAGACACAGGGCCTGAACGGCTGCCATCAGAGCCCCTTTTTGGGGCTGCGGGTTGCACCATGTTATCTCACCCACGCTCCCCAGCGCTGCCCATTCACGTGTTCCTTTGCACAGGCCCTGGTGTTCACCCAACCCTGCACAAAGCCTATTCATCACACTAGGTCCACCTAAACACTCACTGGGCCAAAAGCTGAAGATAAAAGTATGTGCATAATTTCCTGGCAGGACAGGTGAATTGTGCCAGGTTACTGGAGGTCCAAGTAGCCAGTATAAAGAAGAAAGAAGAATCCAGCTGGGGAGTGAAATGGAGGTCGTTTCTTTTGACAGCAGCAAGTCTATCAGAATCTCAATAACAGAACTATTCATCTACCAGAGCCCAAGTGTAGGAAAGAGCACGGGCCTCAAAAACTCAAACCCACTAACCAACTACACTACAGATTCCTCTATCCCTGGTAATTCTCCCAAAGCATAGTAACTGAAGGACGCATGTGAACTAAATCTGGGTTGGTGTTTGAATAGTCTCCAATACCCTTGCTGTGTTAACATTGCAGCTATTCCACAGAATTGATTTGAGAAGGAGGGCATATCTAGAAAACAGCTCACGGTATGCTGAGGGCAAGTCCCTGGAGAATGCTGAAGTTAGTGCCAAGCTGGAGGGTGCTGCAGTCAGAGACTGCAGTGGTGTCCCGCACAAAAACGTCTCAAAGTGGCACAAACAGAAACCCATCAACAACCCCTTGATATGTAACATCAGGAGAGGAAAACTGGTATCTGGTACCAGCCATCGTGGGGTGATTCAAGTTAGCTTAATGAAGGGTGGTGAAAGCGATTTTATAAACAGCATTACATAATCACTATGGATATGTTTATTCTACAAGTATATCCTGTGTTTCTTGATAAGCAAACCGGCTTTCAAATCTCCATTCTTTTGCCTGCCATCAGACAACAGTACAGGTAGGAAAAAAAACAGTGTAAACATCATTTCATCATACTTCATCTATAACAAATATTGCAGATAGCTGAGATGCGAGCCTTAAAGAACAATAAAGGAACAAAGGCACTAGCAGCAGTTTCAGGGAGAATAACAGCGTGTTCCTGGACTAGCACAAGGAATGCACTTCATTGTTTACATACCAGAGGCTTTCCGAACATTTTTTTTTTCTTATTCCTCTTTCTCTCCACTCCCCTCCTTTTAAAAATGCTTAGTATTCAACCTCAAACCATAAGAAAAGCAATTTGCACCCATACATTTGAGGAGGAATTCACAAAGAAATATTACATTGTTTCAAAAAGATGCATTTTTTCAAAAGGCACATAAAAATAAAGAGTAGCACATTACAGAGAAGCGGTTTCAATAAGACTGTGCAGCCCAACAAGATGACATATAGAGTGTCTTTAAAATGATCTAAAACATTGCTGGATACTCAAAGAAAATCACATTTTACCACGTAATAAGATGGAATATGGGCTCTAAGGAGAGACATGAAGGTAAATTAGGTTATTCACAGTATGAGTACGCTCTGAACTGAGCTCTACAGTTTGTTTCCTGCCGTAGAACTCACACACGAGCAATGTCTCCTCTCTTCCAGGCACCTTCTTCACTTCTCCCTAAATTAATTCCGTGCCTGAACTGAGAAACGGTGAGCAGGCAGCTCAGCACCACCCAGCTTCTTGCTCTCTCTCCCCAGGTGGGATGCAGGAGAGAATCAAAAAGGTAACACTCTGAGAACTCGTGAGTTGAGGCAAAGACAGTTCACTAGGTAAAGCAAATCTGCACATACAAGCAAAACAAACGAAGGAATTTTCTTTCCACTCCTCATCAGCAGTCCAGTCACTCCCAGAAAAGCAGGGCTCATCATGTATTTCTTGGGGAGACTTATGCCAGCACTCCCAACATTCTCTTCTTCCTCCTCCTGTCTCCTATCAGCTTTCACTACTGAGCACAATGCCATACGGTATGGGCCATTCCTCTGCCCAGCCTGGGCCAGCAGTCCTGGTTCTGTCCCCTTGCAGCTCCTTGTGCTCCCCCAGCGCTCTCCTGGCAGGGCAGTGCAAGGAGCTGAGACGTCCTTGGCTCTGCGCAGTGCCGCTCTGCTGCGACTACCATCACGGGGTGCTACTGCCGCTATTTTAAGCAAAAATCCTAAGCACAGCACCATACAGGCCTCTACAAAGAAAATTAATGCTATCCCAGCCCAAACAATGACAGAGATGAAAATGAGAATGTTTTCCAGCTCTACCGCGCAAGCATGAGCAGATCTCTAAGAAATATTTATTCATAGATTTTTACTAAGAAACATTGAACATGTTATCCTTACGGCATGCTAGCTGCCTCTAGACATCGTGATAGCATATGCTTATACATCTCAGAGTCAAACGCAGCAGAAACTGAGCATTTTGCTCTACATTATCCAGTAGGTAGGTAATATTCTACTGCTACAGCTATCAGAAATACAACATGAGAAAAAAAAAAGAGCAAGTATAATCTTTACATAAAAGTTAGCAGATAAAATAATCTTTAATCCAGAGTCTTCACTGTTTTAGCTCTCCTTCGGTTGACTGCACAGATCAGATTACTCTAATCCCTCCCTATTACACAGGACTCTCTATAGCCAGAGGGCGGGTAAGATAGCAACCTGTAAGACTCAGGATAGATACACTGTACTTGGGTTTTCACCGTTTGTGTTTGCTGACAGTAAAGAGTTGTTTCCCAAATGCTTGCATGGCACCACTTGCTTAGAAGACAGTGTCATGTGTCATGGGAACAAACAGTACACACTTAGTTTCAGCTGGGACAGAGTTGATTTTCTTCGTAGTGTCTGGTATGATGCTACGTTTGGGGTTTAGGAGAAAAACAATGTTGATAACACACCAATGTCTCTAGTTGCTGCTAAGTAGTGGTGTATGGAGCCAAGGCTGTTCCAGTTTTTCAGCCTCTCATACTGTCCTGCCAGTGAGGGGGGAGGGGGGACGCAGGGAGCTGGAAGGGGACAGAACCACGACAGCTGGCCTAAGCACACCAAAGCGATATTCTGTACCATATGACATCATGCAGAAAGAAAGTTTGAAAAGAGGGTAGTTTGAGGTGCAAGATGACGCTGCTCAGGAACTAGCTGAGTATCAGTCAGCAGGTGGTAAGCAATTGCTTGTTCATCACTTGTTACATATATCACAGAATCATACAATGGCCTGGGTTGGAAGGGACCTCAAGGATCATCAAGCTCCAACCCCCCTGCCACAGGCAGGGCCACCAACTTCCACATCTAATACTAGACCAGGCTGCCCAGAGCCCCATCCATCCTGGCCTTGAACACCTCCAGGGATGGGAAATCCACAACCTCTCTGGGCAGCCTGTTCCAGCACCTCACCACTCTCATAGTAAAGAACTTCCCCCTGATATCCAACCAAAATCTTCCCTCCTTCAACTTAAAACCATTTCCCCTTGTCCTGCCATTATCTACTCTTGTAAAGAGTTGACTCCTCTCATGTTTATAGGCTCCCTTTAAGTACTGGAAGGCTGCAATGAGGTCACCCCACAGCCTTCTCTTCTCCAGGCTGAACAGGACCAGCTCCTTCAGTCTATCTTTGTAGGGGAGGTGCTCCAGCCCTCTGATCATCTTTGTGGCCCACCTCTGGACCCTCTCCAACAGCTCCCTGTCCTTCTTGTATTGGGGGCCCCAGACTTGGACACAGTACTCCAGATGGGGCCTCACGAGGGCAGAGTAGAGAGGGACAATCATCTCCCTATCCCTGCTGCCCCCCTCTCTTCTGATGGAGATATAAGGGGGTTTTTGTATATATACACATTATCTTCTGATGCAAGATATACATATATATATATACACACACATATATACATATATGTATATATATATATGTATATATATACGTGTGTATATACATACATACACACACCCCTATTATCCTGTTTTCCTCTTACTTTTATCTTAGTTTTTTTTTTTTTTTTTATCTCAACCTATGAGTTCTATTTTTTCTTTATTCTCCCCCCCAACCCACTGGGAAGGGTTAAGTGTGCAAATGGCTGTGTACTGCTGAGCCACCTGCTGGGTTAAGACACAACACTTAAGAGTAAGATACACTACCCTACTCCCCCTGACTAACTCTAATTGCAGACTCAAGGTGGCATCTCCGTATTTCCTCTTAGCCTGAGAATATAATCTGGCATAACTTTCACATGTGTAGATGAACCCAAACCCCACACTGGTGCAAAGAAGCGTCAGTCTATCCACAAAGTCCCTGCGATAGATAAACCAGTCACACCGGCAGCAAATGGTATGAAAGTCTTTATGATCACAGCAAGAAATAGAACACTGGTAGCTAAATATATTGTCAAACAGCATATGTAAACAGCAAGGCTTTGAAATTCTAAGAAGGAAGGAGAGCAAGTGGGGAAATAAGGACCTTCAGTGAATTCTAGTCTCCAGCTAAGTAGATGCAAATCCCTGTACCTGTGTTTCCTGACTTCTTAGCATCACTCTGACATGCTTTTCTTTTCCTCTGCGGAGGAACCAGTGGCAGAAAACAGTCACTGGGAAAGGACCAGAATGTGCATTCATGCTTCCAAAGTGGAAAATTAAAACTAAGTAGGGAGGAGCCGCAGAAGCAGAGCCAGTAGATGCTCAACTTTTATTCTGAAGAAAAGTGTTGGGAGCACAGGGCAGGGAGAAAATTATATTGAATACAAAGGAAAGAATTGAGGAGATGGGGGGAAGACGCAATGAACTGAAATAGAGCTGAGTTAGGAGCGGCTATTACTTCCCGTCCTTACCTCTTAAATACTGCCACTCAGCTCCTTTCTAATACCTTTGCCACTAAGCAGTACCAACAGCAGAGTACTTGGTCTCTCAGTTAGAGAAATCAATGCCGCGAAGCAAACAACCTCTTGCCTGGTTATTCCTGAGCCTGAAAATCAAACTTGGAAGGAGATGAATTATTTAGGAATATGCAGCGTACTGAAAGCAAAGCAGAACTTGTCCCAGCCCAGGACTCCCTCAGACTATTTACGTGGAGCCAAAAAAGTAGAAGTCTTTCAGATAAGCCAAGGTCTTAGAAAGAAGGTTTAGAATGACCGGACTTCATTCTCTGAACTCTGTAAATTCTCAAAATGTAAGGGAAACAACCTTCCTGAATACCACTAATTCCAATATGGAAATCAACTCGTCATCTTACAAAGTGACCTCTCAAATTTCAAGAATTTAAGAATGAAAATCAGAATTCCAGCACTTCAATTTATTATCATATGTTTTAATAGCACATTGGTATCTTTAGCAGTATTTGAGGGATCAAAGTTCTGTAATAGACTGATACGTCTATGTACATCTATACTTGCTAGCTTTTTCTTTTGTTGGTTTTCACTCATCTTTAGATACTGAGATCTGTTATTTGGACCCATTCAGAAACAAACAAAACATCAGTGTAAGATGACACAGACTCAGTAAAATGTACCTGGAAGTTCTGCAGCTAAAGAACAATCTTGATCACAAAGAGCTGTACAAGGACATCAGTAATCCCCCTTCCTTTCAAATCAAAACCACAAACCCACTGAAGTTCTGCAGCCATGATCTGCAAACAAGCATATTTACAGGCTGAAGCCACAGCAACTCTTGGGACCTGCTCCTGGCCCAGAAAGGAGAACAAGCTTAAGATCGACACTTCAAGTTCTCCCTTTCTGCAGCTGCCCATGGACGCGCATCCCACACAAAGAGCCGCACAAGAAAAGCTAAGCAGCAGTGGGGAAGGAAGGGGAGGAGGGCTCACACACCTCAGGAAGCAGAGTGTTTGCCCATCGGCCTCGTTCCCTACAGTCACACTGACATGACATGGGGGCAGGAACCACAGCAAGTGATGATAACTGCAACTGGCACTAAGAACTGCACCTGGAAATCATGGCCTCAGAGCCAAAACTGCTTCCTGGCAAGCCTGTGCAGGGCACACACCAGATGAAAGTTCAAGGGTGTCGTTTCAAAACACCTTTAACCAGTGCTACCACAAAAAGCTGTCCTCTGAGTCCACCTGAGTGTTCATTCCTATCCCCAGGTCACCTTCCCTCCCTTGCTTGCATGAAGAGGGGTGTGGGAAGGAGAACAAACAGCAACTTTTTTTTCCATGCCGGATTAGTTTCAACTCGAATCAGCTCCCTGATCTGATTCACTGTCTGGCCATGCAAATATTCATGCCAGTATAAGCAAAAACATTGCAGAGACAGAACAAAAGGCCAGAGGTAGCAACAGAGCAGGACCAATTCTTTCAGAGATTATATCAGCTTAAAAGTGTTTGCAAACCCAACCTTAAAGAGCACAAATGTTTGCACCCACTTTAAAGGCTGACGTTGAAAACCCTGTAGAAAAACTGGAAAAATGTGAAAGTGATAGCTTTGCCTGTAGACATATGAAATTAAGTGGAATAAGAGGTTTGTGTGACTTTTTGTATTGCTTTTTTAACCATATTATTCAGTAAAATCAGGAAATCTAAGCAAAATCGAAAGCTAAAGAATGTGAGTCCACACGTGCAATGAGAATTTTAAGAGTGACAGCACAAGCTAAAAACATCTTTGGACTCTTCCAAACCACAGTAAGAAGGATCCTGCACAAAAGGAACTCCTCAGTCCCTGATCACCAAATAATATCCTTTTATTCATCCCTTGAATAAAAGGTGCTACTGAATCACAGGGTAAGCATTTAGGCTCTTATGGTATTAGCTACTCACATCATATGCTTGTTCTGCCTTGACAGATGGCCTGTAATCTGGTCTCCCTTGAGGCTGAAAGCATCACATTAAGATTCCTAATTGGAGTAATACATTCATAAAATAATGACCTCAGTCAGTGTTTCCTGACGTGAGTTACATCATCTGAGAGAATCACAAGAAAGTCCCAAGGCAATCAGAGAGAGCAAGAAAAAATATATATATTTTAAAAGTATTACATAGAAATATACAAGATGATAGTAAAACAAAATTATACTTAAACATATTGACACCAAATGCACAGTTTCTCAAGTTCAAGGGAGCATTCACGATTGCAGACTGCTCACAGCCAGCTCTTACCCTTTACTGCAGGAGGAGAAACTGAGTTGCTGCTGGCAATCAAGGACAGTTGGTTTTTCTCAAATTTGTATAGAAGAAGGGAAAGTAAAGGGCTAAGGCAGTTAATTACACAGATGGGGAAAGCATTTACAATCTTTTGTTTTAAGATCTATTGCTTCATATGATGAACTCTGCAGAGAAGGACCTGGGTGTCCTGGTGGACAACAGGTTGGCCACGGGCCAGCAGTGTGCCCTTGTGGCCAAGAAGGTCAATGGAATCCTGGGGTGCATTAAAAAGAGTGTGGACAGCATGTCAAGGGAGGTGATCCTCCCCCTCTGCTCTGTCCTGCTGATGCCACATTTAGAATACTGCGTCTGGTTCTGGGCTCCCCAGTTCTAAAAAGACAGGGATCTCCTACAAGGAGTCCCATGGAGGGCCACAAAAATGATAAAGGGCCTGGAGCATCTCCTGTATGAGGAAAGGCTGCGTGACCTGGGGCTGTTCATCTTGGGGAAAAGACGACTATGAGGGGTCTGATAAATGTTTATAAATATCTGAAGGGAGGTTGGAGGCAAAAGGCTGAGACCAGGCTCTTCTTGGTGGCGTGTAGTGATAGGACAAGGAGCAACGGCCTAAAACTTGAACATATAGAGTTCCATACAAACATGCAGAAGAACTTTCCAGTAGGGGTGACAGAGCTCTGGAACAGGCTGCCCAGAGAGGTTGTGCAGTCTCCTTCTATGGAGATATTAAAGACCCGTCTGGACTCCTACCTCTGTGACCTATTGTAGAGAACCTGCTTTAGCAAGAGGTCAGACTCCGTGATCTCCTCAGGTCTCTTCCAATCCNAAGCCAGAGTACAAGATGTTCATAGCAAACCTTGAAAACCCATCCTAAAGCGAAACAGGATCCCCTGCAGGGCACAGATCAAAGAGGTTACATTGTATTTTCTACCATACTTACAGCTTGTACGAGAGCTTGATTTTTCTTTGTAGGCATCATTCAACCGCACATACTCATCCAGCGCAAGTGCTAGCCTCTGTTCTTTCACCTGGTACAGTTCCTTCTGAGTACTGAGAGCATCCTGGGCTACCATAAGATAATCTTTCAGCATTCTCTCTTGTTCTTGCCTCCATTGTTTCCTGGGATCTTCTATTTGTGTCGTTTCTTTATAGGAGGGAAAAGGAAGAAATGAAAGGTATTTCTGCTGAAGTCTTCACAGCTAAATTGTTACTTTGCTTATAATCCACAGTTGTAGAAGTCTGAGCCATAGCTTGACTTTGGTTATTAAGCAGGCGCTTAGTTTTATCAGTTTTTTGCCACAATAGCGTGTGAGAGAAACAGTATTTAAGTGGTCACTCGCAAGATCAGAATTGGGGTGCAATATGTAACGCTGTATGTGGATGATTCCTACACTCCCAACGCTGAATTCAAAATACCCTAAAACTTTTCACTCATAGTTTTTGCATACCAGTTGTTGGAAATAATAGGGTCAGTAAGAGGTCTCAGAATGACATCTTAAAATTGAATGCATTTCTGAAGGAAAAAAATGAAATGCAATCTTAGTTATTACATTTGTTCAAAATACTCTCCCCCACTTCGTTAGTTTTTACAGCCATATTTTATTCATGTTTTATTGTGGTTCTCTCTCTCCTTTTCCTCTCCAAAACAGTCTTTATGTTTATCTTTTCCACTGTAAGTGAACTAACAGAACATTAATTCTTGAGATCATGTCCCCCACCTCCATTCCTAACACCGTTAGGCATCCGATCCAAGATATATCACTGTTTTATTTACAGTTAATAGCAGGAGAGGAGTATCCTCAGACAGCATGTCATTTCAGTTAAGACAGGTGCCTAAGATATATGGGACCAATTGCCTTTCTGAAGAATCTCCTCCTTCCCACTGACTACCCAGGAAATATAACCAAGTAGGTGGGAACAGATTTTAGGTCAACCACGTTAACTCAAGTAGCCCCATAGAAAAAAGCATCAGATATATTTTAGTAGTATACATTAGAGAAGCATGTGATAAGAGTTAAGGCTGAATGTTCAGCCTTACCATTATTATATCCTGACTTAGTTCAGCACATTTTGAAGCTATACAATGAATACTCTTCCTTTAAAGGCGTACCGAATAGAAAAGTGGATGTTCTTGTGAGATGTAGCCATGAAAAGCTTGAAACCTGTCAGCTGTGGCATTTTCTTTGTAAGTTATATACTAAATATCTACATAGATCTACTTGGAGAAAAATATTGAGGAGGGCATTTAAACACCAAGTATTTACTACAGATTTTNTTTTTTTTTATCTCAACCTATGAGTTCTATTTTTTCTTTATTCTCCCCCCCAACCCACTGGGAAGGGTTAAGTGTGCAAATGGCTGTGTACTGCTGAGCCACCTGCTGGGTTAAGACACAACACTTAAGAGTAAGATACACTACCCTACTCCCCCTGACTAACTCTAATTGCAGACTCAAGGTGGCATCTCCGTATTTCCTCTTAGCCTGAGAATATAATCTGGCATAACTTTCACATGTGTAGATGAACCCAAACCCCACACTGGTGCAAAGAAGCGTCAGTCTATCCACAAAGTCCCTGCGATAGATAAACCAGTCACACCGGCAGCAAATGGTATGAAAGTCTTTATGATCACAGCAAGAAATAGAACACTGGTAGCTAAATATATTGTCAAACAGCATATGTAAACAGCAAGGCTTTGAAATTCTAAGAAGGAAGGAGAGCAAGTGGGGAAATAAGGACCTTCAGTGAATTCTAGTCTCCAGCTAAGTAGATGCAAATCCCTGTACCTGTGTTTCCTGACTTCTTAGCATCACTCTGACATGCTTTTCTTTTCCTCTGCGGAGGAACCAGTGGCAGAAAACAGTCACTGGGAAAGGACCAGAATGTGCATTCATGCTTCCAAAGTGGAAAATTAAAACTAAGTAGGGAGGAGCCGCAGAAGCAGAGCCAGTAGATGCTCAACTTTTATTCTGAAGAAAAGTGTTGGGAGCACAGGGCAGGGAGAAAATTATATTGAATACAAAGGAAAGAATTGAGGAGATGGGGGGAAGACGCAATGAACTGAAATAGAGCTGAGTTAGGAGCGGCTATTACTTCCCGTCCTTACCTCTTAAATACTGCCACTCAGCTCCTTTCTAATACCTTTGCCACTAAGCAGTACCAACAGCAGAGTACTTGGTCTCTCAGTTAGAGAAATCAATGCCGCGAAGCAAACAACCTCTTGCCTGGTTATTCCTGAGCCTGAAAATCAAACTTGGAAGGAGATGAATTATTTAGGAATATGCAGCGTACTGAAAGCAAAGCAGAACTTGTCCCAGCCCAGGACTCCCTCAGACTATTTACGTGGAGCCAAAAAAGTAGAAGTCTTTCAGATAAGCCAAGGTCTTAGAAAGAAGGTTTAGAATGACCGGACTTCATTCTCTGAACTCTGTAAATTCTCAAAATGTAAGGGAAACAACCTTCCTGAATACCACTAATTCCAATATGGAAATCAACTCGTCATCTTACAAAGTGACCTCTCAAATTTCAAGAATTTAAGAATGAAAATCAGAATTCCAGCACTTCAATTTATTATCATATGTTTTAATAGCACATTGGTATCTTTAGCAGTATTTGAGGGATCAAAGTTCTGTAATAGACTGATACGTCTATGTACATCTATACTTGCTAGCTTTTTCTTTTGTTGGTTTTCACTCATCTTTAGATACTGAGATCTGTTATTTGGACCCATTCAGAAACAAACAAAACATCAGTGTAAGATGACACAGACTCAGTAAAATGTACCTGGAAGTTCTGCAGCTAAAGAACAATCTTGATCACAAAGAGCTGTACAAGGACATCAGTAATCCCCCTTCCTTTCAAATCAAAACCACAAACCCACTGAAGTTCTGCAGCCATTATCTGCAAACAAGCATATTTACAGGCTGAAGCCACAGCAACTCTTGGGACCTGCTCCTGGCCCAGAAAGGAGAACAAGCTTAAGATCGACACTTCAAGTTCTCCCTTTCTGCAGCTGCCCATGGACGCGCATCCCACACAAAGAGCCGCACAAGAAAAGCTAAGCAGCAGTGGGGAAGGAAGGGGAGGAGGGCTCACACACCTCAGGAAGCAGAGTGTTTGCCCATCGGCCTCGTTCCCTACAGTCACACTGACATGACATGGGGGCAGGAACCACAGCAAGTGATGATAACTGCAACTGGCACTAAGAACTGCACCTGGAAATCATGGCCTCAGAGCCAAAACTGCTTCCTGGCAAGCCTGTGCAGGGCACACACCAGATGAAAGTTCAAGGGTGTCGTTTCAAAACACCTTTAACCAGTGCTACCACAAAAAGCTGTCCTCTGAGTCCACCTGAGTGTTCATTCCTATCCCCAGGTCACCTTCCCTCCCTTGCTTGCATGAAGAGGGGTGTGGGAAGGAGAACAAACAGCAACTTTTTTTTCCATGCCGGATTAGTTTCAACTCGAATCAGCTCCCTGATCTGATTCACTGTCTGGCCATGCAAATATTCATGCCAGTATAAGCAAAAACATTGCAGAGACAGAACAAAAGGCCAGAGGTAGCAACAGAGCAGGACCAATTCTTTCAGAGATTATATCAGCTTAAAAGTGTTTGCAAACCCAACCTTAAAGAGCACAAATGTTTGCACCCACTTTAAAGGCTGACGTTGAAAACCCTGTAGAAAAACTGGAAAAATGTGAAAGTGATAGCTTTGCCTGTAGACATATGAAATTAAGTGGAATAAGAGGTTTGTGTGACTTTTTGTATTGCTTTTTTAACCATATTATTCAGTAAAATCAGGAAATCTAAGCAAAATCGAAAGCTAAAGAATGTGAGTCCACACGTGCAATGAGAATTTTAAGAGTGACAGCACAAGCTAAAAACATCTTTGGACTCTTCCAAACCACAGTAAGAAGGATCCTGCACAAAAGGAACTCCTCAGTCCCTGATCACCAAATAATATCCTTTTATTCATCCCTTGAATAAAAGGTGCTACTGAATCACAGGGTAAGCATTTAGGCTCTTATGGTATTAGCTACTCACATCATATGCTTGTTCTGCCTTGACAGATGGCCTGTAATCTGGTCTCCCTTGAGGCTGAAAGCATCACATTAAGATTCCTAATTGGAGTAATACATTCATAAAATAATGACCTCAGTCAGTGTTTCCTGACGTGAGTTACATCATCTGAGAGAATCACAAGAAAGTCCCAAGGCAATCAGAGAGAGCAAGAAAAAATATATATATTTTAAAAGTATTACATAGAAATATACAAGATGATAGTAAAACAAAATTATACTTAAACATATTGACACCAAATGCACAGTTTCTCAAGTTCAAGGGAGCATTCACGATTGCAGACTGCTCACAGCCAGCTCTTACCCTTTACTGCAGGAGGAGAAACTGAGTTGCTGCTGGCAATCAAGGACAGTTGGTTTTTCTCAAATTTGTATAGAAGAAGGGAAAGTAAAGGGCTAAGGCAGTTAATTACACAGATGGGGAAAGCATTTACAATCTTTTGTTTTAAGATCTATTGCTTCATATGATGAACTCTGCAGAGAAGGACCTGGGTGTCCTGGTGGACAACAGGTTGGCCACGGGCCAGCAGTGTGCCCTTGTGGCCAAGAAGGTCAATGGAATCCTGGGGTGCATTAAAAAGAGTGTGGACAGCATGTCAAGGGAGGTGATCCTCCCCCTCTGCTCTGTCCTGCTGATGCCACATTTAGAATACTGCGTCTGGTTCTGGGCTCCCCAGTTCTAAAAAGACAGGGATCTCCTACAAGGAGTCCCATGGAGGGCCACAAAAATGATAAAGGGCCTGGAGCATCTCCTGTATGAGGAAAGGCTGCGTGACCTGGGGCTGTTCATCTTGGGGAAAAGACGACTATGAGGGGTCTGATAAATGTTTATAAATATCTGAAGGGAGGTTGGAGGCAAAAGGCTGAGACCAGGCTCTTCTTGGTGGCGTGTAGTGATAGGACAAGGAGCAACGGCCTAAAACTTGAACATATATAGTTCCATACAAACATGCAGAAGAACTTTCCAGTAGGGGTGACAGAGCTCTGGAACAGGCTGCCCAGAGAGGTTGTGCAGTCTCCTTCTATGGAGATATTAAAGACCCGTCTGGACTCCTACCTCTGTGACCTATTGTAGAGAACCTGCTTTAGCAAGAGGTCAGACTCCGTGATCTCCTTAGGTCTCTTCCAATCCCTGCAATTCTGTGATATAATATTTGAAGAATTTAACCTTTCATTACAGAAATTTGGAAGAATTTTTATAAGTTTGCAAGCTGCAGCCCAGTACTTTTTCTCATGACACCACTGGAACTTTTGTCACTTCCCACCTTCAAAAGAAGTGCAGTAGGTCTTGCCCTGTACATCAATCAAAATTCCACCACTGAAATTGTCAACCTTCAGTTTTCAACATAAAAGGAGGGAACAACCAGAAGTAAGGCATTCTGAATTTACAGTCTTTTGTGCTAAGCTCTAGCACCCTGCTCATTATGTGTTTAATGGTTTTGTCTGAGAAATCTAGACATCTATTGTGGCCAGTAAAACTGGCCAATCTTGATTTATCAGGCTTACAGCTGAACCCAACCAAAGGAGCTTAAATCAGCTCAGTGTCAGAGCAGACAACCAGCCAGTCATTTAAATCACACTTCTGAATACACTGGCTGCATTGACAAGATAGCTGTTGACTACAACAGCAGCTTAGACATCCCGGGCTTGATTCATCTGTGCATACTTTTAAGATGCCTCTCGGTAACCAGCCTCCTCTTCAGCTTTTGTTCCTGAAGACCACCGATCTCTCAGCCACCCTTGCCCTATCTAGTGATCCTTTGCAGTTGTCTCTGCTAACCTGAAGTATCTCAAAAAGCCACAGATACTTTACTGTTGTTTAAGTACATCGCACTGCTAGCACAAGTGCAGGCACCTACATTCAGGCATCTGAAATGGAATCCCTTCTATTATGTTTTCAAAGATCATTTCTAAGATGAAAAAGGTGTCAATCAGTATGGACTAACAAAGACATAAAAAGAAGACAAATGCTTTCAGTAATACATTCATTTAGATACGTCTAACATGCACTGCATTTCAAAAACTTTTTGCTATAATTTAGTATGGTTCAGATGTAGCTCGCATGCAATTAAAAGTATATGTAGAAGTAGGTGCAGTTATCCTGCCTGTACCAGATTTTCTTGTAAGCCTTATGAAGCCAATAATGTTATACAAAAGGTCAAATTTTCCCCAGCAATTTAATTCCCCATTCCCTTTCCAATTACCACAAAATACAGCATTATTTATAGACTGAATTGTATTCTACAACTTTCTTAGAACTACAGTGCCTCTGCCAGATTTCACATACAAATTATAAACAGCCCCCACACTCCATACATCTGAACTAATAGCTCCTTTCAGTAGATGGACTGAAGTCAATTTTCGGTTATTCGTATCTGACTGTACTCGTATCCTTCAGCGCTCATCACTGAATATTTAATAGCCACTCAACATCCTACACTTTACAAGTACCAACAGATGTAAACCATCTTTATTTACCACTTATTACATGGACTTCTCCCACAGAAAAAGATTAAGAGTCATGTGAACAACCGTGAGCACATCTCCAACCACCCCCAAGCCCACGCACACAAACATGGCAATTTGATGGCAGAAAATCATTAATTGTTACTATAATTACAATTCTCACATAAGAAATCTTTTCCTACTCTCAGTCACGCTTGAAGGAACTCCCCAGGAAAGTCTAATTGTGATAAGTCTTTTTACATGATCAATACGGCAAACTGAAACTGATACTTACGGTTGATGTGATCGATATAGTACACACCAATCTGAGGATCATATGCAGCTTCCCATCCCCATGGTAGTTCATCCCCAACACAATCCGCAAACGACAAGGGTTTTGTTAACCTAAAAATAAAGAAACAAAGGTAAGTCTCCATCTCTTTCTTACACGTTTGTTATTCATATTAATTCCTATTGTGACAAACTAAAGACGGCGTGGAGAGAGGAGACGTATTCTGCCTCTACCTCCCCTTAAAGTTTAGGCTCTTGATTATTTTTCCCCTATTTCAGCCTTCTGAATTCATCAACTCCAAGAACATAATATAAATTATTCCAAATATTTCCTAGTACAGGCACTCAAGTGATAAATTCACTGCACCATCTTTCACATTTGACAGCTTAAAATTAAACAACAACCAATAGCTTTTAAAAAAACATTAATCATCTGCACTCCTATTTGTCCTCTGAAGAACTGGACCCTTCAACCTTGAGTCTGTGATGACACTACAAGATTTCATGGTAATCTCTTCTAATGACCACAAAAAATACAGAAAATATAACTAAGATGCAGCCAGCAGCACTCACCAATCCAAGTATTTGAACAAAATTAACAGTAGTAGACATTTTTTAAGCTTTATTTAATGGATATTCAGATGTTAATATGGTTCCTTTTTAGGAGGATACATAATTAACATTTTTCATTTTAATAATCTGTTTGCAACAAGAAATAGTTTGGTAACCCAGCTGAGGCTGAGCAAAGCTTAACATCATCATGTTTTCGTTGGCTTTGGGGAAAGAAACAAGTATTAAGTATTGAATTGAGTTTCCTCTTGATAAACCCACAGCCATGTCTCCCATATTAATAGGAATAACAAGAGAATTAAGACTTTATTATCAATGTAACGTTAGTATGTAATTAGAATTTTTAAAAAGCCTGAGAGTAGGATTACCAAGAACAGTTTGTGGGACACATGAGCATCACCTCCTTTGCTGACTGAAGTGTAATTTCTATCACGCCTATCACAGAAACCTTTCATCTCATCCTGAATACCCTATACAAACAAAAAGCTATATGCTTTTTTGGTGTGTTTCTTCTTTAATTAGATTCTGACCAAAATAAACAAGTTTATCAACATTTTTGTGAGGAACACAGCAGAGAGAAGAACAGTACATTTTACTTTCCACAAAATGAAAGGGTTTTCTGCGTAGAAAACGCTATAGAGAAAATACCTTACAAAACTACATCATTAAGTTTGTAACATAGCTGAGAAAACAGAAATTTGAGCACAAACTTGATATTAAAATTATGGTCCCACAAATATATTATTATTACTATTACTGACAGATCTGACCTACCAATTCCTTAAGAAACATATTAAGATTGCAGGAATTACAAACAACCAAGCTCTAATGCTCCAAAATTTCAGCAGAGCATGGGCAGGTATTTTTTTCTTAAACTGTGAGCATGAATCCACATTCATTTCTCTGAAGTTTAAAATATAATCCTATGAAAGTTACTAATACTTGATTTTGAGGCCCTGAGCAAATCCAAAAACAAACCAAGTTTTCTAATTTACTGCCACTCACAAACTGCCGTGCACTGAACACGGTGAAAATTATTGCAAAACTCAGGTGAAAACACCAATGTGAAATTACATCTGTATCATCAACATTTAAGATATGGATTGTAAACAGCAGAAGACAGCTGTGAGAAAAGCTCATTAGGAGAGATTATCCATGAGAATGGCCCCAACCACTTCAACAGTGCTACATTCCCTGGGACTCTCCCTTTTCTTCCAGAGACTTTAAATAGCACAACGTTTTTGAGCCAGACACTGACTTTACTGCTGGACAGCAACCTGCACAAGGTGGGATCAGGCTGGCTTGGGCCCTCAAAACTGTCCCAACATAAATACGTATGGCAAAGGGATGAGATTAGTATGACATGAAGACAAGTAAAACACAAGATAGAATTGGAAAGGCAAGAGAGTTATGAGCTATAATTGGAAAGGAAATAATACCTGAGAGCAAGGACTGAAGGAATATCGCCTGTGTGGAGATCATTATCTGTGACATAATAACATATAATAGACAAACTGCCACTACACTCATTAACCGTGACCCAGGAAAAATGAGGTTTATTGCACTGTAGTAGAGGATTAAGTGCTGCATCTCAGGGCACTGATATTCCAAGGTACTTTACAATACTTTTTCAGTTGGTGGTTATCAATTTACACGCTCTTGAAAGAACGCCGATACTCAAAAAAGGATGACTTGAAGTCCACATTCAGTGCACCATGAAGCTGAATTAGCCGTCAGAAGGTTGTCTCTTTTTGAGTGTATATTCATTGAGTTCAAGTATCCTCACTCATGGGCAATACTTGTTTTGTTTTTTTTTTTTTTAAATGAATTTTTTATATTTCCTACCAAACATATGATGATTAATTTATTAGGCCTAAACTCACAATAGCAATTTTTTCTACTCAATGCTGTACTGCTGCAACGCAACGCTTCCATTTCAGCAAATGGAGTGAAAAGCATCCCGAGGGCCAGGGAACAAGAAAAGTGTGTGTTTGCCACAGGAAGTGGCTGCTCCCAATTAAGTCAGGGGAAAATCTGTAACTCCATTATCTAATTATGCTGTTGCCAATCAGTTGATAGCTGTTCTGGGAAACCTGGGAGAAAAAAATATGGCTTATACATAGAGAAGATATAGCACAACCTCATATTTGCATTTTTCAAAATACAAAGTTACCTCAGACTTTAAACAGTAGATTCTGCAGTCACACGTATCATCATTAATGATTGATATTCTTACAGACATGAATGCAGTCTGTATATGCATTTAAAATTAATGAAGAGGCTGATGATGTTGTAAAATGGAAACATAACATAACAGATTGACAGATTGTCAATGCAATACTGTTTCATCTGGACAACTTTATGCATTTTCTTGCTTGAGCTACTCCCTGAGACCACAAAAACGTACAGAAGAAATATTTCTTACAGAAATCAGTGTCTACAAAAGATGAGAAATTTACTATGCGCATGCTGTCTTTCTGTTAGGATACGGACAACTCACGGTATTTCACACTCCTGTGATCAGAGTGCATATTCTTCAAAATGAGCGTGTGTTTTACACTCACGCACGTGACATTTTCAACACATTATTCTGTGCAAGAACACTGTATTCTGCTGCATTCCTTCTCTGACTCCATTTCTCTCCAAGATCTTTTAAGAATGAAGGTACATATAACACTGGATATTTACCATATTACGATTAGGACTCTACTTTATCAACAGGAAACTCCAGACTTCGGTCTTTGCTCCCTTCTAAACTCAGCAGACTTCTGTAGCATATTTCAAGACCTGATTCTATCCATACACTGAAGAACTGCGCTAGTAGAACTAGAGATGCTTTGCTTAGACTGACTTAATGTGATTTATAATATATAGGGATAGAGCACATGGGGAAGAGAAAAAAGTAACAGCAGGCACATCTCAGAAAACTGGGGGTGGTCAGGAGGAACATGAAAAGCAAACAACAAATCTGAGGCTCTTCTTTTCCTCAACTAGAAAGGACAAAAATGCAGGTTGGTAAGTGGTGCATAAAAATACCTGAGAACTACAACAAGGTTCATCTTCATGTCTTTTAAAAAGACTTCTAAGAATACCTTCTTTGTTGTGTAATGCTCGACCTACAGTTAAGACCTGGAGTTTTGAATTCAATTTTAACTAGGGTCAATACTCAACTTCTATAGCAACTTCAATATGCATTTGAAAACACTCCAAACCCCAATTATCCCCTACCAAGAGTGACCTTGTGTTCTTTGCCTTACAGCAATAATCTAGTAAGACACCTATATGAAGTGTTATACAGATTAAATTTCATACCCATTCATTCTTGTACACAAAATTATATATAGCATGTAACACATATTGTGCATTGTTTTCTCTTACAATGAAGGACTCACTATTACTTTTTTTAAAAAGACTCCCAACCGTTCTAAAAAAATATATATCTTCTTCATGCTCTAGGAGCTGAGTAGACAGAAGTTACATCTATTAAAACATAAATGAAGAAACCCAGTGACCACATGTACACGTACCCATAACTGGCTCACTTAACCACACACCCACCCTTCGAGAAGGCTGTACAGTAACTTACCAGCTGCACAATACAACAGTGACACAGCTTCTGAACACCTCCTCACAAATACTTCCAGCTAGCACAAGGTCACAGAATAGGAACATATGATCAACATCAGCTAATTTCTTACTTATTTTGAAAAAGCATAATTGAAACTACTACATTCTTATTTTCATTCAGTTGCTCAAAAGTAATATTTAACGAACTGGTCAGGCAAAGGAATGTAAAAACAGAAGAAGAAAAGTGTTTAAATTCTTTACTAGACCTCCTAATTTAGTGTTCAAATTGGATCTTAAAATCAATTCAACTCTTACCCTACTTTCTAATGCTTCAAGCATTGTGAATTTGGAAGATTCATAAACCCATCTTCTCATTCCATCCCAAATATGCTGCCCAACACCTAGGCACCCAAGATGGATTTCTCATACAAAACTCAGGGGTGCAGTTCATCTCATTAACTTTAAGAGTTAGTTAACTTACCCAAATTACTCCTTTATGTTCCCTTATGGAGACAAATTCAGCACATCTGTTTAGATTGAGGATGAATCACACCCTGAAGGCTTCCCTCTTTACCTACTGACTATAGAGATTGTCTAAACACAAGCCTACTGATCCAACACAAGGTAACTAAATTTAGGCCGGAGAAACACGTAGTAGTAATGCCCAGGTAGCCAAGCGTGGGCAGAACTGTAGGTATCTCTGCACTGCAGGGTAGCGCAAGAAGGGGAGCGCTGCTTTTCCCAATGGCTGAGGTCTGTATCCACTAGCAGCACAGTTACGCTACGTTGGGAAGATGATTTTCTGTTTTACAAATTAGTGGCTGAAGCTGCAAAAAACAAACAAACAAAAAAACCAACCCCATGTTCCCTAACTTTAAAAAGTGGTAACCGGGCCATTTACTAGCAGAAAGCTGCAGAGTTTGCATGCTCATAGAACACTCTTTTCCTACATCCTTTGTTCGTTCAAGTCTATAACCATGCAAATCCCACACACCGTTTCTCTCTCCAAAATCTCATTCATGAATCTGTTGACGGGATCTCAGTTTCTAAACAGCGTGTTCTTAGCACAGTAGTGCCTCTCATTCAGATACCAGTCCAAGACACTATGTACAACCTTTGTATTGCTTAGGTACATTCTGTTTTAATAAGGGTGTTATTAAGATAAACTATTGCTTCATTATGGGTATTATTTTGAAAGAGTAATCCAGTGGGCATCTGCATGACATGACAACACATCAGAGAAGGAATTGCATAGTGGCAGCCTGTATTATTGTGGCAGTTGGTCCTTAAATAACAAAAGGTCAAGAGTCTGTTTATCTAGCTCACAAGGTTTCTTTCCGCAATCACTTTTTCAGTGAACAAATGCCCATATTTAAAAGGCAACAAACACACATGGCACCTTTTAGATACCAAAACACAGTCACCAAGTAGTTAAAATTAAATACCACTCCATTCTTGAAAGCTTTCAGTAATATCAGCTGATGCTGATTTATGCCTATATCCAGCATAGCATGTGCCCCATCAGTCTGTTGTAGGCGGGTAGATATGCCAAGCCACACCCCCAGCATTTACACGTAGCTGGCAGCAGCACCTTGGCAGCAGCGTTCACTGCTTGTAGCACCGCAGGTACTCAAACTAACCGCAGAGTAGAAATTCACAGAGCAGCTATGTACGTTTGGCTGAAAAAAAGACTTATTCATTCCATCAGCAGGTATTTCCCAGGTACATTTAACATTTTTCACTCATTCTCCAGATTTCAGATCACTTTGTTCCTGGTAATAAAAAGATGAGTAAAGCAGTCAAATTTACGTACAAAGAATGGAAACCTGCCCTAACTGGGAGAAGGTTCCAGTTTTCAAAAAATCATACAAGCATAGCACCATTTTTAATAGCATGTCGTTTCTATCCTGTGATTCCTTTAAGGTCTCAAATAGTTATGACAGACTGTAGACTCTAAATAAATATACTTTTTGGGTTTCAGAGTGTTTCTTAGTAAAAAAAAAAAAAAAAAAAAAAGTACAGACATGCAGTTAAGTGCTTACATTAAGAGATGTATGTAAGTCAGCTCACCGCCCTGCAGCAACAGAGAACGGCTGGACAACATTCAGTATCCACTGCTGGGACCACACCTCTCACAGCTGTTTTACAAACTCAAACACTTGATTTCTAGTACTGAATGACATCTCCCATATTACAAACAAGTCATGGGTTTGTGTAGATAGGACAAAACCACATGCAGTGATTTTTTTGAGCACTGAATAAACAGTTTCTTCTCTATAATTCAAGCAAAGTACTCGAGGTTGTTTTGAAATGATCTGCTAAAAGAGCAGTGTGATGAATGGTGGGTCTTTCTTAGCTCTCATTCAAAGAGCTCCCCTCATTCAGTTCTAGTGGTGCTGCCATGCAGCCCAGCCAGGGCCGCCCACTGTCCCTTTTGGCTGCTCCTGCCCTAAGGCCTTCCCACAGACCTGCTCAGCTTCCTATGCTGTACCATGGCACACAGCCATCCACAGTATTCAGTAGAACCATTCACAGCACTAAGTACTGCTTACAAACATCAAGCTGATACCTCACCAGTGACTGGCTTTGGAGACAAGCACTAAGTGCAGTAGAAAACTGTACTCCGTTCCTCGAATGTTTTTTGAGTAACTGTTGTTCCTGATTTGTTAAAAATGTCCCCTGACACCTGAAAAAAAAAAAGAAAAAAAGGAAAACCAATAGCCAACAAAGCCAAAACATGAGCTCGGTGTCAGCTCACTGTCCCTCCACAGGTGCTTCTGAGAAGGCCACAGCCTAAGTGGCAGGGACCCAGAGGGGAGAGGGGAGAAATGCTTTGGGGAAGGAAGGGACCCACACCCACTGCCCGCAGGACCAGGTCAAACCGCCAGCAGGCGTGGCTTTCTGTTTCCTCTTCCTTATGATTATGATAAACTGTTTTTGCCTTCCACTTACCACCAGTGAAGGAAAAAAAAATAACACACTGAACACAGCAGTCCACTTTGTTGCACCGTTTTAGCAGTAGAAAATACTGTAAGAAAGCAAATGCTTAAATGAAAAGGAGAACAAGTAATCTTTTGTGGGGAAAAAAAAAAATCTCTTTACTCGTCATTTATCCCTTCAGCATTGCCAAGTTCAATGCAAAGAAGACAGCTGCAAAGGTTACGGGATGGAGGAGTGGAATTGGGCAGTGCCATGAGTGTTTTTTCCTGCGTTCTTCTTCGCCGCAGCAGTTGGTCCTGCACTGGCGTGTAAGCACTATAATATTAGACACCTGGAATGTCAGGAATGTCTGATAACCGTAACCTCGCGCAGGGATAATTCCACAGCCATAAACCAGCAGCACTACCTTTGAGCTTTTCCCCTGGAAAGCTCAAATGCAGTGACATTATGAAAAGGCTATTATGTGCAGTGCTGCTATAGGTTATTTGTATATGCGCTTGGATAATGTTTATAGAGGGAGCCCTTGTTGTCAATCAAAAGCCCTGTTAAGAAAATTAGCTATTACTTAATAATCTAAGGCCATAAACCCCACGATATGCTTCCAGTGAGCTTAAATGTTCCCAATCCCACAACTGCTGCTGGCAAACTTGACTTGGAAGTGTTTCCTTTACCTGCCGTCTCCCACTTCGCCTCTCATTTCATACATTTATTATCAAACTATTTCTCTATGACAGGAAGACATGCATGTTTTAAAAAGATAAATTCAAATCAGTCAAGCGTAGGTTTGTGAAACTTAAAGAAGGCACAAACTCTCCAAGAGTTTCTATAGGCAAACACAAGCAACATCTGTCCAAAAAGCTTATCATTTAATTGAGACGTTATATAAAAACAGGAGGAGAATGACCACAGGCTGAAATACTTATTATAGAGGATTAAGACACTTATTCTGCTCTTTTGGATGATGTGTCACTTGGATATGACAGGCAGTAAGTATTGAAAGCTTGCTTAGTGGCAGCTAGTTATCTGTGAAAGGGTTAAATTACAGGACATTACTGTAGCATGAAAATACCATCTGGGAAACTCCAAGAAAGAACCGGGCAAAAAAAAAATTGTAACAGTAACGTTAACATTAAAAGATCTTTCCTATTCCCAGCCTTTCCCTCTCCTCCTTTCTCTAATTTCATATACACACCAGTCCAAGTGAACTCTACAGAAAAGAATTTTGGAAATGTTGTTCTGTGAACTCCCCTTTCCTCCTCCTGCAGACAACTAATTGCATCTTAAGGGACCTTTGGATTTACAGAGAGGATACTATAAACACTTCTTGCCCGACTCTGCTCCCACAGAAGTCAGCAGGACTGCCGCCCATTCCAGTAGCAGGAAACTTAAATCTGCAATGAGTGCTTTTGAGAAGCACCATCCATCCGAACTTCTCAAATAACCTCCCAAACATCCCACTTCAGCACTGCGGAGCACCTGGGCCAAGCACACCAATCATTCCAGAAGCAGGGAAGAGTGAACTTGAGTTATTTGCCCAAGGTCACTGCAATTCAGACGCAGACCCACCAACTGCACTCTCAGGGAGACTGCACCACGCTCTCACCATTACTTTCAATACTAAGCTCCTCATGCCCACATTCCTAGCTTTTCACCCAATCTCTTGTTTTATGATAGTTTTTAATGCATACTTCATGGAATCATCGCATACTTTGCAGTATCTTGCAGCTCCTGTTGCAAAAATACAGAACCTGATCCCAGTTCAATCATTATACGGACACTTGGCCCACACCTGGCACTGGTGAACTCTACTTCCAGATGCTGCTGGAGTAGTAGCAGTCTGTAAAATGGACTAACAGCTATTCACCTGGAAAGGGCACAAACACACCACTGATGCAACACAGCTGCAAATAGCACGCTATCATGAAAAAAAAGAGAGGGGAATATATTTGCATCACAATTCTAATAAAGAGACCATTAAAAAGTCTGACGGCTCTTGGTGCAAATGGTTTAGAAGTTCAATCATTTCAGCTATAGTTCCAAAGAAGGAAGCCTCTGGAAAAATCCATACAGCTTTGAGAGCGGAGTGATGGCCTCTGCAACAGCCCAAGCAGCACAGCTACTGCAGATGGACGCAAATCATGAAACTGCACTGAAGTGAGATAACAACTAAGGGCAAACGTGGTGGCTTCACACAAATCCACTGCTGAATGTAAAAACATACGATGCTGAGGTATCAAAGCACTCTGAAATCACAGCCCCATAAAGGATTCAGACATGTGCGCTGGCCCACGCTTAATCCCTCTCTCCAATTGGTTTAACACGTAGAACTCTTGTTCTTAAAGCATTTATTGAAAATGAATTGCCTTTCTTCGTATAAGCCAAAGTTAATATTATACTAAAAAAAAAAAAACAGTGTTCCTTCAGCACCTCTTTATTCACACTATTGATTGAATTCAAGTTTTTGAGTTTCTTCCTTCTAGCAATAAGGTTGGAGGAATGGGAAATACACAGCAATTATGTAACAGGAAACATCCAGGTGCTCTCCTGCAACTTCCCTTCCCACACATCCAGTCCCAGAAGCTGCCTTCGAAAAGGGAAAAAAAGGGGAAAAAAAATAATCCACAACACCAAACCAAAACGAAGAACGAATGCAGCAAGCTCTCTGGTAGCCAACAGCAGGAGTACTTCACGTGCTCAATTTATTTCAGCAAGGCTCTCTATTTTAAAATGAAATAAATCAATCTTTACCTCTTGTGCCAAACTGATGACATCTTCCAGGTCAGATATGCTTTACAGATCCTAGTAAGGTAAATTAAAAAAAAAAAACAACAACTTTAAAAAGCCTTTTCTGTGCCCCAGGATATGATCAATTATCACACATCCCTCTTTACTGAGTGTGTTTGGCACAAACAGTTGATCAGAGCAGTGGAAATGCTTCCAAAGCAGTAGTTTCAAAGATTGCTTAGGAATTCTAAGAGACAATCTACAAGGGAACCTGGGTCTGTCAGAAGAGTCAATGCTCTGCTTATCAGACTGGAACAGGGCTTTCTACCTTTCTGACAGGTAGAAACGCTCCCTTCAGATTCATTAGCAGTTGGCATCACTGGTTTAAAAAGATAATTCTACAAGTTGGAGAACTACACTTAAGAGAACATGATACTTACTTAAATCTATTCCCCAGCAACGGTCCCTAAATAGTTCAGGATAAATTGCCATCATTTCTTCAAAGAAGCGTACAAACATTAAAACACTACTCACAATCCTGCAACAAAGATACAAAAAACGTTTTACCAGTCCTAACTTTCAAGGTGAAAGCGTATGTGAGAAAGGGAAACGAGAATGCCAGAACATTTTGCACATTTTTAATTTAATTGCTTAAGCTAACACTTCGAAACGCCAAGTAAAAAAAGAATAAGGTTACACACAAAAATCACTTACGAGATTTTGTATCACTGAATCACATTTAATTGGAGCAAGAGACATTGAGTATTTCTGCCAACACCACTGAAGTTACTCAGCTCTGTGTGGATGGATCTTTGAATCAGCGTAACATTTGGCAGAAGTCAGAAAGCCAAACACAGCTCCAATGTTACTAGGAGAGGGTGCCAGCATTTCAGATGTGTGCACCTTCTGAACTCACTCTTAGCGTCACGTGCAAAAGGACGAATTAAACTTGCTGCTCCTTCCTTTCCTGAGGATGTTGGGATTGGAAATCAGAAATCCGAAGACAGAAACTGCATCATATACTGCACTCTGCCTTGAATAAGTTTAAGAAATGTACACAGAAGCTGCTGACCTTTATATTAATTACCAAAAATTTAATAACTGATTGAATAAAGCTACTCAACTAGTAGCATAGCGAAACACAGCGGTACGACCCTCATCTTTTAGCATCATAAAGGAACACAAAACAGACAAACCGTAAGGGCTAATTTACAATAATGAAAGAGAGAAGGATGCTCCCACTGGGATGAGGAAAAGAAAAAAAAACACTTTGGCCTCGTGCACACACTTCAAACTGGACCCAGGTTAGAAAGGATTCCTAAATCTGCCTCACTGCAGACATGACAAACTGCAAACTCATAAGCAAAGGTATCTTTTAAGTCCCTTTAATGCATTCTTACTTAACCAACATCTAGTATTCAACATTTTATAATGAGCCATTAGGTTATTTTCCCTTAAGACATTTTTTTTTTGCTTCTGTTAATCATGCAAAGGATTTTTAAAAAAATACATATTGCTTTAAAGTGGCATTTCTTAGGTTTTTATTAATCGCAATTGTAGCAAGTAGTACAGTCAATCTCCAACTTCAGTAAAAATTTAAGACTGTCCTAGTCAAGAGTTACAAGTAAATTCAGCAGCGCATCGCCGCTACAAAGCTCACAGCAATAGGCACCACTGAAAGTAAGTACTCATGGCTAGTCACCCCTTTCTGACACAGCACCAGTTCTCTGTCCCAGACTTGTACCAGCAGCCTACAGTCCAGGCCTGCCTTCTTTTGAGCTACCAGTCCGTGGGCTGCATTCTACCTGGAAGCCACTACGGGTTATTGCAGGGACCTGTCCTGTTCAACATCTGCATCAATGATACTGAGGATGCATCAGTGCAATCTCATCAGACTTGCAGATGAATCCAAATCAGGAGGAACAACCAACACTACCAAGGATGTGACCACCACCGAAAAGGAATGGGCCAACAGGAACCTTAAGAAATTTGGCAGGGATAAACACCCAGCCCTGAATTCAGGGAGGAAAAGCCCCTTGCAACAATACAGTCTGGGATGCTCAGCCTGGGAGCAGCCCTGGGGTCCTCGTGGGCAATGAACTGAACACGACTCAGCAGCCTGCCAGAGCAGCAAAGAAGGCTCACAGCCTCCTGCAGATCAAGGCAAGTGGTTTCCCCCCCACCGTAGTCAACACTATTAGACAGCATCTTAAAAAACACATTGAGTTTTGGTCCCCCAGTGCACCTGTGCTGACATCCTGGTGACCCCAGAGTAAGGCAGATCAAATAAATAAACTAGGAGTGGAGAGATTGTATGATTCATTTTCACACCATCCTAGCTGCCGGGCAGTTCACTACTGCTACAAATGCCAGCACAAGAGAAAGGGTGGAACCACCACCCACTGCAGTCCCAATTCAGATTGTCTCAAGGCTTGTTCAGGGCAGAGTATCCAGCAGACACTGAATTCTGGTCCTTCATGGTGACTGTCTGCAATACTGTAATATATGTGACTGCTACTACTACTACTACTCCATAAGAGTAAGCTATTAAAACAGGTAAAACTAAGCATGTAAAATTGGAGAGTTGCTTAATTATGGCATGTAGGTTTTTTACACGGTGAAGATGAGAAGACTGGTTTTGGTAGGCTGAGAATTTTTTGGACTAACAATGAACTTCAGCTAGTTGCAAAGTCCTGTTACTGAAAAAGTGAAGATATGTTTGAGAATGGCATGTGAATTCCAGATGTGTTATAAAATGGAACTGGTCAGGCAATTAGGAAAATGGCTACTTATTACACATCCTTGATCTACTAATTACTTGAATCTCAAAGCGAAGCTAGGTAAATCACCGAAGAGCCCAATCCCACAGAGGATAAACAGCTTCCCAGAGCAAGCCAAGGAAACATCCCATGCACAGCCTTCTGCTCCACAGAAGGCAAGGGCAGCCTTGCCACGGCCTTCATGAAGGAACAGAACCAAACCATGGCTGTGATTACGCTTACCTAACTTTCGCTAGGCTTGCTAAAACCAAAGCTCAAGATTATGCCCCTCTGAGAGAGGCTTTACTTCTACCATTCTGAGTATTTTATTTTTTATTTTTTAAGTCAAAACTAGTTCCTTAATCACAGAATCATAGGGGTTGGAAGGGACCTCCAAAGATCATCGAGTCCAACCCCCCAAATGATGAACTACTATAATGAGGAACTATTCCAGAGAGTAAGGAGATTGAAAAAATTGCTAATGACATCAAAAGCTATGAGACTCTCTCAAATACTGAGCAGTGGTCCCTCCATAGAAAAACTGCACCTAAGCATAAACAGTTGATTAAACGGTAATCTCCCACCTTGTATATATCTTCTGCACCGGGAGAGGCAAGTTGCCATATAAGCAGTGTTACAATAAATTCAGCTGACTAGAAAGCTGCAATTTCACAGGCTTCTGGTATTTCTTACACACTGTATTTTTCAATGATTACTTCATAAAAATCACTTAAGTATTTTGCTAAACGTAAAGTTCTTACACAGCATGAGTAATGAAACCCTCACCGTCAGCTCACTCGGTGGAAGTACGCAGCCACCCCGTGCCAGGACCAGCACTACATCTTCATTCGCCATTTATTATTCTCTTAAACTGAATAGAGAAGATTGCTGTTAAGAGATAGCCCAGATACAAATCTCCACTATCCAATTACTTGTGTCATCTCTTTAAACTTTTCAATGAAAGCCTGGTACGCTCTCTCATAAATCAATCTACATCAGTTGCTTTTGTGAAAAATCTTTAACATAAATATTAATACTCGGAGATACTATTTTTCCTCCGATTCTACGTGATATCCTCAGGTTCCTTTGGGAAATTACCTCATGTATCATTCAAGCTCTTAAAACAAAACGTACCTGCTTGGAGGCTAGACTTCTGACTCTCCTACATCAGCCAATTTCTACAAGTATTGGAAAGCTTCAAAAAAATGGGGGTGCTGTAATGAAACAGAAGTCAAACTTCTAACCCGCTGAAAATGCCGTTAGATATTTCAGCACTCTACAGTGTATTAAGTCAGGCAATTAAAACAAATACAAGGAAAATTAACAAAGACAGATGTGTACAAGCACGGACTTGGACCTAACAAGGACAGATTTCCAAACTCACGACACGAAATGCAATTCTTTTATAGCTTATGTGCAAGCACCGAGCATAGCTAAAGCTGTGCTTTAGAAAGCATGTGAAAAGGTTAGGGAAGAAAAAGAGGATTGTGATTATTCACAGTCTAGCAAAAAAATCTGCTTTCTGCGTTTCAGACTCTGGGGACTCCATAGTAAGTTTAAGAGAAGAAGCTGGAATTTCCTGATCTGGCAGATATAACTTAGGGTGGGGGAAGGATAATTCTCAAAAGAGCTTTCAAATGCGGGCTTGGAATTTTGCCGGACAGAACAATGATTGATTTAAATCAGACATAAAGTGAGAGATTTGACCTTCTGTCAAGTCTTTGAAATGCCAGGAGTTAGAGGAATCATCAGTGCTGCAATGCTTGTTTAATGAAAAATCCATTCTTTCACATTTTGTTCTAAACATTTCAATGCGCTTGCGTGACCATCGTTTCATGCTTTCAGTTGTCAGTATACTAAGCATCTCTCTTTGTGCCACGCTATAAAGAACTGAACTTCTATAGGCAAAAACAGTAAGGAGGAAGGTAGGCTTCTGCAAAAGAATAACGCACTTGAATTATTTCCTAATGGCGATCTGCATCTCTCTTCTGTCGCTTTCAGTACATGTTAATGTTATCCTTTCCCAATCCAATTCCTGTGTTTCATTAGTTCTTACGCTGGTGAAATACTGGGAAGAACTGCTCTTTATGGAACCCTGGGTAAAAGGGTCTAAGCTCCGTCCTGCTTGCTGATATCGCTGCTTCGTGGCAAAGGTAGAAAAAGTGCTTCATTTTGTGAGCCACATTTTTTCTCCTCCACCTCACTACTTTTTCTGTGTTAAAATCACTGTACTTCTATCACTTCCCTTTACCATAATTAGATTGTTACAGGGTTTATTATTCTGTTTGCATAACTTCTACACATAGCAACACCACTTTAATGAAATAGTGACATCCACAAGCCATGGAGTAACAGTCCTGCTCTTATCTTAAAATTAGGGCTTTTCAATCTTTACCAGCATTTTTGAAACAACACAAACAAGACTTCCATCCAGAAGTGATCTCTCCTTTCAGAAGCCTTCACAGAACATGTTTGGCTTTCAGTGGTGACGTGTGACTTGATTTGACCAGAGCCTGCAGAAGAAAAGCATGTCCTTACACATCAGAGATAGACAGGGTTTGCAAAGGAACAGAGTTTAGTTTCTTGTTTTCCAAGCCTGGATTGCTTTCCTGTTGTCCCTCTGAAACCAGGCACTGGGAGATACGTAAGGAAGCAGCAGTGCTTGGTGACCCTCACTGGCAGCCAAGGAGTTAGTCTGGTTGATGGAGCATGGCAATCCACTGTGCCAGATGAAGAAAGCAGGCTAGAGACTTTGTGATCCTTTCACTGATCTGCAGGGAGACAACATCTTTTCCCTTTGCTAACCTGACTAGGAAGTTTAATTAACGCCCAAAGAACTTTACAGCACTGCCACACACCATGCTTAGGCTGTAACCAAAGTCCTTTATGGGTGGCCAGGAATGGGTTTTGCAGCCTGGTAATTGCTGTAGCAGTAAGGATGCAGGCAAAGTGACCCATCTGGTGGGATGCTCCGGGGAAAGGGAGGCAGAAAGATGGTTAAGTCTCCTTGCCAGCTGAGACAGTGTAGAGCACACAGAGCATGGCTTGCAGTTGCCACATATAGAATGAGACAGAAGGGTCAGAGAAATCCCTCTATTGAGGTATGGGGGATGTCTGCAGCCTGCCATAAGTGACCAAACTCCCTGCTAAGACAATACTAGGACTGAAACACCCCAACGCTGACCTTCACGTCTTTGTTTCCTTCTGCCTTGCTTCCTCCAGCTGCTATAATGCCTCAGAAAGAGAAAACAGAAGGGGGAAAGCAATTTCCAAGGCCAAAGGTAGCTAAAACACAGCTAGAACCATCTGAACTCAGGTTTCAGGGATCAGCAAAAGGAAAGCCTGGCTAGCCCTACGTGCATGGCCCAAGGAGCAGACGCACTCTGCATTCTCCTCCTGCCAGCCGCTAACAACCCAGGGCGTGCTGCTAAGCTGCCAACAAGCTCAGATGTATGGGGGACTTCAGCACATGAGAAACATCGCACTCTGCTGCAGCCATCACCCTCACCTCCCCTTTATTTATCCCACACTGCTCCTATAGACGGAGAGATGCATCTCAGTGGATTTTCATCACACTCCTATCTGCTGCTTATTCACTTCAGCTATGTTCTAAACAACAAAAAAAAAGATCATACACAAGAAACAGAGGGCAAGAAACAGGGCACAGCAACTGAAGCTGGAAATGGCTGTTGATAAAAATCTGAGAGGAATTTATGGAGATTACGAATTGTCTTTGGTTAAATATTTCTAGTGATAGGCACACCTCAATGATATCTAGAGGACAACAACTACACTTCACGGGAGTTTTTACAGCATTGTTTCCTTTATTCCTTTGTTTGTTTTTCCCCTCCAGAAAAAAAAAAAATGAAATCAGACCGTTCCACCTTCAGAAATGAAAGCTGCATTCCCCTTTCCCTGTTGCCTCGGGTTGCAGCAGCTTATGGAACCAGGCCTGGCTGCTCACTACCTGCAGCGGCTCCTGCATCCCAGAGAGCTGGCTTTCCAACAGCACCTCACAGTTCTCCACTGGGACAAGGACTGCAATCTGACTCTTTCACATTCCAGACCGGTGCCCTGACTGACAAGCGATAAAACTTTCCCAGCCTTTCCCACTCCCAAAACAGCTCCCTCACAAAACCTGCTGTCAAAAAAGGAAGGCTGGAACATTCTATACAGACTTATCAACGCTTCAGGCTCTTAAATATACTAAAAAAACCTTGTTTATTCAAAATGTTTCAACTAACTTCAGCTGTCACTCTGCCTGATGACATCCATTTCTTCTCTTTTCTTCTTGTCTTTTCAGTGACAGTCCAACGAAACATCCATCCCTGAAAAACATGTAGCACATTACTGCCATGTTGATATTTTAATAGAGTATTAAAACGGCATTGCTTTTGTACACCACTCCTATGGATGTCACTTGGAGCTTCCCTGTGACAAAGGCATCTTTTGTAAATTAAACAGTTTCCAGTCGATCGGCATCTATTAGTAAAATAATCATCCATTACATAGTTTATGTCTTCAGGTGGAAGAATAATGCAAAACAAACAGCACCTTCATCATTTTTGAAAGAAGCATCTCTGTATGCATTAGCTTGAAATGATTTTTTTTGTAATTGAAATTGAAGAATTATTATTCTTCCTAGACTTGTAAGAATAGGTGGAAGAAAAGCATGCAGCAGAAGAAAGATTAGAAAATGCTGGGATCATCAAGAACCCCACGTAATTTAAAGGCAACTTCAAGATAGCCCCCAATCAAACCAAATATGCGGCCAGCAGGGCAATTCTTTCAAGTATTCATCCACAGGTAGCAATTTAGAAAACAATCACAGCGCCGAATAAAAGCTGTTATGATCTGTGAAGTACAGCAAGGTGCCATTCAGGAGAGTTGTTTTCAATCATCCCTATCTCAGAAAATGCCTTCTGGAACAAACTTTAACAGCCCGTCCCTTCCAAAGTGACATTTGAAGGAACAGACAAAAATGGCAACTCGATGCTTTTAGTATGTACAGCAGGATTAACATCAAGATCACACTGCCAATAACGCAGCCCTCGTGCAGGTACCTCTAACAAACCAGTCACTAGATGTAATACACATCTTCCCCACTAAGTTTTAAAATTCAGATTACATCCTATCTGCTGAGCATCAGAGCTACTTCAGAATTACGCAGCACAGAGTCTTCAAAATGAGAAAGACATCTCACTTCTGCACTTTTGCACGTAGGATTGACAGGTAGAGTAAAATCAAACGTCACATTATTTTGTGGGCACTACTGCAGGGGTGGAGCAAATGTCACGATACTGCAGCTCATCGCTGGCAACTTCCCACTGCCCCCATTAATTCCCATTCCAGTACAGCACATTTCCGTGCCCTTGTCCTGCAGCTCCTTATCATCATTTAATTCTTCCATTAAAGGTATGGCTGTTTGGGATTGATGACTTCATGTAAGGTACAGTATTAAGTCCTAAGACCCAAAAACCCCTAATTCTTCTACATTTGCCCTCAAAATTTATCTTGACAAAACCCTGCCTGGAAAAATAAAGTTTTAATGGCTTTCATGTATTCTGAGCAAACGGGCCAGCCAGGTCCTGAATGCAAACCAATGACCTGCAATGGCACAGAACGCCAGGGCTCATTTTACATCATTTTAAGCAGTGGGAGCAAGCGAGGCAGAACAAGACTAGCAAGCAGGAACGTAAGCAAGAACCAAAAAGCCTAATCCGTGTCACCATAATAATTTGCTTTGAGAGGTTCACCTTCTGGATTGTCATCTCATTAAACTAGCTAACACAGCAGCCTGACTAATTAAGAACAGTCCCTTAATGAACTTCAAGCTTTAGATCAGTAAAGTCTTCCTCTGAAAGAGCAGATATAAAAATAGAGCACGGGGATTATAACAACCAGGAAAAGCAAGCAAACAAACAACAAAAGAACATCTGAAGCTCAGAAACTTGAAGAAAACATGTTTAACACCTAAGTTCCCATGTATTGAGCCTTACTTAGTGCAGCATCAAAGCACTGACAGCAAGAGCCTGACGAGAAGGCACACAGCGTTTGTGTGTTTTGCTGCATCCCATAATTTCTCCGGTCATTTGAATGCTATTTCAGGAATGTCCTGCAGAGGTCTCAGATGATTATTCACACCCATAGCATTCTACAAGTTACCAGAATGATTGTAAATGTATTAACAGCTCATTTCAAACATTGCAACATTCACAACGTGATGGAAAAAGGTCCTTACTCCTTGCCAGATTGCTATCTTGAATTGCATACTCTTACAAACAATCATTTACTACCTGATGTTTCAGAAAAACGGACGCTCAACCTGCAGTGCTTCCATTGCCAACAATCCTTCCTGATGCAGGAACCCACCAGAACACCACCTCGGCCCGCCAGCTCTGCACAGAACAAAGCTGATGACCGCTAAAGCAAATGGGAAATAGGAAAAACTTCAGCCAAACTTCTACCATATAAGAACACTGATATTGCAGCACAGCAGGACCCAGTGCTTCTCTAAAGATCTACGTTCCAACCCCATATAGAAAAAGGAACGTGATGATTTATTACTTTATTTTTTACGTTAAAGGAACGCAATTCATGTCAGACCTTCAGAGGCTGCAGCATCAGAGCAGTATTCCGGTTTTTCTCTCTCTCTCCAACCCTGTGGACATTCCAGTTCCAGTTCTGGCAGTCGATCACTGTGCACTCTGGAATGTAGTACTGACTAGCTGCGTGCCTTAAACTCGCATCGCAGCTGATTTTGCAAATCTCTCTTTGAGAGAAGGCCGCAGCACTCCCAACTGCAATCTCTCACCGCTGTGTAATTGTATCCAAACTAAAAGGAAAACAAAAAGGAGAGGGGAAGGAGAGCACAAGTCTCTGTGCTTTCTACTACAAGTCTCAAACAACAACAATAACACACTGAAGTCAGATCCCGCAAACAATAAAACTGTCCATAACTGAGAATGTAAAGTCAAGCAAAATCAATCCGTACAGAAAACCATATATACACACACGTACATTACACACTTCAGTGCTGTGCCAAGGAAGCACGTATACGTAACAATGCCTGAAACTGAACATACATAGTGTAATTCAAGGCAGCCAAAATGTTTTAAAATTGAAATCAAATCCCAACAGACAGCACACATTTGACAAGAAAAGTAGGTGTACACCTGTATGACGGACTACCCATAGGAATGCCGCTTAATTCACAATAGAATTTGTATCATGTACATCTCTGATGGAAACGCAGAAGACAATAAAAGTCAAGGAGGCTTTACAAGCAATAGTAGTCCCAGACAGCTTCAGAGATAGAATCTAGAGGACGTTACATTACATGTCCCACTTCCACCACTGTCCTTTCAAACCAAACCCAAACTTTCAAATGTTCCCTCTGTTGCTCAGCCCCCAGCTACTCCAGCCTTACTGCACTAAAACCCCTTCCCCATAGCGAGTGCTCCTCTACAGCACAATCAAAATAAAACCACTGCCATAGAGCTGTAGGACAGAGGACACCGGTGCTCTGGTCAAATCCTGCTCCCCGACAAGGTGCGACCAAGACACAGACCTGCCACATGGCTAAAAGGCAGGTGCCACTCATTGTGCGCTGGGCATACTTACTGCTACGTGGTACCATGAGCTCGTGCACCATCTGCAGAACATCAAAAGTCCACCTGCCGTATGATTAGAGATATCTGCAGCCCTGCCAAACATTCTCAGGCATCTAATGGAGGCAAGCTCTTCAGAGCAAAGGGTGTGGCATTGAATCAGTAATAATTCTTCATCAGCCATAGCTGCAGGCCATTCAATACGCTCATCTGATCAAGAGTACAGTTTAGCACTTGAACACACTTTCAAAAGAAAGAAGAGGTGCGTAAGGTAGTCTTCCTTAATTAACAACACGAGAAAGTTGCTAATACGCAACAGAGAATGTCCCAGCAGGACCTTAGTTTAAAATACACATTCTTCTAAATCTTTTCCCCTATACTGAAAGTAAAAACAAGTTTGACGTATCTAGACCTTGACATCTTGATTATAAGAACAAACTGCATATTATGGAAGGCATCCCAGTACAGTTGTTCTGCTTTTCAAATGAAGACTGAAGTTAGATTTAATCAGTTGAGAAAACCAGCACAGATATACCAAAGCAAGTCCAACCTGTGATACTGCACACTGGTATGCTCGCACAAACTGGAGGTGGCTTTCCCAAGACAATATATGTCTTTAGTATACAAACAATTACCTTGAATACAATAAGTACTCAGAGCTGACGAGATAAAGTTGCCTTTCTTCAAGTACAAACACCATTCAGGTTCAAAGGATAGAATCCGATCTTGTTCTGTGAGATGCAAATGACTCTTTCAGTTGGCAGAATACGTTCATGTCACTCACATACTGCCTCTAGCACAAAACCATAAACAATCAAAACAACTGTCCCTCAAGAAGCTCTTTCCTTATCCTTTTGAAAAGCAAGAACCAGAGATTGACTTCATCAGGTAGGAACTTCACCATTAATGACTGTTTCATACAGAAAATTTCGCTGGAAGAGAATTCAGCAAAGCTCAAAACGTGCAACTTCATAACAAAATAGAACAAAAGCATAAAAAAGAAAAACCATGCAAAAAAGCAGCAAAAGGAAGACCATAATTTCTCTATCAGTCCCATTTTCAGCCCACAGCTGCTTCTTCCAAAAGAATGACAAGTCAGTTTGACCACAGAGACAACTCTCTCAAATGCATCAATGAAGATGAGCGGCTCCCATTTGCTCCACCCAATAGAACACTCAAAGCCTAGAGTTACATCATCATTCTGCCTGCCTATTTTTACTGCAAGACACCGTTTGCAGGGTGAGGTACTTCACATTTGAGCTTAAAACACATTTTATGAGTAATTAGAATAAAACGTAGTAAAGTCAGAGTTTCTAATCTACTTTCATCACAGTAAAAATCAGCCATTCATAAGCACACTGTCAACAGAGGCACAAAATAGAATCTAATTCCAGAACCACGCAGTGACAGTTTATCTTGGCTTCCAGAGTTTTACAACAACAAACATTAAAACAGTCGATAAGAAGTTTGTAACGTCATAAAAAAATTCTTACTAACAGAAAAGATGCTTAGTATAAAGACACCTGTGATGGCTGTATTGCTGCTTCACAGCAAAGCAAAGGTGAACACAGACACACACTGAAACCAACTCAACAGAAGAAGCGGACGTTAAGAACACAGTTCCACGGCTGGTGAAGTTGATCTATCTGCAGGAGTGCTCTCCCATTTTGTCCCATCTCTGGGCCTGTCTCCTTCCTCACAGCAGAACCAGTATCCCTTCAGTGACACTTAAAGCTGATTCTGCTGGAAATAACACTGTAAAAGTAGGGGTCTCATTTCAGCCTAATCACCTCCAAGTTTACTGTTTATCCCCTAGTTTACTACTGGTTGGCAAGACGGGCAAGTGAACAGAATCACAACAGTGCAGAGGGATGCATTACCCCTCCGCAAACTTTTTCCACTTCTTATGCAGGCTGTTGTAATAAAGACTTATTCGACCCAGCATAGCAGTTCTAGAATCTCGGCATTGTTTCCATTTACATCTGTCTGAAGATGTGTCACCATGGCAGTACTGCCATGTGCTGGTCTTCCATTACTTGCATGAGTATTCTTCTGATTTTTAGTCATGCGTATGGTATAAAAATTATGAAATCACAAATATCTGTAGCTCTCTAGATTTAGAAGAGAACAATAAAACCCATTTAATGAAACCCAACTTGTCACCGTTCTTTATAAGTTTTAGTAAGTGAAAATACGGAATCCTCTTTTCTTATTTGTAATTATAACCTTAATAACATGCCTAAGCAATGAATTTTCACCAAAGGCTTGAACACAAGTTATTTAACTGGAATAAGACAAGAACTAACATAACCTGAGCAAATACTTGAAGTTGTAAGTAATTGTCCTATTCGATCACTATACAGACCCCCACCCATACAATGAAAACTTACTTGGAAGCAATGGCTGTGAAGGAAAGTCGGTTTCCTTTCTCTGAAAAAATAAGGTATCTCTGAAAGGCTCCTCTGTTTAACCATACTGTAAGAGGAAGACGTCTCTAGTAATCAGCTCAGCTCCATTTGAGAGCGTATCTTCCTCCTTGTGTACAATTTCTCATTAACTATGCCTTACATTGTGCATGAGAACTACCGTAATATTATCCTGTAAGTCAAGATAGGTTTTAATCGAAATAGCTGTAGCAGGCAAGTACTACAGATGTGGGTCTGGGTAAACCACAGTCTAGACCACTTGCCCCATTTTACGTAACAGGTCACAGTCCTTGGCTCTAGCAGCAGTACATACTTTGCACACATAAGCAAATACTCCGCAGCATTTCCTGACTTGTTAACTTTACTTGCTCTGAGATGAAAAATATAGAGCAGTCCTATCGCTCCCAGAGAAATAAAGAATAGAAGTGTTAAATGAGTTACCGTACCATTTTCACTAACGCTCAAATCAACAACACGTAGCCCCAAGCAACTGACAGACTGGTTAAAAAACCCACAGACCCAACCACGACGTATTTTAACGCTGTCTGATGCTATCGCAGCTACATTAGCGCTGCAATATTGGAATTCTGCTTTACACTGGGTAAACAAACGAGGGTGTCAGAAGTTCAGACACAGCAAGTCTCTCATCGCTAGTTCAGAACTTGCATCACGGGTTTTATTTTGAATAAATATACATCGATTAAATAAAAGCAGTTCCCAACCTGTCATTGAAACTGGAATGAGATACCAGACAGTTTCACACGGAATATGCACATTCCTGGACAGACAAGCAGACACGAACAAGTTACTCGGAGTTAGGCAGATGATACCACGGGCTGAAACAAGGCAGGAAAAGACACTGGGAATGACAAGTGAGGAAAAAGAGACATTGTCTGATCTCACCACACAGCTGCACAAGTGGGACACCTCAGTTGTACCTTACATCAGCAGCATTAAGATTTGCACTCAAAACAGAATTAAGATCCACCCCTGCTCAAGTGATTTCAACCTCAGCACCTTCCCTTCTCTCAGCTTTTGATGTTCACTGGACAGGAGAAGCAAGCTCCAGTGAAACACGAAGTAACAAAGTGTCCTTCTTCTCTAAGGGAAAGGGACACAACATTTAACTGCAGGCAACTACTGACGCTCTAATTCGGACAGACGCCCCCCCCCCCACCCCCCCCAGTAACTGAAACCCATGACAGAAACCATGGAGTTTTCAACTCCCCAGAAGATGAAAGCAGCAATGGAAACGTCCTTACCGGTCCACCTCAGCACTAAGAAAACTCTTATGGTCTACAAGCAGCAAAGCTCCCTGGTTTCTGCTCATCCAATGTTTCTCACGCGCTGCCTCGGTTACAGAGTTAGCGAATCCCCCAGAAACACTCTCAGACAAGCATACCATGAGTGATTTTAAATATATCTACATATTGGAAGCTGCTCCTTCCCAGCGGAAAGAGAAACAGAGGCAGAAAGAAAGCATTGGGTTTATTTTTCCATAGCAGCTCATTCCTTGCCACTCCAACGTGAGTGCAGGCAAGCATTTAAATAAAGACCAGTTGCTACTGTGGAACTGGTGATGTGGAATTCGCTTTAGAAAAGATATCAATGTAGCTATGTATTTTATGTCAGTGGCGGTGAGTGGTGGAGCACAGACTATTTACTATGCAGAAACCGAGATGTGAGAAGCAATAACATCCATATATTTAGTCAGTGAAAAAGTTGCTACAACTCCCACGTTCTCACTATAACGTCTCCTCTTCCTCAAACTTACACCTCAAGTACCCTCCCATTTCAACCATCAGTCTTCAATATGGCAGCCTAAGAGTCTGTAGAGAGCAATCACTGCTGAACAGAGAAAAAACATTAAAAAACTGCAGAACAGAGCAATTCAAATAACTGTCACAGCACTCCTAGAAACACACAAGTCAAATCACTTTTGCCCTCGCAAGTGTGAGCTTCTCTAATGTCAGCGGGGTTACTCCGAGAAATGAAGAGGGCAAAAACAAAAACTGAGCCTCAAGGTTGAAGCTGATGTGAGATCTTCTTCACGTTATACACAAAGATATCATTATAGTAACAGACCTAAACCACACAGTAACATGTACTATCAGAACATCTCGAAAAGCAGATGAAACAAGTATGGGTAAATTAAAAAAAAAAAATCACAATTTTTTCCAATAAGCTTTGGAATATGGTACTTTCAGTTTATTTCTAGACATGACTATTTCATGCCGGTAACAATGAGACTCCCAGTTGATCCCAAACACACCTGCTGAGCCACAGACACATGGCAGAAGCCTCACGGCGCAAATATTGGAGGCTAGTACTTTCTAAATCAAAGTGGATTAAAAAGTATCTTAAAACATCAAGCACGACTTTTCTATGTAAAAATATCCAGAGATTGCTGTACCATAGAAGCAGAAAAAAAATAAATGTCAATAAAACCACACCTCTTCTACACCTGCTTTACCAATGAAGGATTTTAGGTCCACAAGTACTTTATGAAAACTTCGTAACCTCCATCGCAGAAAGAAGTTGAAATCAAAGCCCTGAAGCATCAAACCGTTTTCAGTCTTTCGCAGAATGCGTTACCTTCGCTTTGACAAGGTAAGGTAAGTTTTAGTAACAACACAAATCCAAATTTTACTGTAGTGACAAACTTGGAAGATCACATCTCAGTTTTACTGACAGCAAGCCCTCATTATGTTCGTATGGTTTCGGAATACACATTTTCTAAATACCTGGGAAATACAAAGGACTCTCAAGCAAAGCCATCACAAGACTTTCAAACAATTCTTTTTCCAAACCAGGTCACCAATACAAACAGATTGTAAACGCAGATACTGTAAATACAGGTAATGTAAACTGCAGATTAAATGGGCTTGTCAGTCTCCCATGCAGGCGATTCAGCTTCACGGTTGAGCCATGTGTACTAAGTTAGGAATTCCATAGCACAAAATCCCTCTGCTAGTTTTCCATGACTGACAAGGGTAAGCAATTATTTCAAACACCGCACGCTCTCAAGAAGGTCTTTACTTCCTTAGTTCTTGTGCCAGGTCATGGAGTCTCAGGACTTGATTTCTCCTTCACCTGTAATCAACGTATTAATGAAACAATATTTATCCTGTACCTACAGGATGGCAAGAACACCGCTGCTACTCACTTAGCTGCCTAGTCTACTAATGACAGCAAAGACTCAAATTTTACCGCCAAGTATGCCCACCCTTGAACTCTTCAGGGCCAGAGAACACGTAGAAAATAATTCTAACTTAGTATGCACCTGAGGCACTATTATAAACAAGTAGGTCCTCAAATTTCACTTTTTGCTTCACCTCGATTACACCGCCTTATGATCTGTTCTGCAAACAGAAATTCAAAGTTTAACACCGAGTAATTCTTTAAATGCACTACTTCTAGAGACGGGAAAGCCAGAACTTTTTTATTGTCCGCAGTAAAAAATAAAAATCAATGACTCAAAAAGGCCAATTTATCACAGGTGTAATAAACAACACCATCCCGTACACTTTACCACCTCACTAATATTTACAAGGCATTTAAATTCCTTTGCACTTGAAAGCACGTTAAGCACGAAGTTCACCGTGGCTGGAATTTGCTGCTGCAACAAGTGTGAGACAGGAGCGGGCCTGCGCAGCGCGTGCTGCTTGTCACCGCTCCCCTCTGCGAGCCGCAGGCAGCGGGCTCCTCGCCGCTGCCTCTCCAGCCTCGGAGAAACACAAACCCAGGCTCTCATTTATAATGCAGGACAGCTTGTTCCACAAGTTCGTAACGCCTTCTCTAAGTCTCTGATAACTCGAATGGACCGTTTTTAACATTACGTTATACATAGTACGGAAATAACGTCAACATACAGACGAAGTCCTCTCTTCCAATTACTTTCCAGGAGTGCTGCGGCCAGAACTCGAGGCAGGTACCCGGGCGGCTCTCCGCACAGCTAGCGGGGCAGGACCCGACGCCCGTCCCGAACGCCACTGTCGCTCCCCAGCTGGAAGACCTGCTCCGATGACTCGCGCTCGCAGCACGCGAGCTGCCCACGCCGCTCACCAAAGCGTTTTCGAGGCGAGTTTTGCCCGTTTCAGCCTTCAGACCTGGAAGACGCTGCGGCTGGCGGGGGGCTGAGCCGTGCCGAGGCCTAGCGGGCACGCGAGGCCTGCGGCTGCTTCCCCGGCAGCGCGGCGCTCCTCGGGTCGGGACGGCCGGGCGGGAGGCCGGGGGTGCCGCACAGAGGCGGCTCCGTGCTCGGGGCGGAGAGCGGGATGGCGGCCAGCCCCTCGGCCAACTTTTGTACCTGTTGGGCAGCCCGGCCGCTCTCGGCGCCCGCGGCCACCTTTTGTCCGAGCTCCGCGGCCGCAGGCCGGCAGCACCCCGCTGCGGCCCCCGCCTCGCACCCACCTGTCCCTGGGGTCGATCCAGCTGGTCTGCTTGGTGTTGTGGTCGATGTAAAAGACTTTGCCGTCGTAATCCCTCGCCTCCTCCCAGCCATCGGGTAAGGGGAGCTGCCCATTCCCCGCTTTCCTAGGCATGGTCGGCCAGCGGGGGCGGCTGCTCCATAGGGACGGAAAGAAAGAAGGGAAGCGGGAAAAGCCCCCACCCGAGCCGGGGGGACGTGGAGGGGGCCCGCAGCCGAGGCCGGCCCGGCGCCGGGGGACGACGCTGGCGGCAGCCCGGCAAGCGCTCCTCCGCCGCCGGCTCTCGACCCACCGTGCCGGGGCTGCCGCGGGCGGCAGCCCGGGTCAGGGTTCCCGGCGGAGCCCAGCTGCCGTCTGGGTGCGGGGAGCCCGGCTGAGCCCCGGGCGGCTGCGGCCGCCGTTCATTAGCATGAGATTAGCATCCACCTCATCTGCATGCACATTCCTCCCGCCGCATTCCTCAGGGTTAACCCTGCCGGCGCTGCCCCCGACACCGCGCCCGCGGGACGGGGGGAAACCGAGGCCCGGGCGGGGCCGCGGAAAAGGCACGAACAAGTCGGCGGAGGAAACGGGGGCGGGAGGAGAAGGGCCGAGGCAGGCCCTCCGGCTTCTACGGGAGCTGGCTAGGAGAGGAAGGGAAAACCGGAGTGGGGACCGGCGTGCGGACTGCGGGAGGCGAGGTGCGCCCCGCGCTCCCTTTGTCCGCGAGGCGCCGTCAGGTGGCGCAGCTCGGGGCACTCCTGGCGCGTCCCTCCCGGCCCGCGGCGGCGCGGCCGCTGAGCTGCGCGGGAGGGCGGCCCCGGCGGCACCACAGCGCGGGCGGCTGTGTTCCTGCCCCGCCGCTCCCCTCAGAGCGTTACTCAGTGCGCGCCGCCTAAAAGCGCTCCTCTGAACTCGCTCTAAACTCCGCTTAAGGCTCGAGGGTTGGTAGTAGGACCTCGGTGCTTAAAATACCCAGGTTTTCCCTTTCACTTCAATTTTGAGCTTTTTCTCTTGAACTCTGAGAGGACTTTAAACTTTTCGATCGCTTGTTTTTTAACAGAAGCACTGGCAGGGAATGTGCACGGACTGTATAGGTGCCCTTCTGGCCTGAAAGACAGCCGCACGCACGTTGCATTGAGAAGCCAGGTGTGAATTACGGCACGGGAGAGGAGTAGTGAGGCAGGTTGCCATGGCTCGGCTGATAGAAGGTAACCTAATGAGCTCTGTTAATTAGCATGTGTATCTGATCCCCAGGGTTTGGCTCCAGAAGTGGAGCTGTGGAGGGGGGAATATGACTGCGGTTCGGTAGCTGGAACTCCTGACTAGCCCAGGTTTTGCTCCCTGCTTTCCAGATAGTTTTCTTTTCACTTTCCTGGATTAAAAAAGCAAAGTTTTTTGGGGAAAAAAGGTTTGGAATCCAGACCTGTGTGTTTGTTGTTGTTGGTTTGGTTTCTTTTTGCCTATCCTTTTACAACTTAGTACTCAGTTTGGCTTGTCCAGTGCCCAGCAGGGTTTTGGATTCCATTCAGAGGCCACATACCCAAGCATTAGTTATTGTAGTAATTGATTTACAGGCATCCAACTCTCATTGTTGGATCTGCTCCTGAATAGAAAACAAAACAAAACAAAAAAAAAAAAAAAAAAAAGGGGGAGTTATGATCTTAATTTAGCTAATTGTTGATCTGGTAAAGACATTTGCTATCTTAGTCATTCTAATAATTTTATTCTGTAATACTAATCTGCTGTTCCATCTCTGTAGTTGTATGCCTCCCAAAAACACCTGCTGGTTAACCTTCAAACTCTCTTGAAGATTTTATTTTCACATTTGCTGAATTAAGGCAATGTGTAATGAAAGTACATACTTCAAGTAAGGCCCTGGTGGTTAACAGTGGAGAAGAACTGAGGTGTACAAGCCTCTGCATCTCCGTAAGAGTTCAGCTACAGAAAGTAACATGATCATACTAAAGTGACAGACTCATTTATTTTCATTGAGAGTATTATATTTCAGTCAGCTGATTGGTTTATAAAGTCCAGCCTTGTTTATCACCAGTGTGAAGAATTTCTATTACTATCCATTAAAACTATCTCTTTCAAGAGTCTAATTTTATAAACTTGCTTTTAGGTGTCATCCTACAGTGAGAAAGTACATGAGACAATCATGAGACAGGATAAACTGGATTTCTGTTTTAGTTTGCTCTATCAATAACATTTCTTGTTATGTAAATTGAGAAAAGCTACTGAAGTTATTATTTTCTCTGGAACTATCTGCTAGTTGCCTATCCTTGGCATGAATAAGCTTTTATAGTGGTACAGTCTTTTTCATTCCTAAAAAGCAGGCCTGTTATACAGCAGCACTGCTATATTCCTACTTTGTAAACAATCCACACAAAAGAGAGCATGTGGTTAGAAAATCCATGATACTAAGCTAAAACTGGAACATCATTTGTGTCAGTACTACCGCCAAAATTAATTCTGACTCCTGAGTTGGTACCTGATTTCTGTCCTGTGTCATGACTTCAGCAGTCCATGTGGGGTATACATGGATGTAGAACTGATGTATGACTATCTCTTGGGTAAAACTTTTCATCAGAAAACATCAATGCTTTCATTTGCACAAACGGGTGGAAATGGCAACTCTTAATTTTTAGAAACAAATATATTAAGACCACTGAGTACTTGTCTAGTTTGTTTGCACGCTTATGTGCATATATAGATGTGCTTACATCTACACTTAAACATAGACTGTTACATGGTAAGTCTTAGGCTTTCCCCTTCCCCTTCCTTTGTTTGAGTACATTGTACACATTTGAATCTACAGCCCAGAATCCTAAGAAGTTCTAAATTGGCAATGACAGTAGTTGAAGTAATACTGACAAAAAGTAGGTAATACTTGTGTAAGTAAATGCCAGACCTTTATCGTTATCAATAAGAATGTTAGCTTTTGTTGTAGATGGTAGATTCCCACTATCATCTTGTTTTCTGCTATTCTGCAATTTGAACTGATAGAAAATAGTTTCTTCCACTATGATATTCTTTTAATATGTCTAGTATAGGAGGGCAGAACAGAGTATTCCTGATGATTCTTTTTGGTCTAAAATATACTATAAATTTTAACAGTAAATAGTTTTGCAAGAACACCTACATCTCAACTGATAACCTGCCTAGCACGCTGTGCTGACACTGTCAGCTTACAAGCATACCACAGATTGTTTGGCTTAGCTGTATAAGACAGGGTAGTTCGGAAGATGTAAGCCTTCCTTATTCAGAGCACAGAAGGGCACATAAGAAGGAGTTTTCTAAAGTACAGAAAAATGTAGCTGTGGCATGACTGACGTGTTTATCAGTAAGTATGATAAATAACAAGATAGGCTCAATAAAAAGGAGTTACTTGTTCCTCTGTCTCGCTATGTACTTTTAACAGGTCTGAAGAATTATATGTAGTATGTAGTTAAAGGACTGAATTAAAGGAAATTAGAATCACAACTGTTTTGTGTCCTTTCTGTGTTACTGTTATCAGCTAGGAGAAAAATATATATGGGGAATTTTGGAACCTAAGCACAGAAAGAGATCCAGAAAGAGGATCTGCAAAGGCAAATAGATGTGCCTTTCATGTAACAAGAAGCATATCATAGAATCTTAGAACGGCCTGGGTTGAAAAGGACCACAGTGATCATCTAGTTTCAACCCTCCTGCTATGTGCAGGGTCGCCAGCCACCAGACCAGGCTGCCCAGAGCCACATCCAGCCTGGCCTTGAATGCCTCCAGGGATGGGGCATCCACAACCTCCTTGGGCAACCTGTTCCAGTGCATCACCACCCTCTGTGTGAAAAAATTCCTCCTAACATCTAACCTAAACCTCCCCTGTCTCAGTTTAAGACCATTCCCCCTTGTCCTATCACTATCCACCCTCGTAAACAGCCATTCCCCTTCCTGTGTGTATGCTCCCTTCAAGTACTGGAAGGCCGCAATGAGGTCTCCCCAGAGCCTTCTCTTCTCCAAGCTAAACAATCCCAGTTCTCTCAGCCTTTCCTCATAGCAGAGGTGCTCCAGCCCTCCGATCATCTTAGTGGCCCTCCTCTGGACCCGCTCCAAGAGCTCCACGTCCTTCCTGTACGGGGGGCCGCAGGCCTGGACGCAGTACTCCAGATGGGGTCTCACAAGAGCTGAGTAGAGGGGTACAATCACCTCCCTCTCCCTGCTGGCCTCCCCTTTTTTAATGCAGCCCAGAACACAGTTGGCCTTCTGGGCTGCAAGCGCATACCTTACTCCAGTCTCTACTAATGTAGTTCATCTCCTGCTACTCCCTGCTTGATTCTTGATTCGCAGTAAGTCTGCTCCTGGTTCTAACTGTGATTACAAAAAAGGCATATTTGTGCCCTTTCCTTTTATAACAAAAGGCTCGCTTAGTTTGATGATCCACTAAAGTGATGTCTCTGAAGAAATTTACGGTCGTTACAGTTCTAATTCATACTGGCCACAAATGGTTCAGAATCAGGAGCTGTAGCTGTCTCCCTGAAAAGCTACATCATAGTTCAGTCTCCACTGCTTTCAAACAGAATTTGAATGCAGAATGAATTATGAAATACACTGTCAGAATTAATGAATCTCTAAAAAACCTGACAAATGCTTGAATATATATGTATTGTTTATGCTGCTATTTTTTTCAGACACTTAAACAGTGTACAAACCAATCTGGACAGCCAATCTGACTTCCCTGACATACGGCTATTGTAGAACTGTAAAAAATGTCAATATTCTCAGCATTATGGATATTGGCTTATTTATAAGCACAGCGATTTTTATCTAAGACAGCCAGGTCTTCAAAAAGAAACTAAAGCCAACTCTAAAACAAACAAACAAACAAACAAAAAAACCCAAGTAGGGCTCCATTGTGCCTGGAGATTTTTAGTTTTTAAAGTCCTGTGAAGTAAAAGTGTACACAAGGGATGAAAAGCAAAGGAGGAGGAGTGCTACTTTTCCCACTATCAGCTCCTGGTGCATGGATATGGCTGTCAGTAAAAGATCTTTGAATGATACCTTTTCTAGCTGAATTTATGACGAAGCTCTGCAGTAGCAATGAAGCCAGTGAACAGCTTTGACAATACTTACCCTCATTCCGCTTTTCTCTTTACTCCAAAGCCTGCTCTTTCCACTGATATCCAAGTAGACAGTGCAGTGCTAAAATAGGATGTCCTACAAAGACTTTCCAGAGTGTTAATGAAAAAGACCATACCAGAATCTTCTTCATTTATATATATATAAAAACTTTTTCAGAATGTTGGCTTTGTTTTTCTTTCAGGCGTATCTAAAAGAAAATAATCAGAAATCACCCAAATTACACATTTTGAGTCCTTGAAGACAGTTACAGTCCCATAAATCTGAAAACAATTTTAACTGATTGTTATTCTGATTAAAAAGTTAGGGTAGGTGGAGTGGAAATAACAAGGTAATATTATTGCTTCCAGCTTAACTATGGAAATGTGAATAACACTTTCAAAGTAATCTTCTAAAATTCAGCCCAAACTACTCATTAAACTAATTCAGCTTTCAGTTTTGTTAACTGTGATTAACGTTGTTGATATTTCTGTGGACAAAATAAAAAGATGATGGAGAATTTTGCTTGTTCCTAGACCCTAGGCTTGATGCAGTTGAAATTAGCCTTTGAGGCATATTCCCGGATAATTTGTTGTTGCAGTCTTGGTATGTATTCTCCATGTTCCATCTTCTATAGAGGCAGCCTTACTGTATTTTTTTAAATGGTATCTCTCATTGTAGCACTTTCCTGCATTTCGTCATAACTGTGGAATTGCGCTGTTTATTCACTTCTGTCTAATGGCTTTGGAGAACCCAAAGGCACACCTGGTCAGCACAGGAGGTTTTCAAGAGCCTTGTCTTCTCTTTTGGCCAGGTGTAAGACAGAAATTGACCAGCAACAAAGGGATCCTGCTTTTCTGTACAGAGAGAAGAATGACAGCGATTCTTAATAGCACCTCCTTTGGTGGAGAACAGCAATGAATTTCTTCAAGTATTTAAGGTACTCCAAGCAGTGTACAGATTTACAGAGATAATATTTCTAACAGACCCTCTCTGCTGGTTCAAGGACTGTGTTCCCACCACAGCCAGAAGAAGGCGCTTACCTACATCTGCTGCGTTGTACCTGAAGGAGGCAACAGATGAAATACAAAGAAGCAATGTTTTATCAGTGACATTCTGAAGTATGGTCCTGTTCTGTATCATCCATGTGCTTTCAGAAATGCAGTGTAGTAAATGAAGTAGACTGGACTAATTGCCTGAATGTTTAAAACTTGCATGATCAAAAAAAGATCTTCCACCTGATGAAGAAGCTTAAGGAACCCTTTTTTTCTAACAAATGAAAAATACTATTTGAAACACAGAACAGCTATAAACATTCCGAACTGCAATATGAAAAAGAAATGCATGTTTTCTACTTGCTTCCCATCTCTTCTTTCCCCTCAATGAAAAAAAGCTCAATTTCTTCGTTTGAGTGTGAAGTAGTTTGACTTCTATCCTGGCAGACAACAAACACCCCAGTTCTGTCTGATTGCTAACAGAGGCTAAATATTACGCTACAAAAATAAAATCTAAGAACCTGTGCAAATTTATAGTAGGAATGGGACTGTTGCACCAGTAGCAAGATTCAGCACTGCTGGACTGCTAGAGGTGTTGCTGAATTGTACTAATTATCCCAAAGCATTTTTCATTCTAGTCTGGTTATTCAAAACCCAGAATCTCAATGAAAAGATTTAAAGATCGCGGCATACTATTATTATGTTCGCTTTGTGGTGGACATATGAAAAGAGATGTGTTAAGTGGCTTAATGGAGTAAAAAATACCTTAATGAAATAGGATAGGGATCAGAACATAGGAGGCTTTCAGCTCCTGAGCTGAATCTGTCAAATTGCACCATATCATTTTTATTATTTCAATATGTGGTCTCAGAAATGCTTGGGATAACATTTTCTTATCACAAAGAAGAGACTATAATCCATATAAAAAATCCTTATTCCCAGGTAAAATGTGTATAAAAGTGACAAAGTCCACGTGGTGAAGCATATGTTGAAATACCTCTGTCCACTTATAAGATGTGACACTATTCTTCCAGCTCTCCTTTGAATTTCTTGGTGAAACAGCATAAGAAAAGTATAAATTGTGGTTAGCTGTACTTGTATTTTCACAACTGAAATGCACTGATAAAGAAATAACTTCCAAGAATATAAAAATATTATACTGAAGAATAATTCAAAGAAAATAATTCAAAGCTAGGCAAAGTCTGCAAAATTTAAGTATTAAAATGTAATCTTCGGACTGAAATGTAAGAGATGTTGCTGATAATCAGCTGTTCTGTAAAGGTGTGAATGCAAAGCCAAAGGATATATAGTTGATGCTTTCTCCTAAGGAATCACAGAACCGTGGAATAAATGAGGTTGGAAGAAGCTTAAGGAGGTCATATGGTCCCACTCTCCTGCTCAAGCTGGGCCACCTAGAGCCAGTTGTCCAGGACCATGTCTGTGTGGCTTTGATAGGCTGAAGACCCCACCACTCCTGTGGGCTGCCTGTGCCAGAGTTCGATCATGCTTTCAGTGAAAAAGTGCTGTCTGATTTCAAAGGGACCTCCTGTGTTTTAGTTTGTGCCTATTGCCTCTTGTCCTGGCACTGGGCACCACTGAACAGAGCCTAGCTTTGTTTTCTTCACACTCTCCCTACAGGTATTTATAGACACTAATAAGATCCTCCTTTCCTGGTGCCTCCCCCACCAAGCCTTTTCTGGACTGAGCAGCACCAGCTCTCTCAGTGCTTCCTCGTAGGAGAGATGCTCCAGTTCCTTCATCTTTGTGGCCCTTCAGTGGACTCTCTCCGACATGTCTACGCCTGGCTTGTAGTGGGGAGCCCAGAACGACCCAGCACTCCAGGTGTGGGTACACACCTAGAGCAATGGTGTCCCAGCAGACCAACAGCTAGATGTTTAGGATCCATACTGATTTCCTCTTAGCCTAGCTAGGCAATGAGAACACAAGGCAGATCTTCTCAGGATGGTGATCTCAACAGCCTCCAGTGGTATCATCATCCACAACAGACTTTGTTGGTTTTTTTAAATGGAAATATTCACACTTGTTTCTCCAACTCAATATGCCACCTTCAGCAATAAAAACAAAAGTGTTCTCTTATAGAAAGGAGAAAGTGAGGTTTTCAAGCAGTAGCTCAGAAACTCACTGATTACTCATCTCCTTATTTGAAAAAGTAAAATACACAACAGAACTATGGTACCGTTATACAGCAGCCTGCTTTCCAATCCAGGAATTCTTTAAAAAAAGTTTATTTTTCTTTCAGATTGCACAACAAGGCCTTTCAACCTGAGGAAATAAAGTGGAGTATACCTTCAAAATGCAGTGAAGCAAGGGCTGGCTGTTGCACAGTTTCCATCTAGTTTCACCTTTTATGCTTACACCAAGATTTGGTGGGACTTCTTCATTGTCAAGTGCTGACTTTTGCTATCTTCCTTGTCTTCCCTGTCCCACCTCACATTTTTGTTCTTGTGGGGTCTGCCAGGGCAGGGCTCACAGTGCAGCTCACACCATGGGCTTTCCTTGCTCCATGACTGGTGCCAGCTGCCATACCTCTGTTACCACAATGTCCCATTCTCTGTGATATGCCGGATCCCCACACCCGGAACAGTCTTGCTGGTGGCTGTAGGCAGCTCAGTACCTGTTGTTGGGGTGAACAGCCTGTAATGACTGCATTGCCAGCAGTGACATCTGCTGTTAGAGTCTGTGGCTGGAGTTATCACTGAAGTTATCATCTTGCTGTTGTGAGACAGAACCCAGTCAAAGCCAAACCAGGCATGCTGAGTTTTACCCCTGCGTTTTCTTGGGAAAAGCTCCAAGTGGAGAATAGTATGCTGTACATCCTTCCACAGACTAGAAACAGCACAAATGCCTGATTGCCACACCAACAGCTCCTGTGAGAGCTGGAAAAGTTGACATCCTCTTTGCCATCCTCGTGCCCAACCCATGCGTCAGGTCATCCTGTGCATCCAGCTAGCTCCCCTCCATTGGGACTTACCACCAGAACTGTTTCTTCTTTCCAATAGATCTCTTTACCATATGCCACAACATTTCAGGTCCCAGGAAGGCTTACTGTGATGCTCAGGAGCAGCACTAAGCTGCTTAAGTAGGTATTGGAGGACATCATGTGAAACTAAGGCTTAAAATCAATGTTCCTTCTATACTAGTTACAGGGAAAGAACTGTTCTCAGGTTATATGTAACCACTAATTACAGTCTTTGAGATACTTTTAAGAGAAAGCAAAGGTTGCACCAATAAAAATGTATATTTCTGAAGTTCTAGGTTGTTTTCATCAGTCTTGAATAAACTAATGCAAGCTTTTTGTTTTGTTTTGGTGAGAGGAGGAAAAGACATGTGGGACAGGGGAGAAGGAGGTAAGGAGTTGCTTATTCAAAGGGATTTCCTTGCGTCAAAGAAATCCCTGAAGGAAATCTTGTTTAAAAAAAAATAAATCTGAAAAAGAACATAAGAGATTCTCAGAAGCACATATGCAGATTTTATGTGTCCGTAACACCACATCAAATATTAACACTTTTCTGCATATATCTCTAAGAAATCTGTTTCTACTTCTCAGTGTAAATGAAGAAAGGTGCAGAGAAAAGCTGGTGGCTTCAGAACACTGCCTGCCATAGTGAACCTCTAGTGCTACTCATGTCCTTCATCCTATAACCCATGAAAGAAAACTTAATGTACACTGCCTTTTAATGCAGTGGAGGCCTCTTGCAAGTCAGCTTGTTTAATCTCCCTTCTCAATATTCCACATCTGTGGAATACAGTTCTCTAGCAATCTCATTTTAATAACGTATTCTAATCCATTAAACTCACTCTGGTAAGCTTTCAGTGAACCATGACATTTCTAAATCAAAGTAAAATCAAAGGCCTTAAACCAGACTGCAGAGCTGAAATTCTTTCTTATCCCTTCCCTTTATTTACAGAAGATTCTTATGTTCAAATATACCAAATCATCCTGACAGAATAATTATGATATCATGCCATGTCGGATTTTTGGAAACAATGTCAAAAAATGAACTGAAGAACCTGCAGAAAACTAAGAAATAGCCAAAAAAAACCCAAAAAACCAAAAAACCACCCAAGCCAACCCAGAGACCTTGAACTTAGCCAAAGAGTGATGGATGGAAGACAGCCCATAATGAGTATGTCAAAACTTTCTGTTTCCTCTCCAACACTACCTGACAGCTGATGCTTTTGCAGCACCTAGGGAAGTTCTTTTAAATTCAATTATTTAAAATCCTTAGCGTGACTCCTCCATGCCAAGTGCTATCAGTGCCAGGGGATCACAGTGCAAAACCTTTCTTCTCCTGATTAGCACTGGGATCTAATCGACACTGATTGTTACATGCAATTGTAATCTTGATGCTTTTCACTGTACATAGTTTTAGACTAACTGCAAAATAATTTGGGCTGTCCTTTTATTAGTTAGTCTGGATCTGTTTTGTGTAACTAAAATAACTGTATTCCTGTAAGGTAATTTTGCAACCCAAGAAAACACACCAAAAAAGCTGGGCTTAGAGAAAATCAGCAATCTTAAATTTCTTCTGCTAAGGACTTATTTGATATTTTACCAAATCTGTTGAGCACTCTTCATTTGCCATCTATTCCCAGGTGGCCCTTCCTTTCCCCAGCCCTGAACCCTCCCACCTTCCCAATAATCTCGCTTCTCATTCCTTCAGGATGGCCTGACAAATAGATGCAGTGATGAAGGATTATCACTTCTGCTGCTGCTCTGATTCATCCAGGCTGCTTGGAAGAGAGTACAGAAAAGGGCACAACCCCTTTCTGTAACAAATCATCTTCTGGACGTTTTCCTGCCCCATGAAATTGAGCTTTATGGCTCACATTAATGAACACATATTATTTCCCCCGCTCTGGGATTTTAGAGGGACCTTTTGGAGTCACCGATCTGTGACACTGGAAAGCAGCAGACTCCTTGGTTTCTGGAGGAGCAGCACCCGGAGCTTTCTTTTCTGCTGGAAGCAGTAGGGACAGCACTCGGTATTTCATCTCTTGGGCCATGGAAATGAGCAGCTTCTGCCTTGGCAGCAAGGCTGCAGTACTTCACTGAGTGGGCCTGACTGATTGCACTCTCATCCTCCTGCCGTCAGCACCGTGCTAAGCAGGAAGGATGCCTCTCCCTCTCAGCTGAGTGGTTTAATGGAGCTTTTCTCATTGCTCAAGGTTTCGTGTTTTCTACAGACACAGGCAGGCATTACAACAGGTATCACGCGTATCAGGATCCACGTACTTTCAAACTCCTTTTCAAACCACTGTACGTCAGAAGGCTGGGGTAAGTTTCACAATTCAGTCTTTCTAACTGCCTGTCTGTGACAGATTCAAGTGTGTTTGCATGCTTAGGTTTTCAGATAGCATGTGGATAACAGGTCACACATGTGCACGTAGTGTTTGGAAGAACTGAACTTTGCAAAGCAGCAGAAGCTTGGAAGCTTAGCAAAATGCAATTTTAAGCTAAATAGTAAAAACAATAGTACGTGTATGTATGTATAATTTGACGATACATCAGGTTTTGCTATTCTTTGCTAAGAATGATACCTTTAATCTCTTGCTGCATCTGAACATTTATTTGACAAAATAACCACCATTTTTTGCATCAATATTACAAAAATTGTGCCTGAAATAAAAAGATTGTTCTCACGGGACAAAACTTTAAATGATACATGCGGAAGTTACCGTCGCATCCAGGAGTTCATATTTCGTAGCTGTTTTCATTAGGGAGAACCTTTATTAACATTTAGCATTTTTTTCATCAGCAAAGCGCTTTCAAAACATTTGCTAATTAAAACCCTTATATCTTTTAGACAGTGAAAGTGCCTTTTCCAGCCCGCACATGCTATGTAACTTATTTTATTAGTGGCTTAGTAATAAAGTCAGATAAACCTTTGATTTAATAATTAGCATTTATAGAGTGCTTTCTGCCTTCAAAGCACTTTGCAAACATTAACTAATTAATTCTTGCAACTCCCCTGTAATTTGGGGAAGCAAGCACGTTCCTATATGTTTGTATGTGGTTTAGGGAAGAAAATATTATCTCGGGCATTTTACAAAACAGAGAATTAAGACATATAAATTATTTACTTAAGTCCACAAAGTCAGAAACATTGTCAGAGTAGGAATTGAAACTCATTCATCCTCATCATCCTCGTCCATGCTCTGGCCGCTCGGATCTTTCAGTAGTTTTCTCTGGAGAAGTGCAGCTAGGTCAGCCAAAGCGAGGCACTGATGCTAAGCAGGTGTCTCCACCTCCCTACCACCCAGTGTCCCAGGCACAAACATACCCAAGGAACACACTTGGGGTGTGCTTACACGATGATCCCCACAGCAAGTCTGCCTTGCACGCTGGCCACATGCCTATATGAACAAGGTGGGGGTCACAACAAAGGGTTGCAGTGGTGCCAGCAGTTTCCAGCAGGCTCCCAGTAATGAACTCTGCTCACTCGTATCCAGTGGGCATTCACATTGCCACAGTATGAAAGTATCATCAGTATTCTGTGAACAGCTTCTTTTGTGTCTGTCTCCAGTTTAGGTACAGCTTGTTGCAAGTATGCATCACAGTAAAAGAGGAATTTATGTTGTCCCTTTTCTTTCCTAACTTGTTTACTGATTTGGTATCTACAATAATACAGCTTTCCTGCCTACCCCAACCCATCTGTCTAGGATGTTATGCTGTGTTTTGGTCACACAGTAAATAAGTACTTCTTCATGTGCTGTAGGTGGAATGAGAAGAATACGAGCTGCAAGAAGGCTGCACCATGCACCAAGGTACTAGAGGTCTCCTTGAAGAGTCATTTGCAGTGTTTCAACTCAGCAAAGCAGGTAAGCTCTCTTATAGGCTATAGGATTTTTTTTCATTTTTAATTAAAATACATTCTTAAAACATGTGAAGGCCATTAAGGAGGTTTCAGAATGAATGGCTTGTTTTCAGTGAATTTAAGAATTTCACGAGGTACACACGTCCAAATACTTATCATTGTTTATTTTTGCTAGGTGTTGGAAATTAATGTTATTGTATGTATTGTATATGTATTGTATTGTATGTATAATGTTATTGGATTGTATCACTGCTGTGTATCAGCCAACATTTAAAAACTCCAAGAAACTTCAGGACATTTTTAATAGCTCAACTGAGCCAAGTTTTCATGTGTCATAGTGTCTTCTTCAGGCAAGAGAAATAGAGTGAAACAATAAGAAATATCTGGCTGCTTGCTAATGCACATTTCATCATTACTTTCAGATAAACCAAACAATTAAATAATGCAGGAGGTTTGTGTAGATTAGAGAATTAGGGACAAAGCATTCCTTGGTGGTCAGCTATTTGTTTAGTGTTGAAGAGTAACTTTTGTAATTCTGTTTCTGTAAGCCGAGTCTATCAAGTAGAGACTACTAGAAAACAGAAGATTGCTGCATTTTGCATGTGGTGTGCCAAGCACTATTTCTCTGTGGATATGAACAGATTTTTTTTTAATTTGTTATTTTATTGTATTTATAATTAGCCGTCTGGAAAAAAAAGTTCTCTTTTAGCATCTGCAGTGATGCATTGATTCTTTCATTACAGCAAATACGCATGACCCCCGGTGTTCAACTGTAAACAATAATAGTTACTGGCTTCATTAGTAAGCTAGCAGATGGCTTATAAGTTCTCATGGTAGCTTTTATCCATTTGAGGCTTGCAGTGTGCAAATGTTTGTCTTTTAAACAGGATAAAACAATGTAAAAGGGGCTCTGTGCTTTGTTTTTATTAGTAGCAATTCATTTGGATTGGAGATCTGAATCTGAGTATATGAATGCACTGTCATTTCTTCCTGTCCGCAGGTGAAGTACTTGCTGGGCCTTGCCTCTGCCTCTATGGCATTTTCTGTACCAAAAGAAATGAGGTCAAATATAACTTCTGGAGTTTTGACAGTCATATTTTAATTAGCAGGACTCCTCTTCCCTTCCCTTCCCTTCCCTTCCCTTCCCTTCCCTTCCCTTCCCTTCCCTTCCCTTCCCTTCCCTTCCCTTCCCTTCCCTTCCCTTCCCTTCCCTTCCCTTCCCTTCCCTTCCCTTCCCTTCCCTTCCCTTCCCTTCTTTCCAGAATCAAGTGGTGCCCCCTTTCAGCAGAGAGGCATTACTGCCTCCAGTTCACCCTACATGGCTCAGGAATCTGACTGTTGAAAAAATTAGTGCCATTTTGTCATTCCAAAACCTTACTTACACAGCCAAATTTTTGCATATAGTTTTGGAATACCCAATGGAATACAGCTTATTTGCTGTTTTGTGCCCAGAGTCTGATGAACTTCAGGATGGTTCCCTGAGAGGCTGCATGCAGTTGCAATGACTCTCAAACTTAACCTAAACATTTGTTATAGAACTGTGCAGAGCTATCTAAAGACCAGTTCACCTTCAATAACATTGAATACATAACTCTTCTAAAGCAGAACCATTTTATTTTAGTGTGTGAGTCCTTCTTTGGTGGCTTCTTTTTATACTTTTAATACAAGCTTTCATCACAACTTTCATGAAGTTGATAGCTGGAATCAAGCTGTGTTATTGAGAAAGGGAAGCAGGTAGCCATATATTAAGGGCCACCAGGTCTTAAATACCTTCAGTTCTCTGTGAAAGCGTAGACACACTGCAGTGCAAACTCCCTCAATGTTGTGTTGTTTCAAGTGGATCTGTACATGGAGGAGCCAGTAAGTCGTTCACACTTTGAGGTCTTTCAGTGTTGGCTATTTATGGTTTGTTCACACTAATGCATAAGCGTTTGACTGGTTGATTTTTTTGCAAAACAAATGCCTCTGTTTAGATAGGAGTCAGCCCTGTGTTTTAGAAACAACCATCCGTTAGAAACTTTTCCTTTAGTAAAGGGTAAGTCTTATTTGGAGGGCTTAAATGAACCAGACTGCATGCTTATGGTGCAGTAAGTAATTTTACTATGAGTATCAAACTCGGGGACCTTTCTGAGTAAACAGTGATCTAGTGAATGTCTAAAGTTTTATATTGTACTTTTATATTCTATATTCAATTTTAAAGTTTAAAATAACTTTTGTTTGGAGAGACAGCTATATCTCCTGGAAAAATATGGGAATGTTGGTTTCAGAGCATATATTTTCACTTCTAATCCTCATTTTGTATTTTAATATTAAAAATAATATGTGCATAAAAATTTTCTTTCTTCTGAGCCCATCTGCTCTTGCTTCTACCTTACCTGCAGATCTAACCCTTTGCAAGTGACATCTTCAATGAAGAAAAAGCAGCAGGAGCAGACGATCTTTCAAGAAATAAAGATCCTATTTTCATGCAAATTTACAAGTAATTAAAAGTGATGGGAGAAAAAAAAAAAAGCATCCCAATATGCAATATCTTCAAATTTAATTTGAAATATAATAGTTTTCAACTTTCCCATAAGAACTCCTGGACTTTTTAAGTGGATTCATTTTCAGAGCAGTAAGAATTGTCATTCAGATTAATGGGCTGTTTCTTCTTATCAAAAGACAACTTTAAAACAAGTTTGAGGGTAACGGTAAGAAGTTTAAAATGTGTTGGTTTTCTTTTTCCCCTATGGTTTGAAATAAAGTTAATTAATTTCCTAAGTAAACTGAAATTCCATTCAAGTCTGTGGGTGAGGTATAGCAGTACTCAAAAAAGCCGTTCTAAGGACTACTTCAAACCCAACGTGACTTCCATTTCAGGAAGCGTGCCAGATGTACCTTCAGCAGTTACTCCTGCCTCATTATCTATCTCGTCTTTCCTGAAGGAAGTATTTTATTAAAAACTAAAAAAGAGAGACTCTTTCTTATGAAGTTTTACCATTCATTATTAATCACTAAAAATTTAAGCAAGTCAGGAAGGGGAAAATATTTTGTGGTAGCAATGCATTCTACAGTTCTGTCCTTTTAAAACTGCTGCAGAAATGGAGAGATTTAACTTACATCTGTTCTGTCCCATTCTATTCTGTTCTTTGTCTACTGTAAAATGGAACCTGAGGTGTTGAGCGTTCCTTGATTCTCATGAAAGACCAAAAGAGTTAAAAGCACAAAGTGAGAATGAAATTAAAATTAAAATATTGCCTAAGCAGTGGATACAGTTCTGTTCGTCTTTACTCAGAAGCTGTAAGGTTGCAGAGCTGGAATGCATAAACAACTGCTGCCATTTTATCCCCTGCTATTTAAATTCATTACTCAGTATATAAAAGTAGTTACAACTCCCATGATAGGTGCACCTTTATTGATTAGAAGTAAGTTTGCTTCTGATGAGTTAGGAAAGGCTGGGCATTGCACACATACATAGGAACAATGTACAGCTACATAATTTACATCCTGCAGAATGAAAGAAAAAGTGAAGTATTGATGATTTATTGATTACAGCTCTCATTTAGATGAGGAGGTGCAGGAAGTGATAAATAATGTAAATATTTTAAAATTCTGTCAGTGATAATCTAAAGGGAATATTGTGATTTGCAATAATACTAGGAAAAATTCCTTCACTAATGCTAGCAACTAGAATTTTTTGTACAACAGGCCGTGGACCTCATAGGGATTTGGTAATGCCCTACGTGCATCAGCTAATTCTTCCTATGCATTTGTGTTTGGTTTGCTTGTTTGTTTCCTAAGGAAAGCTGACGGGCTACAAGGATAAAGTGAGGCAGCTCTATGGAAAAGCATTACTCTTAAGTGCTATGAGTAGGACCTACTGCTATATTTCGGCGTCTGTCACTTCAGTGGAATTAAGAATCTGAGGAGGCTAACAGTGGTTGGGTGTATCGAGATGGCATGCAATACTCTAATAAACATCTTCCTGGATAAGATGTACTCAAATATTTTAGCTTCACTTTTATGTAACTTTTCCCAACTTTTAAACTGTTGGAACTTCATTGCAGATTTGGTTAGCTGATGCCTCAGGGAGCTACATCAAGTGTTTGAATTTCTTATGATAATGAACAGTTAAAGCTAACTGGAGTGCCTCTATTTTTTAATTGATTTAGCAGTTGATTGTCTCACAAGATTTATGTTTCCCGTGTGCTCAGAAAATAATGTTGTCAGTTGACGCCTGAAGCCATATTATTTTTATTACAAACATCGTGGATGAAGCATCATTTTCGTCAAGTATGATTTTAGAGGATGAAACAGATTGTTCATAAAAGCAGAGAATATAAAATACTGTGTAAAGGTCACTCGATAGGTCAGAGCTGATGACCATCTAGCTATAAATGAACTACCACAACCTAGATAATACACCAAATGAGAACATTTGATATACTAATTCTTTTCCATGTAGTAACATAAAGCAAGCAAACTTGCAATACATCTTTTTTTTCTACAGGAGTAAGATTGCTTCCTTTTCTGCTTCTGCCCTCATTTCATTTTCATAGCTTCATTCATTACATACCTATTAAAAACATTATTATATTTCTTCCAACATAGAGGAAAGACTTACAAAGAAAATTCTGGATGTCTTGAAAGCTTTGTAAAAGAAACAATTAAATGGAAGATTGTCCAGAAGAGGATCCCAAGAAACTATTCTTGTGTGCATTGGGCCTATTTCTATTCATCATTGTACTCACACAGAGCGGGAATAATACCACAGATGCCAGTGGTGCTAACAGCAGATTACTCTATTTTGCATATTCCACCAAAAAAGGTCATTAGTATTGCAAAACTGAGCATTCAGAAGTTAAAAACTGACAATATTATGAAAAGAAGCATTAGCAGATTGCTCTAAGGAGGGAGAAGGAGAGTAATTTGCATCTTAATATGTGGATAGAAAATCTGGAAATCTACCAAAGGTGAATATCTGAATGTCTTTGAGGAAAAATTCTGTATGAAAATATTAGATATGAAGCATAGATGTAAGATTCATCAGAGTGCTTGTCAGTGCCTTTATATTACAGTCACCCAGTGAGGTGATAAGAGTATCTGAGATAGATAGGTTCAGAATTAAGCAAGAGTAGCCATAGGCCGATTCAAGAGAATGATAGAAGAAAACCACTAAGATTCTCCATACTAACATAGAGAATCTATGAAAAGCAACACAGAGCAGGCCAGAGGAGATTAGTTCATCCCCTTGCTGTGAGAAGGACTCAGATGGGACAGGGAGAAGGTTCATTTTGTTCTCAGTACCCTGATCAACAGCACAAAAGCCTGTGAGAAGGGATCTCCCATCATCACTGCTTTCAGTCCTATTTTTTCCGTATGCATCTGACATCGGTAGGAAGGCAACTGTGTTGAGCTGGGTAATGGAGGTTATAACTCACTGTGAAAAAGAATGACCTGTTCTGTTCTGTTTTACTCCATTCTTTATGCTGCACTTAATATATTAATATTTTAATCTTCCAAAAATGAGGTAAGTACGATGTCTGTCATCATTTAACCTGCCCATTTAACCTGTGTGCTTGGCCTTAAGAATACTGTGGAAACATACAGTCAGCTTTTGGTCTTGCTTTGTTGGGAAATGGCCTGTTTTATGGTTTAGCTGGTCTTGCACATGAAATATAAGGTGGTGATTCTGTATGATAGTCTTTTCTTTCTGTAGGAGTTGATTCTGTATTTTCTTCTTTCCCTACACTCAGACCTTCCAGAATTTTGTTTGTTATACAGATATATATGTTATCCTGATAGAATATAGCAAAGAAGCAACTCAGTCCAAACATAACCTAATTTTCCTCATCTTCTAGCTTTTCAGTTAGCTTGACTTGAGGCTGCAAAATACTGAGATCTCAGATCTAAGAAAAAGCATTATGGAGAATGGAAAATGAGTTTTCTGTGTCCATAACCGATTCTGGATATCTCAAAAGACAACAGGTTAGAGCTTCTGGACAGCTGCAGGTTTCACACCTCTTTTCTGTAACGTAGGCGAAAAAGAAGTTATCATCTTCTGCAGCTCAACAAAGATAACTGCCTGAGAGCAAACATTTATCTCAGATGCAAAGATGCAAGAACATTAGTGAGAATCCACAGTCCCCAGTTATAGACTGAATTGGCCACTCATAATTTTGTATTTTCAGTCAGAGTAGACTGTGCCTCTGTGAGCTCTTCAAGTATCACTTACCCATTTGTATCAGCTTCAGCCCATGTTTGTTTGTGAGTTGCTGTTGTCAAAAGAATAAGCCATCTTGATACCAAAGAGTATGGTCAGATGTTGTGAAGTGCAGCTTGCATTTGTTGTCTTAATATTGTCCAGCTGGTTCTCCTAAAGGCTGCATTTGAAACTGAAAAGGCAGATGACTATGTAAATCAAGGATTTGATAGAACTGCTTCCAATCACTGGTTTTGAGTTTGCACCTTCTGGGGAGGCTCTAATCTAAAAGCTGAAATACAAGGATAAATAGAGCAGTGATAAATTTAGCATACACTGCGTTAGTTAGAGAGCATAGCAGTGAAGAACATCACCTAGTGCTCTAACATACACACTTTACAAATATGTAAATCTAAATCCCTCTTTGTTCCCAGAAGTATCACAGCAGCCTTCCAACAAGTACTGTCCTCTACTTGTATATCTCCTGATTTACTGATAACAACAGGAAGATAAGAGAAAATTTTGTTTTGCTATTCTGTCAGTCACTAATGTGTCTGCTGGCGTAGTTATCAGTTCATTGCACACAGACAGCTAACAAGTAAACTTGAGCTGTTAATCTTTGTCTTCCTGGGACAGATTCAGATTAATATTCTGGTTTTCAATTCTTTTCACACTCATTCATACTGTGAGACTGGATTTAGCCTTCTTCATCTTCTGCATCGAATTTTTGTCCTTTCTATCTACTGCCAGGTATTGAATGGTTAATGGTATTTATGCAGCATTCTACATTCTTACCAAACAATTTGAACGCAATTTAAGGTATAATTTATCTAATTACCCGATGTTTTCAACTTTGTATCTAACGTTGCCAGATCTTTGACATGTTCAATACAGCCCATAATTCTGGGCATAACCTTTGCTATTTTTTAAACTTCTTTATTCTTACTTTTATACATTTTACATTTGTCATGCCTAAGACATATACGTATCCATTTTTTTTCCCATTCAGTTTGAACTGTATTTTCCTCCTTTCTGTTCATGGCCAGCTGGTCCTTGCATTCCTGACACATCAAATTGCACACCTTGAAGCTCTGTCAGTTTTCCCGTTCATTAATATGACAAAGATGAGGACTTAACACTAAGCTCTGTGATGCTGCATTTGTCATCTTCCTTTTGCATTTATAACCATTCCTTGACTTTGAAAGCAAGCCAGTTTGTTATCCAGTTGAGTATTATTTCCTTACCTTCTTACCCTATTCATTAATAATGTATTTGGTACCGTATTAAAAGCTTCCAGGGAATACAAGGGAATAGCATATACTTCTTTACCCAGGCCTGTTTTAATCGTATTTTTCTCAAAGATATTATGCAGGTTGGTTATGCATTATTTTCATTCTCATAGAATCATAGAATAGGTTTGGATTGGAACGGACCTTAAATCTCATCTAGTTCCAACACCCCTGCTGTGGGCAGGGACACCTTCCACTAGGCAAGGTTTTGGTAATCTTTACACCGAAATATTAAAGCTTCTATTTACATGGAGAGTCTGGGCATTTTACCAACGTAGAAATATTTGTCTTGTATTTTTAGATACCTGCCATAATTGAATAAGCATTATTTAATGTTTTCTGAGAAACATAACATAAAGCAATGTATTTGGTATGGTAACCAATGCAAAAAAAAAAAAAAAAAGATTTCACCAAACAGAAAGTAACTACATCCTAACAGAGAACAAAGCAGAGTCCATCAAGACATACCTTTTAAATGTCAGAAACATGTATTTTACACACAAAAATCTGCCAGCGAAGTTTTTACATCAGTTACAGTTTCATAAAGTACCCTGGGGTGTGACTCTGTGGCAATGTGAAGACAACAAAGGAAATACAAGCCTGCAAAAATGTCACAAACACATTAAATCCAAAAAGTACCCATTAAATTTGATGGAGAAAGAATTCCTGTTCCAACTTATTAGGCTGTTATATATTTAGAAGTGGAATTCCTTTAAAACTCTTTGCCATTAAAAGCCCAGTGAATTCAACAGGGATTCATGGTGAAAAGAAGTCTGGTTGGAGACATTTGCCATCTGCTACTCTTCTGATTTCACTGAAAGTTCTGTGAGCATGTTAAGGACAATATAGACTTTTCATAGCAACACTTTTTCCTTATATACCTCATACTTCATTTTTTGTGCTTCATTAATTGGTACAGAGTTTAAATAACAGCAATAAAGAAACAGAAAAATGGGAGGATCTTCCCTTTTGACTGCATGAAGTCAGAGCAGGGCCTGTTCTTGTGAGTCACCATACAGAGGGGATGTAACTGTGTTCTGTGTGCAAAGTATAGTCCCATAAACTTGACCACTATGACCAACTTCACAAATGGGTGGTTAGGCTGTAGGTTAGAGGACAGGTTCTCTAGCCGTTTATGTGACTTAATGCTTTTTCCACATTGGCTGACATGCCCTGCCATTGCTTTGTGGGGTTTTCTGGCCCCGGAATGACGATGACAATTGTTCTCCTGAACCATCCAAGCCCAAAGCTTCTTGTACCACAGTGGGTGCAGTTGTAACCATGAGGCCAAACAGCGAAGGGACAGAGCTGACATTTCTCTCTACATAATCTTGGACCGGTGACATCTTTCTTGGCATACTCTTTCATACCATACTCATACATGAGACACGGTTTGTTCTAGAGACTTCATCAGTCTCTGGAACTTAAGCCATTCTTCACAGTAAACCTTGGACCCTCTAATGATTAATTCTATGTCATCACCAGCACACAGTAATCTCATTATTGACTCTCATTTCCAAGTAATTTGTGAATATACTGAAGAACATGTCTCAGACAGACAACTGTGAATCTTCACTTGTAATGTCCCCACTATGAAAACTCACCATTTACCCTCATGCTTTCTTTTTTATCTTTTAACCAACTATTTATCCATGCAAATAGTTAGCCAATAGCCACTTGACCACTAGACAATAGTCCTATACTGAAAAAAAAGTCCAGATCAGTTCCAGTCAGGACCAGCGCGGGCAACTCCTGGGACTCTGCGCTGTCAGGTCACTACGGGGTCTCTGGCCTTTTACTGGTATTGGCAGAGTTGTATTTACTGGGTTACAGATGATTGCACTGAAATGCTTTTATCAGAATTGTAAGTTGGTGCTTTCCTTGGGAGAATTCAAACTTTTTCCAAATAAAACAGATCTATCCAGGTGTCCCCTAATTCTGTTCCTTATCGCTGTTTCTAGTTGTTTGCCCAATACACGTGTCAGGCTTGCTCTGCTACCATTCCCCAGATTTTCTCTGGAACCTTTTTAAAGAATTGATGTCACATCTGCTTCCTTCCAGAAGCCAGGCAATTTAAAGCAATAGGTTACCCCCTGCTGTGAGTAATTCAGCTCTTTCGTCCTTGAGTTCCTTTAGAAATTTGGAGTGAATGCAATACAATCCTGGTGATTTTCACCTTATCTATTTATTCCCTAATCTCTTCTACAGTAATTCCAATTTCAGACTGATCTTCTGATGGGTCCCCTGCCAAGAAGGGCTCTGGTTTCAGAAACTTCCCAGTTCTTTCCACAATGAACACCAGTGCAGAGAGTTCACTTAGCATCTCTGCGACGACCCTATCTTCTCTGGGTGCTCTTTTATGCCCTGAAAACTAGCTAGTCCTACAGATATTGGCAAGTTTCCTGCTTCTGATGTATTTTGTGGGAAAAGGATTATTAGTTTTGATTCCTTTGTTAGTTATTCTTCAGATGCTTCTTCGTCTGCCTTGTTATGTTTTCACATTTAACCTGACAGAGCTTGTAACTCTTTCTTGTTCTGTCCCTTGAAAATGACTTCAGCATTTTCAAAGATGTATTTTTTTGCTTCTAACAACCTCACTTACCCTGCTGATTAGTTACATGAGCTTCCTTTAGCCCTTTCTGAAGTCCTTTTCAAGGGAAAGTATGTATTTCTAATAAAAATCCTTACATAGGTTCCCTGTACAGAGTTGAGACTGAGCTGTCCTTAGCTTAACGACCACTCTCTTACTTTGTTACTCTCTTTTGAATTAAAATAAAACAGTAGGGAGGATGTGCCCAGGAGTAAGCTCCTCACTGTTCCTTGACTGTAAGCTTGTCTAGATGCTGCTGGAGGAGTTTGCTGGCAGGGTTCCCTTCCTCAGAGCTGTGTCTATAGGGAACAAAGGAATGAAACTGGGGACATATGTGTACGTGCTGTTCTAGGACTTTCTGGGCTCTTACCTGCCTTTGCTTTGTCCCCATACACTTATTTATGATTCATCCAGCTGCCTTGTACTTCTGTCTCATACCAGTAGAACTTTTGCTGAACAGTTGTCCTATTTGCGTTTTTGTGGCACGCTTACTGCCATTTTGGGACCGTGGCAGTGGGGAGTAACTAGGCTTGTCTGGCATCACGTCTAGAATGACGGTGGGGTGATGATTTGCACAGTAAGGTTTTAGGTAGATGTACATTCCTCTGGCTTCCCTGCTAAGCTAACAAGGAGAACTCTTCACAATGCCTGTTCACTGATCCAACTGTTTCACAAGACTTGCACACATAGGATCAGCAGAAGCAAAGGGAATAGCTTGGTTCTGAGGCCTCACTGCAGTAGTAAATTTTGACAATTCCAGTGAATGATAATGAGACTGTGCAGAGGGAAGATAAAGGGCTCTCCTCTCATCCACAGTGGAACTATGCATGCCTCAGGTGACTCAGCCTCCCATTGGGCTATTGGGTGATGACCTGCTCCTCTCAGGTGTACTGTGCCTTTCAGTACAATGGAAGTGGCCATCGAGGCCAGGAAATCTGTATCATGTTGGAAGGATGAAGTTGAAATATAACTCAAAAATCAATGGCATTGAAAAATTATGAAATGTAAAAATAAGAATAGATTCTTCTCATATTCTTTCCATGCTGGATTCTTCTCATACACTTTCCATGCTGGTTCTTTAGGCTTCTAAGCATCTTTACTGCTCTTGTACCTCTGCAACTTCATTCAGAAATCTTTCAAAGAAGAGCTGAGAGCAAGCTGTGATCCAGAAGTTACAACGTTTATTCCATGCCATGGCACTTTCCAAATGACGGCAACCAGTGAGGAAATTGAAAGTTTGAGTCCTGCCTACCACTTTAATTTAAAAAAAAGAATAGTCAAATGTGAAAATAAACATGTAGTATTAAGCCATTCTGACATATTCTAAATTTGGGATCAAAGAGATAAACTTGTCACAGTGTGCTCTCGCAGAAGTTAGGGAGATATTCTTGAGGCTTTGATCAGCTTTGGCTGATCCTGTGCTGTCATTCAGTGGTTTATATCCCTGGAATATATATAGTCATGGTTACAGTGTGTTCCTCCTCTAATATGCATGGATCTCTGCTCTGCAGAAAATGAAAGTTTTGAAGCTCTTTTATAAGATAACGAGTCAAGATTAAGTTCTTGCGTAGCTTAAATATTCGGTTTTTTATTTATTTGCTCTCTAGTTGTGAGGCACCACAATTATGGTGGCTTACTCCTTTATCAGTGCGCTCGCTATATCCCATTTCCAGCACATCCGTTTTGAGCTATAGCACATCTTACTTATTTTTGTTCTGTGCATTAGTGTTTGCCAGCAGGTGGTCATGAGTACAACAGAATTTCTGTGCAAGCAGTCGGTATTACTGACAGGGTTTCCTTGGCCCTACTGCTGCTGAATTATCAGGAGAATAGAGCGGAAAGACATTTTTAGAAAGCTGTGTTGGATGCCAAGTGGAAACAGAAGACTGCTTCCATGAGGAAACCTTTACTAGCTACCTGATACACTAAGACTAGCTAAATATAAATAGCTGTATTAATATTCCTTACGGCTTCAGGCTTTGGAAGTAAAAGCACCAGCTCTTACGGACCATAGTAGTTCTTATATAATCTGCGGCTCATTTCAGCAGCCGTCATCTTTCATTTGTCAGCTCAAAAAAATAGACAAACTCAATATAATATCTGTTATTGACTGCAAAAGCTGCTATTTTTCTGGTAATTATCTTGGTTCATGCCACAAGTCTGAATTTAAATGCATAATTCAGATCCTTTTGAAGTTACATGCGTCCTAGCCATTTCATTCCTCTGAATTATGCTTGACATTTAACATTTAATGTCCTATTTAACATTTCTAATTATTATTTTTTTTTTTACATTCAAGGAAATTGTCAAGCTGTTCCATAAATACATAATTTTGCAGTAAGAATTTACTCATGGAAACATATTGTCATCCTCACATATGCAGAAATTATGAGTCAGCTCCCTTCCCTGGTAGATTATTTCTTCATCTGCCTCGTGATTCGAGGGACTTTCAGATTCGCTCTGTTTATTTTTTAGAAGCAGTTAAAATTCATTTTTTAACTACAAAGTGTAGAAAGGACGTTTTTCTATAAATGACAGCTACTCTTCCCATTTTCACACTAGCATTTACTGGCTCAGCCTCTCAGTAAAATATCAAATATCACAAGATCGGAAATAAAAATAATCAGACATGATAATTATGAAAACACCATAGAAAGAAGAGCTTTGATAACTAATAGTATAATCAGCAACTGAGAAAACAATGGAAATCAATGTTAATGAATGTTGATAAATTGCCCTTTAAATGCGTATCTGGAGTTGCACTTCTTTGTATAACTGTTTTCTTGTTAAAAAGAAAAGAAAGAAAGAAAAAGATTATCTAAATTTGGATACAGAATAATATGATTAATTCAAGGAATGGCCTTGTATTTTTTTTAATTAAGCTGTGTGAAAACCAGAAATGTAGCCATTCAAATGCTGCAAACAGCAGTCAGTCGGTGAGGTGAACCGCATGTGGATAAGAACTGAATTTTAAAGTAATCTTGAATTTGAGATGTAAGTTTGAAAGTGTTCAAACATTCCTGCAAATAAGCGAGGCAGACAACATGACGAAAAATGAAGGGATGGTCAGCTTAGACTAGGTCAAAGCACAAGACTTGGAATTAATCCGTGGGAGTTAGTATACAGTACATAATATATATGTGTGTTACTATATAACATATAGTATAAACAATGTGTATTGGTCAATTATAAGCTAGTGATATCATTATTTTTTATATTAAAACACATTTAAAGGAGACTCTTAAAACAGTGTTTACTTTGCATTTGAAATTGGCATGCGATTGTAATTGTAAATGCTTCGATATCAATGAGTTTTATTCTCTCGACTAATAAAAGGCTAAGCAATGTAAAGGGAAATGGGGTCAGAGTTCCTGACAATTTTTCGCAGCTGATTTCTGCAAATTAGTCACTGAGGAATTTACCCTGGAAGCATAGGAAATGCCACAGACTATACAAATCTAAGGCTCCGGCATTGTACCGCCTGCCCGCTGAAGTGAACATAACCACCGTATGGGATACATTAAGGATATAAAACATCTGCGGGTGTAGTTTCTTCCCATGCTCTAGGCATTTTAAGTGTGCTTTATGTGTTGAATCATGAGAGTTTATAGCCCTCATACATTTTAATACTATCTAACATATTTTAATACTATCAAACTCTTGCTTTTTTAAAATTCATATAAAAGCATAGCCTTTTTTTTACTCATATTTAGCTCTTGTCTCAAACACATCTTTCAGAAACAAGTTTACAGGTTAATTATATACCAAGACCAAAAATTCTTTTATTGCTATTATTGGTCAATTTCTCCTCTGTCTTGTATTAGGAGAGAAAAGTAAATAAAGACAAGAATTTTACCTGGTGACGTATATATATATATATTTTTAATGCGAGTATATCATTGTGTCTTCATTCTCCCCTAACATGGAGGCATCTAATTGCCTTTGCTGCCTTCCTTTGCACTGTTTCCCTTTCTGTTGTATCCTTTCAAATTCTGATGACAAGAATAGCAAATACATTATGTAAGAGATGCTGATGGAAACATCTCATCTTACGGTGTTTCAGAATAACAGAAAATACTAGAATATGGTTTATTTTTATTCTGAATAATGTTGCTGGGAGAATATGAATTTCATCTTATGTCTTGGCCAACAAATCTAATTCCTGGGATTCTTCTCCGGGCTGGGTTAATGTACAGTTGTCCACTAGAGAGCAGGCTGAGACCAACAAACCCATTCCGTTCCTGTCATAAACTGACTTTGAACCCAGGTGTCTTAATGTAAATCGTTAGTACATTAAAGCACTGCACCTTCTAGCTTCAGCTGTGAGTATATATACTGCTATCAAACTTGATGGATATAGCTTGTGAAGCTTAGTGACCTAAGGTGGTGATAATAAAGTATTCTGGAACCTGGATAACATTTTATTCTGTCACTACGGTTTTCTTGCTCTGGTGACATCAACTAATTTGTACTGCTTTACAGGGAATTTCTGTGCCCAGCTTTTTAGCCAGAGTCTTGGTTTCCTTACGCTGCTTTTACTCTTTTCTGTCAGACTGAATTTCTTGCAGAAAGAAAATACTGCTCGATATTGATTCCATTGTGCTGCCTAATTTCAGGCTCTTGTCCTGCAGATCATCTGAAGCGCTGTTCAAAATCTTGAAGGATTTTCTAATGCAAAATCCACAAATCAAATAAACCACACAATATTGCCCAAAGAGAACCCTCCGTTCTCTAATCCTTTAAAAAACTGTTAGAAGTGGAATCATCAGGCTCTTCGCAAGGCATACACAAACGAGTAAACAGTTTTCAAAAAGCTCCTCAAATTCTTAGATATGTGGCCTATATTTTTATTTTGTTGGTGTAAAATATTCATATTCTGTGGAATCAGGGCAGATACGCCAGTGGAGAGATTCAGAGTTCTTCTTGATACTGTCCCTATAGAACTCCATGGAATTTTGTAGAAGTAATAAGAAATCTCTTAGTTTACTTTCCTGTAAATGAAGAATATCACATTTCAATCCCTTTGCTTCCTCTGTTTTGAGAAAACAAGGTACATCTGTTATTTTAATTTCTTTTTCTCCCCAGGCTGCTGTGAAGGCCGGCCTTAAAAGACAATTATTCTTCAGTACTTTGAGCCCTAGGAGTACCTCCCTCGTATTCTGAAAAATAAGAATTGAAAATATCTAACTGATGCCTGCCTTCCCTTTCCACAAGCTATAGCCCATCCACCTTTGAATTCATTAATGGTTCCTTCTTCAGTGATCCCATCCTGCTCTTTGCCTGCTTCACCTAACCATCTGTTTTTAGATAGCACAAAGCTGCTTTGGCTCCATGCTAGAATTCCTCATTTACCATATACTTGCTGTGTAAGTCAATGCCTTCCTAATGTGAATGTGGATTTATTTATAATGATTTTAAAGGTACAGTATTTTTTCAAAAATATTTGAATACAACCTGAAAGATAAAAGATTGTGTTGGTAGAGGCAAATACCTGCATTGGGTTATTTCAGCCTGAACAAATCATGTTTGTCTGATACAGACGCTTAAAAGCAGAATCTCCTAATGGTAAAATGCCAGAAAATCTTGAGAAGGAATCACACTGCCAACTCTGCTTATAAAAGGAATTAGCTTTACTAATGATTATATTTCCCCTTGTACCTATACAGAGAGCACAGAGTTCCTGTTCTTTGGAGCTGAGATGTCAAATGCATTCCCTGACAGCTCCAGCTCACTTTTCATTATTGAAAAGTTAAAGCAGTGTGGCTGTTAGCTGTTCTGTAATTTGTCCAATGAGCTTAGGAAACAGCCGCAGCTTGAGGAGGAAGAGATGAAAAGAACTCACGTATAATATGATGGTGGCACCTGAGCTCCCTCTGTCCTGCTGCCAAGCTAATGGCTGTCACAAAATGAAGGCTCTCTGCCTTCTGCTTTGCAGCTCGCTTTGCTGCTGTGTCCTAGGAATGGAGCAGTTACGACTGAAGATGGGAAGTGCTGCTGCTAATGGGTATTTGGGGAAATGGGAATATTGGCAAATGTGGAAGGCAAATAGGTCAAAGGGATCTCACTGTGTTGAAGTGGGGGGCAGAGTAAAAACAGGGTGATTACAGCAGTTCTTTTTGTTTCTTAGTTTAATTTTGCTGCCCAAGATGGTTATCTAAGATTCCTGAAATACTTGCCTGTTGTGGTTTTTTCTTTTTTTTACGCTAATGCATAAGATAGCTGACAGGGTAACTTGTCTCTTATTACGGAATGGATTTAGCATGTTTACTTAAAACTATCCATGCTAAAACCCATATGAATATGTAAGAAAACAATTCTGTGTAGCAGCTTTTACACGAGGATTGAAGTATTACCACACGGTAATAATGAAATCTAAAGATACAGCTAAGATAAATGACAGGAAATTATACATAAAAATAGGAGAATTCTCCATAGAATAAATCTAAAGCTTATCATAAACAAAGAAAAAAATAAAAGGAACAAGAAGAAAGGTAGAGAGAAAAAGCACTGAGGTAAGAGGAGATAAGCATAAAAGGAATTTGTATCAAGGAGAAAAAAAAAATTAAAAAGACTATAGAGAGCAAACCATTTGCCCAGATATGAAGGGATACATGTGTTCAAGATTATCTGTATGTAACAGCTGAGTAAAGGCTTCTTTCTTCTGAATGTCTGCTGTAGTGAGTACAGCTTGTGTTATTGTCCAGTTAGTGTTATTACAATTGATGCACTGTAAGAGGTTTTGGCACTTAGGCAAATGTTGTGGAATTAAAGTAAAAAGCAAACGAGCGTGACGGGAAAATCATGGTCAAGTGAAAAGTATGGCAGTTGAAAATAACCTTCTTAGATATCAAAAATAGCCTTGAGAAGTAAGAGGAAGCTAACAGAAGAAATAGAAGGTTGTTAAGAACGTGGGCAGGTGCTAAGTACAGAAGCAGAATGCCAAGAAAGTGAAATGTTATATTAAAAGCAGAAAATGAATTAACTTCTCCCTTCCAATTAGGGAATAACAGTGACTATGACCAGTATGGGTGGGCACAGACGGTCATTTATCTTTTGGAAGAAAACACAAGGGTTGCCAAAAGTCTTGCCGTCTGAGACTTTATGTCTCAACTTACTTCCTTAAGGATGACTTAGCAAGATTATCTAGGATTTATTCTTGAAAGAGATATGAGAGTAGATCACATACAGTATTGTCTGTTTCTCTAGCACTTGTCTCTGTTCTGTCAGTTGTACTGGATTGCATAAAACAGAGAATTTGGCTTGCAAGGGCAGGTATGAATGGAACAAGGAATTTAAAGAAGTGAAGGTCTGGTTAGAGATATAGATAAAAACATTTTAGGGAAAAAAAAAAAAGAGAAAACATCATCAAATAACATATAGAAAGAATAAATCTAGCTGGAGAATATACCGCCATCAAAGTAGTCATGAGGGGATCAACATACCGAGAAGATACTATTTGCCTATATTAGAAAGGTCAGCATGAATAAAACAAGCAGACAGACATAATAAGGAAAAATGCCACATTCTTAAAAATTTTAGGTGAGATGAAAAATAGCTGTAATGTTAAAAACAGAATTGGAGACTGTTTTATTATAAGAAAACTGTTTTATTATATGCTCATTTGTTATTCTAGTGAGAATAAATGCAAATGAAAGATCTCAGAGAAGACTCTTAGCTGCTATCGGCAGAGTTAGAAGCTGGATTTAGGGAGTTGGTAAATTGCAGAAAATTCGAGTCCAGAAGACATAGAATGTGATATTCAAAATAGTGTAGGACTTGGACTGGAAGAAAAAAAACTTAAATCTGGCATTCCATCTTAGGTAAGGTAATACACAAGCCAGCAGACCTGAGGTTTCCACTAGGCCTTAGAAATCATCGAAATACCTTAGTATTGGATGGATTCTGTCAGAGATGCTCATCATGCACCGTTTTATTGACTGCAATAAGTGTTTTTTTTTTTGTCGTTCAATGTTTACAAATCTGTAAAGATGCAGGCCTCGAAACACAAGACTTTGATGTCCCAAATTTTGGCACCTGAGTTTGCAAATAGTGGATTTGCCATGGGCTTTCACCTGCTCCAAAATTATCATGATACCATCCTCATCCTACTTGGTTTTGACCAATAGCTGCTATTAAGCTGCTATTAGTTGTTATTTATAAGTAATTCCAACACTATATAGAGTGCAATTTCATATGCTGAATTTAAAACTCCTGTAGCAGTTCTAAAATGCTTATGCTCCCCATACAAAATGCTACATTGTACAAATCCAGCAGGTTTTTGTAGTCTATTCATGGTCTGGTTTTCTAACAAGCTTCTTATGTCTTCCAGCAAGGGAGTTGCATTGATAGAATTTTGTTGACAAAGCCTTATATTGCAACAAATGTCAATTGATCAGAAGGTCATAAATTCATAATCTTGATTAAATTAAATATAGAAGTTGAGAATTTCAGTGCATATGAATGGCTACACTGGGACTGAATAGGTTCTTAGTGTCTAAGCAAGTACAGAAGGAAAAGTTTAACTCAAGCACAAATTCCTATTTGGAAAAATATTTGGACAATTAGACTTGCCTAAAAATGAATCCCCTTCTCTAACTGTGAAGATTATCCTGTCAGCTAGCAGAGCTTCTCTGGAAGACAGATAAGAAACAGATGCTAAGAAACAGGCAGATATAGAGACATATTGTCATATTTATTTATTTTTATTTATCTTTCTCTCCAAATCTAGCAATTAGTTCCTGAAAAATTCATTCTGTTAGAGAAAAACAACAACAACTCATTAGCAATTTCTTTTTACTTTTCCCTTAAGTTTTGAGAGTGATTTCAGGGTAGTCTAGCAAACTGAATACTGCATATCCTGGCCAATCTCAAATGTTACTCTCTGAATAAACTTAGGTGTATACTACATTTGGGGAGAGATCTTGATTGCCAACAAAGTTAAGAGTCTGCTGGAAAGCAGCAAAAATATGGGGAAAGGGTCTGAAACATTGGATATTCCCAAACTCAACTTAGTTTGCTTTTATCAAAATTGACAAAAGGTAGAATATAAAAATTTCGTAAGCAATAAGCTAAAAATATTAACATCCTGACAGATGGTTATATATTTGGTATGTCTTTCAAATTTGTGTTGCTTCTCATTAAGAAGAGCATCTAAAATATTTGTAATCAGCTCAGATTGTTTATTGACACCGGCACAACAAGTTTGTGATCCTCCATGCTCAGGACTTTCATCTAAGAAATGAGAGACAAGGCAAAAAAAAACCTATAAAAGAACACCTGAGGTACTCCATGCTTTTTATTACATCCTGCTTTTGGGGGATAGAGGAGGAATGCTTAAGGACAGGGCTAAATTGTCAGATAGAAGTTAGAAGAAATTCAGCTTATTTGAGTGCATGCCTTTCTTAACAGGGACTTTGAGTTAGAGTGTTCCAGTTCTGTCACAAAGATACGAATGGTCCTGAGACAGATGAAGAATGTAAATAAGCTTCTAGATCAAAGCATAAGACAAAGGCATTGAAGATGAGGATTCAGACAGTAGCTCCAGAGAACTGCAAGGTAGGTGGACAGCAGACAAGTCTTACTGAACACACCAGGCTGTGGGACTTTGCTCCATACCTGTAGAAAATCAAGCTAACTGCCCTCACTGCAAGCCGATGTTTATACCACGGTGTCCTGGCCTAGATCTCATCTAATTCAGGCATACTTTCCTTAGATACCTGTAGTCATATAACCTACTTCTGATATGTGCATGAACAAAGAGGCTGTCATGTCAGGTACCACCTCCACAGCACGCTGTCAGAACAGGAGTGACAACCTGGGCATAACAGCAGTTTTCAGTATACAAAACAAAACCAAACAAACACACACAAACAATTAAACAGAAGAAAAACAACATGTAGTTAGCTTTCCAGAAAATGTGTCATTTAGCAATACCGTAGGAGTCTATTGACTGAAAATTCAATTCAGTCAAAAAATTTTCCTTCTCAGGCCATGAGTCGCTGTTGTATTGTTAGAAATTCTGAATGCTGTTGATCTGGTTGTTTTATTGAGGAAGAACAAGATAAAAGCAAGAGTCAATAAACCCTGAGAAGTAAGAAAAATGTACATTTGTGGACTTAACAGATGGAGACAAAGATAAGTTCAAATTATTAAGAAAACTTACTTGCTAAAGTGACAAAAACATTTAACTTTTAATTTCAAAAGCAATACAATTCTAATATAATTTAATATGAGGTTGAAGCTCCAACAAAATGAAACCCTCATCGCTTAATAGTATAAGCAGTTATTCTGCAGTCTGTATTTGTTACTTCTCTGACAGGAATGGAAGAGAGCAAGAATCTTTGTTTGGTTTCTTTTTGTGAAATAGGGGTTCTATTATTTTCAATCTGGTTCTGGCTGTTTTATAAATATTAGCTGGAAAATATGATAAACTCAAGCTTTGTGAGAACTCATCAGTTTTCACAGTGTAGAAAATCCTTCATTCTCTGTATATGATCAGCGTATAAGCACTGTTTTTGAAAGGTTAGTAGTTGTTACGGTTTGTCCTCAGAATCTTAATTATGTAAAGTAATAAATTTAGCATGAGTAATTGTAGCACTATTAATTTTAATTCATATTTCAAGAGTGCAGAAACATATACAGATAGTAGCAAACTTTTTGAACTGCATTATGCTAAATTTTTCTCCAGATTAATTAAATGAGTGCTCTTTAACTCTCTTCGTGATCAACCATAATCAGGCCTTTCATTTCACCTTCAGGCTCATGTTTTCCTGACTGATGGTACTTTCATTAAATTTCATTTCTTTTCCTTGCATTTAAATTGTTCCTTTGCATGAACATTTGTTGTCCATATGAAATTGTGATCATAGAGCTCTTACAAACTGAAATAACTATATGTTTTCTCACTCTGAGGGCTGAAACTGTTAGCTGCTTATAGCAACTTTTATTGTGACAACTGAATAGGAGTATCTGTGAAATTAGGTAATATTTTCATACTTCATGGTTTGTCAGTTATTTAAAAAAAAAAAAAAAAAAAAGCAGATGCAGCAAACTAAAGAGAAGGACTTGGGTGTCCTAGTGGGTAACAGGATGGCCATGAATCAACAGTAGGGCCTTAAGGCCAAGGCTAATGGTATCCTGGAGTGTATTGAAAAGAGCGTGGCCAGCAGCTTTACTCTGCTCTGTCCTGCTGAGGCCACATCTGGAGTACTGTGTCCAGTTCGGGGCTCCCCAGTTCAAGAAAGTCAGGGAACTGCTGGAGAGAGCCCAGGGGAGGGTCACAGAGATGATGAGGAACCGCCCTGGGGCATCTCAGGTATGAGGAAAGTCTGAGAGACTTGGGGTGTTTAGCCTGGAGAAGGCTGAGGGGGGTATAAACAGTGCGCTTAGTACATTTATAAACGTATTATATATGTGTTTTTATCACTCTTTATAAATATATGAAGTGCAGGAGTCAAGTCGATGGGGGCAGACTCTTTTCAGTGGTGCCCAGCAACAGAACATGAGGCAGCGGGCACAAACTGGAACACAAATAGCTCCATATAAACATAAGGAAAAACTTATTTACAGTGAGGGTGACAGAGCACTGGAACAGGCTGCCCAGAGGGGCTGTGGAGTCTCCTTCGCTGGAGATATTCAAGACCCATCTGGATGCCTCCCTTCGCAATATACCTATCACAGGGAGCTTGCTTCAGCAGGGGGCTGCACTCAAGTGACTTCCATAAGTCCCTTCCAACCCCTATGATTCTGAGGCTCTATGAAATATGAAAGCATTATCAATATGTACTTCTGTTTTTATCACCATTGTCTGTGTCTTTTGGGGCGGCTTTAACCACAGCTGTGAACATGGTTGGGGTCCTTTAGATGGCCACTTCTGCAGTTTGCTATGCATATGGCCAATATGGGGGAACATCAAGATTACCACGAACTCAAACTTTCAGATACTCTGGTATGTTAATACTGAACTTTAATAGATAGCATTTACCTCAAGAGCTTGAGCTGGGAGAAAAGTTCTGTGCTTGTGCAGACCGTTAGAAGCAACATCGTCCAGAACACAACACCGAGGACTATCATAGCACTAAAGTGATTGTGAACTGCCACGAGGTCTGCAGAAACACAGGAGTTTGCCGGCTCAGCGAGATCGGCGCTGAAGCCCTGCAGCACCCCTGCATTAAAACAACCTTTGGCTACAACCGGGCGAAGGTTTGGGACAGGGCCGCGGCCACCTCCCCTCACCCGCCCCCGGGGCGCGGCGCGACACGGCGGCGGGACTCCCCGCCTCCCGCCCGCCCCTTTCTCCACCCCCTCCCGCTTTGGCGCCAAACGGCGAAGGAGGGCGGCGGGATGAGCGGTCATCAGCCCGGGCACATTAATGGGTACGCTCCTCCGCCTCCTGCCCTGCGCCGGCCCGCGGGGACCGCGCTGAGGGAGCAGGGGCACGACGGGGTGGAGAGGCCGCGGGTGCGGGGGGGCCACGGGTGCTGCCGTTTTCAAGCTCTCTCTGCGGCTCCGTTCGCCGCCACAATGCTACTGGGCCGGGGGTGAGGCGCTTGTACTGCTCAGCTGGGGCTCAGCAGCTCGGCGGGGGGAAGCGTGACGTGCCTCGGGGAGCGGCATACACATCTGGCACAGCAGTTACAGGCAAAACGATGAGGCGTAAGGAAGCTAATGCAGAAAGTCAGCAGGAGCGTGTGTCCCATTTGGCTTTTGGGGAACAAGACCATAAGAAAGAAATACATGCTTGGCCTTTTACCCTAATTTCTGTGAGTTGAGTGACAAAATATTGATACTTGATTTTTGGTAGAAATAATCCTGGGAGAAAAAGAAAATACAGTGTAGTTGAAACACTGTGTAGACCTCACCTGGAGCACTGTGTCCAGATGGGGAGTCTTCAGTGCAGGAGAGATGTGGACCTGTTGGAGCACATCCAGAGAAGGGCCACAAAAATGACCCAAGGGATGAAACATCTTCCCTTTGAGGACAGGCTGAGAGAGCTGGGACTGTGCAGCATGGAGAAGAGAAGGCTATGGGGAGTCCTGAGTGTGGCCTTTCAGTATCTAAAGGCTGAAGTAAGAAATCTAAATCTAAAATCGGAAGAATCTGGAGTAAGAAAGAAGGGGACAGACTTTAGCAGGGTCTTTGTGATAGGACAAGGGGAAATTGTTTCACACTAAAAGAGGACAGATTTAGACAGGACATAAGGAAGGTGTTTTTTACTCTAAGGGCAGTGAGGCACTGGCACAGGCTGCCCAGAGGCAGTGGGTGCTCCATCCCAAGAGGTAGCCAAGGTCAGGCAGGAGGGGCTCTGAGCACCTGATGGAGCTGTAGGTGTCCCTGTTCAGTGCAGGAAGTTGGACCACATGGCCTTTAGGTGTCCCTCCCAACTTAGACAGTTCTATGATTTTATAATGCATGTGATATCAGAAATAAGAAAGCAGCAGGAAAATGAAAAGGGAAAAGAAAGTCCAATACCTGTCCATTCACCAGTTGTACTACGTTGTGTAACTGTCCACCACAATTTATTCTCTGTGTTCTAAGATTCTCTACCTTTTTTTGTTTAGGTAAACCTTTTTTTTTTTTTTTTTCTTTTTTTCTGTAGCTGAATGAAATTTCTTCCCTTTTTTGACACAGTGTTATCGTTTACTTGAAGATGAATGAGAAAGAACTGAGAACAGAGGCTTGGCCTTTAATTGCAGACTTTTTCTCTGTTTGCCTTTGAAATACTGTTTACATAGACTTTTCTACAGATTATAAATCGTTGTAGAATTTGGGGATTTTTTTCCTTCCTTTTTGAGTGGTGTTATCTTCGTGGCTTTCACTTCCCATTACTTTTATTCATAGGTTTGTTTGAATTATCACAAGGATAAATCTTATTTTCTCTTTCTGTAGCTAGCTGTAATATTTTTTTATAGTAGATATTCTTCATGCAATTCTAGAACTTACAATTGAGTGTGAGGAGGATGATCGGCTGCCCAAAATCTTTATGCTTAATTTTCCTGTTTGTGCTTGACCACTAGCCAAGTCCTTGGCTTCTGCTTGATCAGAAATGAAGTGTTTTATACCCATTTCACACTCTTGTGTTCCTGTGCAGTGAGCTGAAGGAATAATCTAGCCAAACGTTGTGATGTTAAGTAGAAGTAATTGAGTGAGGTTTTTTTTTTTCATGTTCTCTTTGATGTAAGCCTTCTGCTCATTTCTCAGATATGCTCCTCTCGCTGTGAAGCTGGTACTCTGAGGGGCTTCACTTGCATAGTGTTTTGTATTATAAGAAAACTAAATAGTAGCTTTTGCTGTTTTTTTGAATAACAAGGTTTACTAGGAAATAATTTAACAGAAGGAGATCTCAGGATCTCTTAGTTCTGAGTACTATGATTTTTCTGGAGAGCTTTTCCCAGAACGTGTTATATGGTGTAGTTCTGCACTGGGTGTTATGTGCCTTTGTTGAGGGCTCTCGGAAGACATTGCTGTGAATGTCACTTAAGAATGTAGTAGAGTATTCATTTAAAGTCTGCTGGGGTTTTGAAGTGTGTAAATCTACTTTTGTGACACGTAAATAATCACTGAAATGAGTTGAAACCTTTTCTTCTAATTTCAGTTAACCTGTCCATGTCAGTTTGGCAAGGAGAAGTGTGTAGAATCATAGAATCATAGAATCACTCAGGTTGGAAAAGACCTTAAAGATCATCGAGTCCAACCCCAACCTAACCATACTACCTTAACTCTAACAACCCTCCGCTAAATCATGTCCCTGAGCACCACATCCAAACGGTCTTTAAACACATCCAGGGATGGTGACTCAACCACCTCCCTGGGCAGCCTATTCCAGTGCTTAACAACCCTTTCTGTAAAGCGGTGTTTCCTGATATCCAACCTAAACTCACCCAGGTGCAACTTGAGGCCATTTCTCCTTGTCCTGTCACCAGTGAGAAGAGACCAGCCCCGCTCTCTCTGTAAGCACCTTTCAGGTGTTTGAAGGGAGCAATAAGGTCTCCCCTGTGAACCTCTTATGCTCTGAATGCTTTTCTTTGTTAGTAGGATACAGTTCCTATTTCTTAGACAATTCAAGCCAGTTTGAGCACCCTCATTTTTATGTTTGCTTTTATAACAGACAATTTTTGACACTATTTACAGTGTAGTCAAAGTGTGGGAGAGGTCTGCTGGTTGCACGGAGAATGTATGTTTCTCCCATCTTACACTGAGATGATGGCCTTAATGGTAATCCTTGTTCATTCCAAGAAGAAACCAAAATTGCTTACTTCTAAGGTGCCATATATAAACCACTCAAAAGCAGTAATTTGTCTTTGGTAAGTAGAGCCTTGCGGGTTTCAAAAGTACAGTTTTATTATGTACTGGCATTCTCTTCACTTAAATAGTGTAACCTCGGTGTGACAAGCTAACTACAAGCCTCTAACACATGCTATTTTATATTTTTGGTTATAAAAACAATCATTAACAAAACGCTTGTCTTCTAATGTTTGTGCTTGGAAGGCGCTGGCATTAGAGTGGCTGCGAGATGTCTTGCTGTTTGCGGTTACCTCTGATGCACTATTCTGCATGGCTCTGCACTGCTAGAAGGGTATCTGAGTCTCCTTCCTCTTTTTTTCCTAAAACGTCTTAAGCTGTCTTCCTGGTAAGAGGAATCCAGGAGGAAAAGTACTGCGCTTCTGTATTTTTATAAGCTATTTACTGTCGTATTTGAGTTGTTCTGAGGATTGCCGAAGAGCTGTTAAAATCATTACATCATTCTGGTTTTCAAGTGTAGCAATGTTAGGTGGGATCTGGGGGACATTTCTTTGGGTTTGATATTTTCCTGGAGATCTGCAAATATTTAAGATATTGGAGAGAAGGTGAAGAAAAAATAAATGTCTTTCTTTGCCTTCTTTTTCTGAAAAGCACAGATACCTTCCTGTTGTGTTTTTTGCTGTCTGGGAAGTCTTTCAACAGAAAGGAGGCAAGAGAAAGTGACGCATCACTTCTCCCCTGCCCCTTCTCTCAAATAAACCCCTCAGTGTAGGGAAAGAAGCAGCTTTTCATGCCAGGTTTATACATTCTGCCTAAGGGAAAGGTTCTTGAACCCATCTCATCAGCTTTTAGGGGGCTTTCATAAAGGCCATAAGGCCATAATCTCAAGAGAAACTTAGCATTGGACTATCAGAATAGTTTACAACCTCAGACTGTTGCCTGTAAGTGTTGTCAAAAGAGGCAGACTCACAGCAGTAATTGTACAGGCAGAAACGAATGACTGCACTGGAAGCCTCCAAATAGAAATCTAGAGAACGCTTGTCATAGGCAGAAGTACAAAATAGCTTAGATTAGAGGCTTGCAGTTAGCACAGTCATCACAAAAATGATTATGTTGTTTGAGTGAAAAGAATGCCAGTACAAGATATACCTGAATCTTAGAAATACACAAGGTGTTATCTATCAAGGATAAATTGCTCTGTCTTTATAGCTCAATGCTCTGAATAGCTCAGCCTTCTTATCTAAAACAGAAATTTGCAACCTTGCTGGGTTTCCTTTCCTCTGAAAGGAAACGCTGCATGTATGAGTTCTTGGAAAGCAGGTAACACTGATGATTTTACTGGTGAATAAAAGGTGGTCTTTGTGAGATTCTAATCCTTTAGATTACTTTAAACGCATGCTCATTGAAAGAACACAGTCTGCAGTAACTTCACCTAAGTGTTATTTACTGATGGCTGCCTCTTTTTCTGGAAACTATAGTTTTGGCAATGAAGCATCCTGTAAAAAACGAGAGGATTATCTGGAATGGCCTGAATATTTTATGGCAGTTGCGTTTTTGTCAGCACAGAGAAGCAAGGACCCAAGTTCTCAGGTAAGAAGGCAATATATAAGAGTAACGTAACCTAATCTGCCTTGCACATCACATCAGATGCACATGTAGCACTTTCAGGGTTTTCTTATTAAAAGTCATTTCAGTGTACAGCTTCTGAATTTTTAACATGATCAGCATTTTTTGCTACAGAAATTCTTTTATTGGGTCTGACCTCGCGTATAATTCTGTGTGTACATTTGTAGCTTGGAGTTTTGTAAATATTCTCCTCATCTGAAGGTTAAAATGACACATACATTTATTTTTTCCTTTTTCTTCTAAGTAGAGTTACAGTTAGAGGAGGATATAACTACTGAAAGTTGTAGACTGTAATTTCTTTTTTATTTGTCATCTCAGAAGTTCCTTTTCCTTACCTGCAAGAGTATAAAAATTCCTTCTTGTTTGTTAATGCATTCAAGTTGTCTCTCTCTCCATCCTTTACTTCACCCGCGTACCTCTCTTGCACTTAACATTGGTCGGAGGTGATCGATAACCCCTCATGAGACATGCAGTTCTGCAGCACCCAATCAATCTGTTGGTGTTCCTTTCCCTGAAAAATCTCAGGAAGAAGATCCCAAGAAAGCAATGGATTAAAATGCATGTAAACAGTCTGATCAATTACTTGCTGGCTTCTGTATGTTATGGCTCTCAGTTCTCTGAAGCGTGTTTATTTAGGGCTGAATTCTTGTTTACCCAGTGCTGGTTAATAAACACATTGTGTAAATTAAAATCAATGCTATTGCTGTTTCAGTACATCTAAATTATGGACACAAAACTTAAAATTCTTCATCACTTCCTCGGCCTAAAAGAAGGGCTGTGTGCAGGTTTGGATTAAAGTAGTAGAAGGTGGGAGTTAAAGTGTCTGGTCGTTTGGTGTGTGTTTGCATAAACAAGCCATGCAGGTTGACTGTTTATCTAGGTCAGGACTACCACATTTTTGTTCAGTCTTCCATCCATTTTCTTTAGCTCCTGCTGCTGCTTATATTGCACTGGAAAAACTAGTTTGGGGAGCTGAACTGACGGGAAACTTGTATGTAGAACTGTTAGTTGTGTGCTGGTTCTGCTTGCTGAACTTGGTTCACTTTGTAGTCAGACAAGGAACAGTGCTGGCAGACTGTGTTGGAGACTGTGTGGCTAGAGGGTAGCAGGCTTGCATCTGCCCTAGTCTGCCAGCTGGGTACAATTGTGACCTTTTGTCACAATAAACAATTGTGACCAATTGTTTATTGTAGCCTTGTCACGTTCGAGACAGAGTGACTTATATAAGGTAAAGCTCATATCTCTTAAATTTGTAGGACTGACTTTTCAGGTCTTATCTTCCTTCTTGATATATAATTTTTGCATGCTGTTGGTACTATGTAAGTCTTATTTTTTTCAGGTTGGTGCCTGTATTGTAAATTCTGAAAACAAGATTGTAGGAATTGGGTACAACGGGATGCCTAACGGCTGCAGTGATGATGTACTACCTTGGACAAGGACAGCAGCACATAGATTAGACACAAAGTATCCTTACGGTAAGGCTACTTGTAGCTGACGAGTCAGACTTCTGATGCTCCTGTATATGAAAGATCATTTGGTAAAACTTCAGTCAGTTTTAGTTCCACTCATCCGTCTTTGTTAATGTGCTCATACATGATACGTCAGAATAAAAATCACAGCTCTGAAAGTAAATTAAAAGTCTTCATGAAGGGCTGACTTCCTTGTGAAGTACGTTTATAAATGGTTAGCCATTTTGGACTGTGTAGTGAAGTCTTGTAGATATAATGCAGCTTATCAGCACACAGCGCATGCATATGATTGCTGTTTTGGTGTGTTTGTCTCCATGGAAATTACTGAAAGCACGTATATGCAAAACAAATAATTAGTCTAAAGTACTGGTATTAAAATTGTAAACTGCAGTAGTTGTGGGAAATCCCAGTATTCAGGTGTTTGTGGCATAGACAATACATGTTATGACTTGTGAAGTTGAATTTTGTCTTAGGTATATGATCACATACTGTCATTCCATGCCTCTTTTCATTTCATGTCACAGTAGATCCTCACTGCTGCAAGTGAAGTGACTTTCACTGTTTATTTCAACCTGTGATTTGATTCACCTTTACTAAATGGAGGGAATGAATGAGGGGCAAGGACAGTTTCATGGTAAATAAAGCTGAGTGTTACTTTGGACTGTGTCTTCACAGCAGGGTTAGTTTGGCCTTCTGCAAGCCTGATTTGAAGGGTCCTCTGTGATTATTGGCACATCTATCAAACAAGGCTGCAGTTAGACCTCTGGGCCATGTGTGGTTTGCAGGAACCAAAGACGATGGTTTTCTGAGCTGCCTGAGGCTTCACTCCACGAGGACTGACTGTTGTTGGGCATGGAAATAGTACTGAGAGCTGCCTTGCAGATTTCAGTAGCTGATGTTGGGGATGAACTGTGGTTAGGACTAATAAAGAAGGGGGGAGTGCATACTGTCTTCAATCTCTCTTCACGTTTTTACTTCCCCACCAGCTCCTGCTGAACCTCTGTGGAGTGAGACCAGTGCAGCAGGAGCTGTGGGAGCAGGAAAAATGGGTAGTTCCTTCATTTTGTGCTTCATCTTAGTCCCTCCTGGGTTCGGGAGCGGAAGGGGGAAGAACCACAAAGCCAAATGAGAACCCTTGAGAATTTCTCCCTCGCATGGGTGAGGAGAAATGAGCACCAGAGTTTGGTTTTTATAAAGATACTGACTCCTCCAATAAGAAGTATTTATTTCTGACCAATAAATCTATTTTCTTGTTTGTAACTTCTAAAAACTGATCCAGTATAGAAATAGGACTTGCATTAGCTTGGAAATTTCTTGTGTTCATCCAAAGCTCTTTCTAAACAGGGATATTACGTTTTCCTATAGCATTGAAGTGAAAGATTATATGCTGTGGTTCAGCTCAATCAATCGGCTTTGTATTTGAGTTCGTACAACTCTTGTACTTGTCCTTGTTCAGTTCACCAATTCATCACAAGATCTGTAAAACTAACTCTAAAACTTGGTAAGATTTCTTGTTATTTTTCGTAAGAGATACATTGCTTATAGTAGCACCAGCTCCTGCCAGATTTTAACATCTGCTCTAAAGCACAGAAGCTCTGCTTTTACATATAATGAAGATACTGTAATGGTTCACCATGGTACGACTACTTTTTATTTATAGGGTGTGGAAACAAACATTAGCCCATTGATTAAAGATAAAGCTGAAAAGAGGATATCGATCTTGGTCGAGTCGTTACGCTTGCTCTAAGTTCTCAGTTCTGAACTAAGATCAGTGTGTGTGGTCTTTGGGACGTAAGCACGTTCCAGGAGAGATGCAGGAATAGGGCTCTCGAATATAAAACCCATCGATTTAAACTAAAAAACTGTATGGGTTTGTGGAAATGTTTTATACAGTAAAACATGAGGGCTTTTAAAATTTTATTTTTAGTTAACACTGGCTCCAAAAGCTGTGGAATGTTTCTTTTTTAGCAAGTAAAAAGTTAATACGCGCTGGTTTAAAAAATGCACTTATCAATTTTGAAGGCCTGGAGAGATGAGTTCATTTCTAGGAGTTGGTCCAACTTGTGCCTTTCCCCTAAAGAATCTCAGTCTTCACCTCGTTAAAAAACATCACAACTTTGTAACAAAGTGTCTACTGTGACGAATTAACGACCTGTTTTGTAATTCACAGATCATTTAAAATCTAGCGGCTTCTTATTAATCTTGATAGCACAGTTGACAGACCAGGCAAGTATATGTAAAAAACAAAATCTGCTCTAAAAAATTCTGGTAGATTCAAAGCGACACATAGAATTGCTGCTAAAATCTCATTAAACTGTCGTGTTTTCCTTACTGCTAATTATCATTGCATTTGTGTAAATTGAACTTTTTAGCTTTGGTTTTTCTTGACTATCTTGTTAAAGGATAGTACAGAGGATAGTACAGTCTTACTGTGTGCTCCATCAGCTTATCATGGGAACGCTGGCGCTGACTCCACTAGAGCTGGGGTGTTGTTTATTATGTAAAGATGGTAACTGTGCACACACCACCACACTAACCTGAAGACATCTAGAAGATGTCTTCTAGAGCTATTTTATGCATCTGCACTGCTACAGAAAAGGGCTGAGGTTGGATCTCAGTGTTGACCTCCTTGTTTTAAGTGCTGCGTTAGTTTAGCATAAACATCAGCTCACTTTTCGTCTTTTTTGGACCACTCTGAAGGGCTGTCTCCAGAACAAAGCCTGGGTGTTGCTCTGAGTGGCTTCCTCAGTGGCTGCTCCAGAGTGCAGGGTGGAAAAAGGGCTGTAAGAAAACTCTCGTCCTATTGTGCAAAGCCTGCTGAGACAGTATGCTTAACCTTCCTCCCTCCCTCAGGCCATACTGGGGGATATGCAATGCATACTCTGTTTCATGCTGTGAAAGTACCACTGTGGTGGGCTGCAAAAAAGTCATCTTATTTCTTTATGCAGTTTGAACTGAAACATACAAAATAAATGTGTGCTGCCCTGGGACTCTTGAGATGTGGAGCTGTGTGGAAACCCAGGACCAAGTTCTATGTAATGCTGTAAACCTGAGTAAGATAAACATGAACTAGCATGTGCCAGTGGGCCTTAGGGCCAAAGGTCAGTCCTTGGCCCTGTCTGTGTTTAGTGGTACAGACACAGCAGGGGATTGGACCCAGAGGCTATCCTCGCAGAACTGTGTGAGGTGATCCTGTAATAAGTTTATTGAGCTCCAGCAGAACAGATGGATACGCTGACCTCACAGCTCTGATCAGTTTCACTGTTTTATGGCTGGAAAACTTCCTATTTCCATGCTAAATTGATGGTTTTATGCATTCTTGTGTATGCTAGCATTGTTCTTTTAGCTTTTCTTACTCAGTGCCATCAACCCTTCTTCCTCCTTTCCCTCTTCGCCCATGCACTTACTGATAACAGTGATCTTTTGAACTTTTGTTTTAAGGCTAAATGAATCCTGTCGCTCTTACTTTTTACTACATCTTGAGTCCTACTGGCTTGAAATTCCCTAGTGTCTCAGTTATCTGTGTCTGCCGCAATATAGTGTACATTGGACTTATCTTGCCTGCACTGTGAAATGTGACTGCTGCTCAGTGCAATGTTAAGGAAAAGGCTGTGCTTGATTAAAAATTATTTTTACCCTTATCTAAATGTAACCTGAGCTGCTACTGAAAGAAAGCATGAAAATGCTAGGTGGTGCTCACTTTACCTTAGAGGATGCAAATGTTTGCGAGGTGTTTGGATGATACAGGAATCATGATGTAAATCACCCGTATTGATCCTCTATGTTCTCTATGAGAATCTTGAAGCCAATTAAAACTTTTCTTTTGAGCTGCAGACTATATTTGATCAGGTTTGTAGTATAGCCTCGTTACTTCAGAAAGTAGGTAATGTTTTGCTGAACGCCGTTTTTCGCAGCACAAAATCGAGCTTTTGTTGCTTTGTGGGAACTGGTTCTTTCCAGGCTGCCAGTCAGTGACAGATATGGGGATGTTTCTGTGCACCTCAGAGAAATAGAAAGCAAATTTTGAACACCCACTTCACTAAGATGTTATTAAAAGCTCTTCCTAAAGCTCTGTGTTCAGTACAGTGTACGGAAATTTCTTAATAATTAGACAAAATTCTGGCTCTCAGAGTCAAAAGTGAGTGCCCCCTGTTGCTGTTAGATGAATGCAAAGCTTTGATGATGCATTATTTCTTCTCACTGATCGTTTAAAATACTACATTTTTCTCCTATTAACTTAAGTCTTACTATGATGCTAGTTGCTATGCTCCTGTTACGCCCTCTGTCTCCACTGTAATCTAAGAACATCTATTTGACAACCAGTCTCTAATTAAGAGGGTTTTAAATTAAAATGACTGGCAAATATAGAAACCTCTAAGCAATAGAGAAAATACTGAGTAAATATGCTTACAAATATTTATACAGGTTCAGATACGATAAAATATGTGCTGTGGCAGAAAGTAGACTCTAATTGAACAGTACCTGCTGTGTAAAATGAAACAAACTGTTAGCAACATTTTGTCGTGTGAGGATTATGAGCTTTTCGTCAATTTTTTAAAGAGATGAACGCCTGAAGATATTCAGGCAAATGTTACTTCTGTAGAAGCTGTTATTTTGACAGCATAAAACTTGATAAGGCACTATGAAGAAGTGTGATGCGCTCTCTCCAACTGGCAGTGCAAAGCTGAGGCTTCAACTGGAATGGGGATCTATAGGAGACGCTCTCCGCCTACAGCCTCTCCCTCTCTTGTCCTGCATGGATTTCTTTCTAATTCTAGTGTCACATACCAAATGTCTAAGAAGTTTGGGAATTTTGAAATAATTTCTCTTATTCTGCTTGCCCCTTAAGGGACAGCCCTGTATTCTGTTGAGATTAGTGCAATCTTGGAGCATGATGGTAAGAATGGATTGGAGTAGCTACTGCTTTTTAGGTTCTGCTTTGGGCTTCCCTGCCTGCTCCCAGCAGATTTTATGTGATGCTCGTAAGTGGACTGGGTAGTCTCCATGTTCACTTCCCAGTTCTCCTTTTTCACAGAACAAATTAGTGAGGTGTGGCTGTTCCCTCTTCCTGACTGCAGTCTAAAGAGGCTAAGACTCCAATGAAATCTAGTCACGTTAACCTTGGCTTCTTGCCTTGACCGCAGCAACTGCTCGTAGAGCACACAGAGCAGGAAGGAGTCAGCAGAAGTAGCTGTGAGCAGCATCAGCCCAACATCAGTGTTCTATCTTCCACTAATGTAGTGAGCGGCATCCACCCCCACACTTTCACAAAGGTTGAAATAAGATTGGCATCATTCTATAATTTCCATCAACCACACAGTCCCCAGGGGCTGTCACTCCAGAGCCAGTGCCAGAGCCAGTAATGCCTCAGTGCCTTCCGCGGTCCTTGCTGTGTCCAGCATTGGGTACGGTGAGTAGAGGGTAACAGGCAGGTAGAGCTTGGACTAAGTTGGGATGGACAAGGGGCAAAAACGAGGTGAAGATTTTACCAAAGGACTGAAAATAAGTGGGCCGAATTACATAACTCCCCTATCTGTTTTTGTGACAGCTTTATGTTGCAGAACACCTTGCTAGTACCATATATTTGTTCTGGGGGCCTATAATATTTGTCAAGTTGGTTAACATGGCAGGAGAAAATCTTATGTTAATAAATAAGTCAGAACACGTTGCATGACGCTCTATATGCATTCAGGTGTATTTCCTTTAAATGTAACACCGTATTTAGTGCATAAACTCTCCAAATTCTTGGTCTGTCTTTGTTAGTAATTAACTACATAGAAAGGTCACTTCCTGGAACCTTTCCTTTGATTTCTGTTTAAAATATGACATGTTACAGTAGTCCATACTCCAAGCTCTTCATCAAGCCTGTAAGCCTTTTCACAGTATTAGTAAACATTTTGAGTAGTCCTAATGCTTCTTATAAAATCCCTGATCAGAACAGTCTTAGCAGGTGGAAAGAGTAGTTCTGACACTGCAAGTCAGGAAGAACATATTCATGGTACGTGTTTAATACTGAAAAATGACCATCAGTAGGGTAAGTGGGGGGTCTCTTATTTATGGGTAGGTTTAAGGATGGGCATTACCTCATATGCAACAGAAAGTGATATGCAACGAGAAAAGATAGAAACACAAGTAGGAATTAATGCTACCAGAAATTAAGCAGTCAGTCCTCTGTTTTTTCCCCATCTCATATACATTGTAGTAGGTGAAGGAAATGTCACAGGACACACTGTATTACTGCATGATTGTTTCTTCAGCTAATGAAGTCTTTAGAGAACACTTTTCAAGCCACTTTTCCAGCATAGAAACCAATCTTCAAGACCTAATAGACCTCATATAAAGTTAACTATATGGGAATATTATTAATGAAATAATAAGACCAAACAACTGGGGGTCCCCAGAGGGTATTGCAAAAATTCTGGTTCTAATGGTCTGCTTTAAATAAACAGCTTTCAGATTTCTGAACAGTATGGACCTGTGCAAGGTTTCTTTAAGTTCCCTCTCAGACAGTAAGATGCTAACAATATTTTACTAAGAGGAGCTGGAGCTCTTAATGGGTTAGAAAACTTTGTAACACCTTAAATGGGAACTACTCTCTTCACTGCAGTTAGGGATTTTGAAATCCTGGGTTTGACTTTGTCTCTTTAAGTAGTACTCTACAAAGTTGGTCAGGCCTGTAAAAACTCTATGGATAACAGATTATTTTTTATCTATAAATGGATCAACAGTCAAAGCCTATTTGCCAGAGAGAGAGAAAAATGAGGAAGAGGGAGTGAAGAACTATGGGACAAAACCTGAAACTATTTGTCCGATGCCTGTACCTTATTATGGACCATCTAACCTAGTATCTCTTACAGGCGCCAGTAGCGGGTGTCTAGGGAAATGTATAAAACAAAGACACACGAAATAATAGTTCCCCAGAATCATTTTCCAAGTTCAAACTAGTGAGCCAGAATGGTTTGGTAATTAATAGCCCAGTAATCGAGGGGGGGAAAAAGTACTGGAAGAAAGAAGAAGACTTCTTTAATCAATGCAAACCTTTAGTCTCCTACTACTCTGTGCTTACAGGAATACTTGGTTGAGCTACAGTGTGCATGAAAAGCCCACCTCCTCCGGTTTTTGAAACTAAATCCTGCTGGCTTTGCTGGAGACTCCAATGCTTTTTGTCCTGAAGTGATTGCTTCTTTCATATTATCATCTCTGTGCCTTCTTTGTCTCTCTTTCCGCTCTGGAGAGTCGTAGTTGTTTTTAACTTCAGATTGTGTTAAGATTGTCAGGAGGCAGAATATCTCCCTCCCTCACTCCAGCTGATTATCTTTTATAAGTTATTTTTGGCCTGAAATTGTTTTTGCTTGGGAGGAGGTTTGTTGTTGAAAGTCTGGTAGTCTGTAGATTCTTAAAGGCTATTTCTCATCAGTGCAGGAGGAAAGTTACTGTAGTACTGATACTGAAACGTGTCTGTTTTTATGGCTGAAGACTTGTAAGTTTTAGTAAAGTAGGAATATTTCCTGAAGGAATTAGGGTGGTTTTTTGTTTTAATCTTCAGTAACCCCAGAAGAATAATTCTGTGGCTATTTCTTTGAAAACTGTATAAAATTAATGTAACTCAGTAATATATTTGGAGTTAAAAGTGTTTTCTGGGCTTTCAAAGTTTAAAAGTTCCTGTACTTTTAGACTTACATTGTCAATTATACAAGATATAAAATACAGTGTGATGCAATTATAATAGTAGTAGAAATAACAGTAACAGAAACCATCTTTTTTTTTCTTTGCTGTTGTTAATTTCCTATTTTTGTGTTGGTTTCTGGCTTTACTTTTTATGAGAAGATACGTGAACAGTGTAATTATAGCGATTCTGGAGGCAGCTTGTCTAAGCTGACGCTGAGCTTTCTTTACTAAGTGTTTGGTCCTCAGTGACTTGCCTACATGGGAAAGTTGGTGTGCTGTACGTTAGGCTGTAAATGTATAGCACGTGAGCTGTTAGATAGAAAAGTCCATGTAGACCTTCAGCACATACGGAAAACATTTCTATTCAATAAGGATTCCTGCATGCTGAAAGTGCAACACTCAGTTATTCTTTGTGTGGCGAGATCATGCACACAGGGGTCAGTACATAGTTGCAACTATATTATGAACTTGTGCTCATGGCTTTGCCTGTTTTAATTTTCCCGCGTTTGGAAGGAAGACTTCTTTTTCCTTTTCTTTCTTTTTTAATCTGTTCTTCATAATAAGCAGTGGAAAAAAACCTCTGTTTAGCGTTGTCTGCACACGCAGGTCTCTGGCTGAGCTCAGACCCACACTTGAGCGCCTGTTTACAACTGGCACCAGACAGTTGCTCAGTAGACAGATGTATACATTCTGCAACTTGCTGTCATTCCTAGGTGTAAACAGGAGGTCTTAGCACAGACCCAGTTTCCTAATGGTGTTCTTCAGGAGTTCATTGTAGATGACCTAAACCGAGCTCTCTTCTCCTTTGTTTGTAACGTGTTACATGCTCTACTGATGTGTGCAGCATAACAAGTTGAACCCTCAGTTGCCATCTGTCCAGAAAGAGCTGTTGTGTAATGGAGGAATAAGGCAGAGTTGTCTGTTGTTACCTGGCCTATCTCAAATCCGTGGAGAAATAGAGGACTTTGCTTTCTTGCTTGGGAAGTCTGGCACCTTTTAATGAGCAGTAAACTTGCTTTAATATTAAAGCTGGGACGTTTTTATGGTTGAGTGTGTCTTGTGTATTCTTGGGGTGAGAGAATCATGCAGCAGCACTGAGCAGTTCTGGGACCCAGAGGACAGAGCTGCTCAGTTTTACTTCATGATTCTCCTGCCTTTAAGAGCGCGCAGTGTGCTCTTAATAACCATAAGAACGTTCCTATCTGTGCATGTAAACACATAAATGAGCTGCTTTATACTGGCAATTAGATACTCCAGAGAGTTGTGAAGCTGTGAGATATTGCTTCACTTAGGGTGGTTGCAACTACTTGGCCCACAGCCTAAGGCTTTGTTGCCTGCTATAGGTGTTAGCAAATGGCAATGCTAATGTGCTTAATGATATCATTACTAATCAGCAGCCTGGTCAGAACAATTGACCTTCATTGATCTTGGTATTTCTGCTTTTATTTCTTCCTCTGCCCTTTATGACAAGCCGTGCAAGCTATTTGCCTTTGAAAGGATGTAACGCTTTAATTTTAATTTGACTGATTTATTTTAATGAATGATATTACGAATTGTTGTTTTGTTGTTTGTTTTTTTTTCCAATCAGTGTGCCATGCTGAATTGAATGCCATCTTGAACAAAAACTCAGCTGATGTGAAAGGGTGCAGCATGTATGTTGCCTTATTTCCATGTAATGAATGCGCGAAGCTCATCATCCAGGCAGGTAAGGAGTAGTGCCAGCCTGATTTGTCAGTGTTACAGTGCTGCCTTCTCACTGGTATCACGGATGTATTTGATGTTAAATTGCTGCTGTTAGATCTAAATTAATTGCACTGTCAACTTCATAAGATGCTACTTGTGGGTTGTTGGTTTTTTTTTTTTTTTTGCATCTGAATGGTGCCAAATTTTTCCAGTGCTAATTGCATCGTCTGTGATTCTAAGCGTGCTTCTAATTTAGGTTTGTAACTTCTTAGACCAGGAGCTGCCAAAGAACAACACAGGCTTTGCATATAATTACTGTCAGTTTTCCTGTGCTCTGACACGCTGAATAGAGTAGGGCAGAAAGAAATAAACTTCTGCCATGACAAAAGGTCTGTTGGGAGTACATACACTAAATTTTAATTTGAACGTGATGCATGGTAGATATTTGAAGATTTTAAAATATCTTTGCTCATAAATGTCATAAGACTTCTATGATCCTACTTTAATTATGTCTTTTATTACAATTGTTATAAATCTGTGCCAGTGCAGACAGTGTGCTGGCCTAAATGTGTCTCCTTTTCTCAGATTAGGCATCTGCAACAGGCCGCAGTTCCAATGAAAATCTCTGCTTAAGCAGAGCGTGTGTTTTGTGCATTGAGTAAAGTCTCGCAGCCTTAGCATGCATTGCTATTCTGAGGGCTTCCTCTTGCCACTAATGGACATCAGAAAGAACAAGAGAAGAAAAAAAAGTAGCAAAGGGAGTACTTACTCTTTTTGGTCTGTAAGGCTTGAAGTGAAGAGGGGTGAAGGTGGAAAGACAGTGGCATTCTTTATTTGTGCTACGTTTCTCTTATTTACAGAATAAAAATCAAGTGGTCTTCAAAGGTAGATTTGCTGCTTGTTCTCGGTGTAGTCACTCATCCTTTTCCTTATGCACTTAGGTCAGCAGAAAATAGCATTGTATTGATATTTATGTTACCTGGTAAATACAGGAAGATGCTGTTAGGCTCTGAAATGTCTCTTGGGTCAGCCTTTATATTTCTGCTGTAAGTAGGGCACAGATTGTTAATTTGTGCATGGATCATTCCACCGTTTGAGGCAATACGTGCTTATTAGGATTTGAACTTGGAACTGAAAGTTATTGAATGGAGAAGAAAAGTAAAGAGCATCCTCTTATAGCTAAGTATTTGGAAGGGGATTGAGATTTGGGGTTAAGTTCTTCGGGAGGAATTTCATCTATATGAGGTAACGGGACAAGTTTTCAATAGGTTTATGCAAAAATGCTTAATTTCTACTCCATCTGTCTTGAGGTTTTGCCTGCAAGTTTTTGGATCTGGTTTTCTGATGTAAACTTAGGTGAAATCAGGGAAAACATTTTCTAACATTCTGAGAAAAATGCCTTCCTAGACAGCTCTACCTTACACAGACCATTTTTCATGTGCAAACTCTAGTATTTGGGGAAGCAGAGGTGTACCAAAGAGTTCTAAAGTATGTGGATGAGTGCTGTGTTTTCTGATTTTGTGTACCAGTTTTTATGTCATTACTTTTTTTTTTATGCAGTTCTAACTTTTTTTTTCTCTTTATGACCTTTCTAGGCATAAAGGAAGTTATCTTTATGTCTGACAAGTACCATGACTCTATTGAAATGACAGCGGCACGGCGGATGTTTGATTTAGCTGGTATTGTATACAGGTAAGAGAGCTTACAATTAACTTTGCTTTTATTTTGGAAAGGAAGAAAATTGTTTGTGAAAAAGACCAACTTAGGGCGGAAGTGTCTTCTGCATTGTACAACTTTTTATTCTCTGATAGCGGGTTTGCTCTCTATACCCACAAAAGATACTGGGTTGACAGACAGTTCAACATTGTCTTTCCCTTGTGTGTTGCTAAAGTTCAATTTCATCATGTTTGCATGAAAAAAATATCCACTTGGAGTACTCCTTTTCCTTCCTGGACTTCTCTTTTGAGAAGAAAATTTCACTTCATTTGCCAGTGAAATTGTGAATGTGATAGTTTGTTTGTTGTGTTGGACTCGGAGAATCATTGCTGACCTTGGTTTGAGTAGCTTAGACTTCCCAGTGAGTTCTTAGAGTCCCTTACCACATGAATTATCCCATGTGTGCAACTGAAACGACCAACTTATTTTACATGGGTGACCTGATACCTATTGAAAGCTCAGTATCTTCTTGTTGCAGTCAATTTGGGCAGGTATCAGATCAGCCACCTGCAATTAATTCTTGGTGCCTATAGCTGTCCAATTTTCTTTGGTCAGCATTTCTTGTGAGAAAAGTATAAAGTCTGGAATATTTGCCTTAAAGTAATGAGAAACTGAAAAATGTTTGAAGACACTGGCAGAGATACCTGAAGACAATCTGTTCAACAGCTAGTTTGATAGCAATAACATGCTGTGGGTGAGGCTAATTATCTGGTCAGGGAGGCATTGCAACTCTGAAAAGTTTTACAATATTAATATAAAGACTTCGAAAAATTTGCAAACATAACAATTCTGACAGATAAAATTTTATGATGAAAGGTACCTACTGGGTTGAGAAACGTCCATGAAAAAATATAGCAGTACTTGAAATTCAGTTTTAGTCCTTCAGTGTATTTTGTGCCTACTAAGACTGTTTGACTAAGAAGCATAAATCATTCCCTTGCAAGTCAAATCTTGTAACTTCTCCAAGGTGAGAAGTGTTTCTTGTATTTCAGACTGCTGTTCTGGACAAAGTACGTTGTAGTCTGTCAGAGTTTTTGGGGCCAGCAGCATGAGCTTTCCTGTGTTGACTGTTCTTTATTCTTGTATTGATTATTAAAGATGTAGGTGGTATTTAATGAATCTCTTGAACTGAATTGCAGAGCTTAATTAGGCACTAAATCCACGCTATTTGCATAATCCTTTGTTTACTGGTAGACTGTAAAATATATGCTCAGTCCCCAAATACCTTCCTTGCTAATTGCTGTAGCAGATGCTCTAATGATAATAAAAGGAAACAATTTGTGGCTGTATTAATTTTATACTTTTAAAGTTACAATTTTTAAATGATTCCCTCTTAACTAGTTTGGTTTTTTCCCCAGTACAGTACATAATGGGATCTATTCCCTTAGCAAAAAAGAAATACTATAATACAAAGAGGCAAAGTTTCAAAGTGTTCTTTGAAGACGTGGTGGGGAAAAAATGCCATCAAAATGTTTGTCAAAATATACTTCAGATATTTTGTATATACTTGTACATATACCTATGCATATATAAATGTATACAGTATATGAAAATATCTATCTATCTATATATATATGATGCATGTATGTGTGTATATATATATACATACATGTATGTATAAAATATTTGAAATATTAGAAAAAAATCCCAGCCCTGGTAACATGATGCTACCACCTGCAGCTAAGTTGTTAAAACTTCTTTGACTCCTGGGTAATTTATGAACTCCAATAGCCGAAGAATGTACAGGCTGACCCACCCCATGTGTCTTTTTTGTCTTAGTCTTTCTTGTCCAGGTTTCTCGCAGTGTGGTGCACTATAATTGGCTCCCACAGAGATGAAAACTATGCGAACCCAAGGAGGGTTTTTTCCTTCAAAAATGTAGCTGGAGCTAAAGCAAGCAAAATGTTTTAACTACTCACTAACCAATATCTGTATTTTTCTTTATTTTAGGGAATTCAAGCCAAAATGTAACAAGATCATTATCGACTTTGATTCAATTAACAGCAGACCAAGTCAAAAACTTCTGTGAATTAAGTCCCATTATACTTCTAGAAGACTGTGATTATCCTTCTCTAAAAAGCTGCAAATGCCTTTCATCTTGAAGTTACTTGCAACTTTTTAATGGCTTCTATAGCTAAAGTAGACTTCTAAGAAATGTAAGGCATGAAACGTTCCCCTCACTTCATCTTGTCATGTGGAATCTAAATCAACTTAAAATTTTTAATGCCTTTATCAAATCTGCTTTAAAAGTCTAGAGATATGTAGATGAGACAATATAATGCATGTACAGAAAACTGTTCTGTTTCTTGCTGCATTCATCACCACATGCTCTGATAGGCTGTCAGCATTGATTTAGACTCAGTTAAACAGCAGTTCTTATTGTAACCAGTAGTACATTCAAATATGCTAATATATGTTGATCTCTCTATTGGATGTGTGGATCTAAATAGTTGATCCTAATAAATGACAAAATGCGTTATCCATACAAATACTAATCTTCTAACTTGCATAACACTAGTATTTTAAAAGGTTATACAGATTAAAGTATATGTGGTATTTTACATGTGTTACCCAGCAAAAGGAAGTTGATTTTTCTATTAATTGCTATCTAACACTATTATACTTGTGGAGTGGTGAGAGAGGAAGTTGTTCTGAGAATAATCGATGCTGGAGCAAGCTTTAGAGACCTTCCAATTCTTTGTTTTTACCAAGACTCCAGAATTGAAGGGGTTAGAAGGAGTAAATCATTTCTGTTACCTTTGGGACTCCTATTTGGAATTGGTTTTCATGTATAGAAGGAAATTAGTTTATTGGTCTGAGTTCATTCTAGACGATCCAAAATAGTTCAGTCTTAAAATTAACCTGTAAGGTAACTCAATCATTTTTTGTCCTTTGAGAGAGATTGGAGATACTCAACCCATATCCACATCTGTGCCAAAAGAGGTAATTATGGCGTTAGCTTGTTTCCCAGTGCTGGCGTAGTACTTCCATTTTCATAAATGTTGCCTAAAATAATATCCTTTTTAATTTTATTTTGGGATCTGGGAATATATTTTGAGTTCCTTTTCTCTAATTTGATTTTTTTTAAATTAAATATGCCTAATGGCTTTGTTTAGATAATGGGTTTTTTTGTTTGTTTTCTTCTAAAACGTGGTTATACTTCAGTGAGCCTTTATTTTCTCTGAAAAAGCTTTGTTTCATATTTTGGGACATTATGTAATTTGGCTTCATACCAGGATTATTAAAGTCTTATAAAAATCTACTACACTGAAGTAGACTCATTATTATAATTTTAAGCCATGTGCTTGGTTCCAGAGTGCTGCTGCTTTTGCAATCATATGCGAAGCATATTTTGTGCATTTGTGATATTACATAAAGTGTAATGTTCGTGAAACATTTGGCTACTAAAGGGAGTATTGTAATGTATTATAAGATATGCCCGTTTATAAAGTAATTTCTGACATTCTCTTTTTTTCTATACAACTGTTTTCCACCTCAAAATTGGTCTGTGGCTTACTGCCAGAAGAAGAAATTCGCACATATGTGGAGGGGGAGGGTGAAAAATGAAAAATTTCATTAATAAAATGTCGCTAAAACAGCTCTTGCACATCTTTGTCTTTGATCTGAATTGGAACTAGAAGCATTTTCAGTTATACTGTTCTGACAATGGGACAGAGGGGAGAGAAGCTTTGAAATTTTGTTTTTGGCAGTAAAATCACTGTTTTCTTCATAGATCTAGGTTCAGACTTAGAATATGTATGTATTGTGATTCTGGTTAATTTAAACATTTTTATATAAGGCCTTGGATAACGAGAATGAAGAATGTACATAAAAACTCGAGGTGTTTCAACCAAAGTTCAAGTGTTTCTAGGAATGCACTAGTTTTATAATCACACACGCACCGGACTTTCCTATATTTGTGTAACAAAAGAGCAGTACTGGAGAGTACAGTAGTATTTTATATTTCTTCCAATCACTGTTGTTAGTCTGCTAGGGCCACGTATATATCCTGTCAGTAATTTGCAGTTGACTCAGGCTAGCAAGTAGGAGCTCTGATTTCCAGGGCAACTTTATAAGAAAGGGAAAAAAACCTACATGCACACTCTTGAGACAATGTGTGTTTAGCCTGAGGTTAATGTTTTAGAACAAATCCTCAAAATTTGACCCTTAACATTTGTAGGCATGCCTAGAAATCTATTTCACTGGCTTTTTTTTAATAGTCCAGGTGATAACACTTTGCCTTCCAAATAAAGAATAATGTCAACTACCAGAGCAAACAATGAAAAATCATCAAATACAGTAAACTGTGTTTCTGCTTCTGAAGCTCAGGTTCAAGACATATGGAACCACTTGGGATGGAAAGGTACTGGAGGCCGTTTAGTCCTACTGCTGATGAAATCATGGTTGGCAATAAGTTGAATCCGGTTGCTCAGGCCTTGTCCAGTTGAATTTTGTACGTCTCCAAGCATGGGGATTCTCCAGCCTTTCTGGTCACCCATTCCAGTACTTTCTCCACACTCACTGCATTTTTTCTTTTACTTTAGTCAGTTTCCACTGCTACTGCTTGTGTCTCTTGTCTCTCATCCTTTTGCTGTACCTGCCTGAAAAAGGTGTGGCTTCCTATCCATAACCACGTGTTAGGTAGCTCAAGTCAGAAGCTGAGTTCCCTTCACCTTCAACTTCTTACTCTGCAGGCTGAATGAAAGCTGCTCTCATTCTGTCTCACACCTTACACGCTCCACTTCTTCACAATCTCCCTCACTGTCTGGGGAGCCCAAAGACTACACAACTCCAGATGTGGTCTTAAAAAAAAAAAAAAAGTTGAATAGAGGAGCAAGAATACTCACTTCTGTTAACCTGCTGGCTCTGTGCTTCTGAGCAGAGGCTGGTACATGATTAGCCTTTTCTGTTGCAAGGGCACTTTGCCCTCTTGACCACCTTGGTCCTTGTCTACCCAGGAGCCTTCCATCCACTGTGCACCCAGCCAGTCCTCTTACATGAAGTTATTCTGTTCCTGGTGCAGGACTCTGCATTTGCCTTTCTGAAACTGGATCGTGTTTCCATCAACCCTGGCTCCATTTTGAATCACCAGCCACCATTCCTTGAGCCCAATGTTTCACCAATACAGAGCCTCACAGGGCCTGTTGTGGCTACCAACATCATGGCTATGGAAAACCACCTCCCCAGCACGCAGGGGAAAGGCAGGTGGCCAGACTCAGGTTTTGTTAGGGGATTGCTTCAAAAACACAGTGCGGGAAGCTGAAAGGAGGCTCTGGGGAGCACTTTGATGGTGGTTTCATAGGTGGGCATTTTGAAAGAGAGCGTAACAGTTGCCTTTGAAGCTCTGAACACTGAGCATTCTACAGCTTTGTAAACGAGGAATATCTTCACAAACAGAGCAAAAAGTATACTGTGACCAGCATAATCATTCTGATTTCCGAAACAGCATACTAAAACTGCCAGTGAAAGCTCCTCTGGTGCATCACTCAGACCGAAAGCTCTACATGCAACTCCAGAACCTGCAGTAGTTCATCAGCTGCTGAAAAAAGTCTTGCAGGAGTTTTAACTTTGCTGAGAACAAGCAAAAAGTAAAAATTCTGAAGTGGGGCGATGGGAGATTTGGCACAGGTGAAGCATGGAGAAGCACAGGGGCTCCAGCTGCTTGATTGCTGGCCTTGGCTGCACCTCGGAGGAGCTGATGAGGTGAGGGAGTGCAGAGCTCATGGCACAAGATGGCGGCGCGCCTGAGGGAGGATGTCTGCTACAGCCAGCGAGGAGTGAGTCCTGCAGCAGGCAGACGGGCAGTGCTATATGCAGGTAAGTGTGACAGACTGTGAGTCTGGGGCTTGTTCTGTGCCTCTACCTGAGTTTTGTACTTTTTAGAGGAGTTGGGTTGGAGAGCTGCTGTTTCTTTCTTGGACTGGTTGAGGCTTGGCTGGAAAATCAGGCCTCTGTCCGTGTGTTCCCTCTCATCCAAACATGAGACAAAAAAAAAATGAAGCTCGTGTGCTGGATTTTTAGTTGTTGGCATTATTTACGGTGCTCTTAACAAACGGTGCCCTAAAGGGAGTCAGAATAATGTGCTTCAGCCACAAAATATGCATCATAAAGAAGCAATTGCCCACTGTTTACTGGGATTTCCCCCTCCCTGTTCTCACCTCCCCTGTCCTTCATAGCTTTCACTTAAGGTGTACTTCAGTTCTGCAGGGCTCCTCGCACCAAAGGAGGGGAAACAACGTATTCAGATAATCCCTTCAGTGGTGTCCTGCTTTGTCCCCTGGTTTGGTGTGTTCTTCGGTTGGTTATGCAGCTCTGTGCAGTCTTCTACATGGCATATCTTGTTGCGTTTTTTTTTTTGTTGTTGTTTCTTTTTTTCCTCAACTGTTCAATGAGCTCTGCTAATCAGAGTGTTGCTGGGTGAACAGGGCTGATTAAAATTTCAGTTTTGTGTTGTAAACAATATGGCACGTTAATACTTGTGCTGTTGTTAAGATACTACTAGTAATGTATCTAATGTTTTCTGGTGTGGCTCTTGTATCTATTTCTTGAGAAGCTGATGAGTTTTGCTAGAGAGCTCCGCATTTGGTTGCCAGGAGTTTGTGGTACTCACGTTTCCTTTTTCAGAAGTGACTGTACTTAATTATATTGGATGTATGTATCATATTTATTCTTTCTGGTTTAAAATCTTACAGGGAAGGCATGTTTCTGTGACAACTGGGGAAATTGCTCTGTAAGAAATGAGTCTTTGCTGTTAACATTGCTTATCTGAGAAGAAAACAAAAACAAACGAAAGGAGAACATCCAGAAACTAGCTTGATGTGGAAACACTTGAAAAAGTGTTGATTGGTGTTTGGAGGCTCCGCCTGAGAAAAGGAGTAGAGGAGACCGGAAAGTCCTCGGCAGGAAAACAAGCCTGCGATGGGATGCTGAAATTTGAGGGTGAAAGGAAGAGAGAAAAGTACTTGTGGTTGCTGAAGAGTTCTGTTATCTGTTGGGTGCTTCAAGGCCAAAGGGAGCTGTCTGGAAACAGGAAGAGAACGGGCCTCCTTGTGGTTTGGGCAAATAGGTTTAGTAAGAAAAGGGTTGGAGATCCGGAGCAGCTGAGGCAACCCTGTGCTGAACTGAAGGAGCTTTTCAAAGTAATTAGGGAATAATAGTGTCGTGGGTTTTTTCTTTCTTCCTTTTTTTTTTTTTCCCCTGAAGATCAACGTTTCTCTTGTGCTAATTAGGGTTATTGTCTTTTGAAATTCACAGGCTGTGTAGCCTGCCTGCTGCTAAGAGGTCACTGCAGAGTACCTGCATGGTTGGTTAGTGGAAGCACAGTGAAATTGCTATGTAGGCTGAGTGCAGGTGGTAACCTGGAGGTATGCGAGGGAGGCTGACTGCATCCCACTGAGAGTCAGCATCTCTCCAGAAATAAAACTTACCAGCTGCCTCCGGAGCAGTGGCTCAAGGTTTGTGCTTTGAGTGCTGTCTGCTCCTGTGCTTCTTAGTCTATTGCATCCTCAGTATCTCTTCCTGCAGCCCCCGATGCCTCCTCCGAGGTCTCATTCTCTCCAGGGACTTGCAGAGATAGGAGCAAGGGGGCTGTATGGCATCCAGCAAGATGCTGGCTCCTAAGGATGGGTCTGGGTCTGTGCAGTCCTGCACCCACTAAGACTGATTGAAGCCTGTGATAGGGTGACTGATGTCTGGGATAGTTCTTGATGTGAAGCATAACAGTACCTTTGTATGTTTAGTTTGGGGGAGGGGGATGTGGGAATAGGCAAAAAAAAGCGCCTTAATGGGGCGCTCTGAATTACATCCTGCTGTTCGCTGCTGTCCACTTCCTTTGCTTTCCTGTTGATTGCAGCTCAGATGGTGAGAAAAGCTGTAAATATCCTTTGCAGTGAGCTGGATTCTGTGTAACTATGTGTATTCCCCTTGCAGCTAAGGTGGCTGTACAGTACTACATATTTCCTGCTCATGACAGGATGTAAAATATGTGCTTAACTATCTTTTAAGTCAGTGGGGCTAAAGCTGATATGTGCTTGCATCCTTTCCTGGCCTGAGGTCTACGGATGGAGTCTGACATCCCTATTGGCATTCTAACAACGCCTTTTTGACAAAGGCTGCAAAAACACAGCTTTACAGCTCGGTAATAAATATTCTGATTCTGGATTCTGCCCTCGAGTAGAGGCTGTACGTTACATGAATTGATTTTAAACGCCCTTTTAGCTTAGGCTGATGTAACTAAGGTGTTCTTTTACATACCCCCATGTGGGAGGGAAATGGACTGAGGGAGAGCGGAGGGGAGCTGTTTCAGGTCACCATCTTGTCACTTGAAACTCCCTATGGGTTTCTCCCTATGGGTAACTTGTGAAAGTAAAAATAGCCACATAGTGTTGGAGCTTCACCATATTTGTTTTATTTCAACCACTTTCTAAGGTTAAGGCAGTGTCAGGCGTGCAGAACTGACCGACTTCACCTCAGGTGGAGAAGGATTATCTATGAATGATGTTTCTGAGAATTTTGTGTTTGAGAGAGTAGGTCATGCACTCATGCTTGAATGTGTTTTCCTTCTATGGTAAGATCTCCAAAGGGCAAGGTAGACTCTCATAATGTCTGGGTTTTTTTTTTTGTGTGTGTGTGTGGCTTTTTCTCTCTTTTTTTGTGGTTGTTTCCTTTTACTTTATTTTTTTGCCATAAAATCCTTTTAGTCTTGGTACTCAAAATTATTAAAATAACGTTTAGGAGCTTCCTCACCCATGTTATTTTTACTGACTACAGAAAAATGGTCCTCTCCAAGTGCACGCCTGTACACGTGTAGCAGACACCCCTTGCTGCCACTGTGGCGCTGCCTGGGAGTGCGGGCAGATTGGTTCGCAGTGCTCAGACGTGAGCAGCGAGCGCTGCAAAAAAGCATGTCAGCCTATATGGGCTGTCTGTTCTGATTTGGAAAAATCTGTTGAAGGATGCAGCAGGGGAGACAGGCTGTGGAGAGGAGCTTAGGAGACCAATGTCTGAAAAGGGAAGCCTCTCGAAAGAGCCAGGAGTTGTGTTTAAGGAAGGCAGATTGATCTCCTTGATGTCAGGCAATGAGACTTGACAGATGAGCAGAGATGTGTTGTGTTTTTTTTAAAGGAAGTTCATACCTAGCTCAGACATAGTGTCAAGGGTACTGAGAGGTAGAGAAGGAGCAGAAAAAATGCGTAGTTGGAGCCCTGGCCCTGTGTTGCGAGGTGTATGTACCTAGGTTTCAGTTTCTGGGAGGTGAGCAGGAAACTGCAGGACACTGCCTACTCCGGGGGCTGAACCGCAGCCTGCCTCTGTCACCCCACTCTACTATTGCACCGAGCTGTCTGTGCCGGCTTTAATTGCTCTTCAGCTGGCTGTGCTGAGAGTTAGCATCCATTTCTTCTCAGGCACAAATGGCTCATGAGGCAGCAGCCTGCAAGCCTTGTGGTTGGCCCTCAGCATGTCGTTTTAGCCTGTGAGGGGAAAACAAGAAGTAAAAGCAGAGAGGATTCAGAGGTGCTGGCCACGACTCCTGCACTTGGCACGGGTGTCTGATTTCAGTTGCAAAGTTTAACTAAGGAGTGACTTCACAGGTGCTTATAGAGGCAGTATCAGGGCTTGGGGAAACATGGTGGGTGAAAGGTTCCAGCTGCTTCTGGCTGCCACGGCTTGGCCTTGCAGTAGGGCTGGCTCTCTAGGACCTCACTCTGTAGCTCTACTCCCAGCCCTGCCTTTGACTCTGTCCAGAATTCCTGACTTGACTGTGTTTCATTCTCTGTGAAACAGGAATTTTTCCTTGCAGTTGGGATGAGGGATTGTAGGTACTGGAAAGAGCTTTATAGTTATGACAGTCTACCTGCATCTCCATAGGTAAAACATCACCCTTACCTCAAAGTATTGCAAGGACTTACCTGCAAGCAACACTAGGGTTCCCTGGATAAACTGATGCTTCAGGTCTTCCTGCCCACTCACTCCACTGTTTGCTTCTTATCTGAGCTGAAGCACAGTCCCTGGGTCACAGTCTGGTCAAGCACATTTGAAAGTTATTTTAATACAGTTATAAAACAAGAAAACTTGTTCACCCAAATCCACTTATTAGAAAGGGCTTCAAAGTGAAGGTAACGTGTTCTCAAGTGATTTTTAACAAGACATATCAAAATCCACATCAGACTGGGAAGTAACTAAGCCTTGTTTGGCTGTGCAGGTACATAGCATTAAATTGCTGTTCCTACTTCTGTAATGAATGTATTTTGTAACTTGGTGTTTTCTTTATTAGTTCTTTCCTCATTACTAGATAAATTTTGTTATACCTGTAACTTGTTTATGTTAATGTTACTGAAACTGATAACCGAGATATTTTTTTTTCACATCAAGAAATCTACTGCTTAACATTCTGAAGTAGCGAGATTTAAAGTTATGCTTAAAAAAAAAAAATGTAACTGTAAATTAAAATGGCTTTTATCGCTGTCAACCTCTGAAGTCCTGAGTCCTGTTCTCATTGAGTCACAGGTAATATTTGCAAGACTGGACAGGTTTAAGTAAGTTGGGACATTATTGCCCGGAGGACTTGGAAGGAAGAAGGTCTGAGTAGTGTATTTGTGTGGGAGTGATGAATTGATTAGATAAGGCTTTAGGCTTTGTTGATGGAGTTACCCGAAAGCACAGCCAAAGAATAAAGCAGCTAGTTGATTTTTCTCTCCCTTATTCCTCATTCTTTTGTCATATATTCACAGTATCGCATACAATTGGTATCCATGGAAATTATATCATAGCAGTAGCAGCTGATGAACTCTTGGGAAATAAAGATTCCATTTTCATGCAAATATTCTAAATAGCAAAGAGGCGAGGAAGAAAAATGGTTGATAAATAGAATTATTTCTTTCTTAGAATATATTTCAGTGTTTTCCTCGAGGCAGCAGTGGCTTTTTGAAATTGCGTTCTTACTGAATGAAAGCTTTCAAAGATCAGTGTGCATGTATGTAAGTTATGATGAAGAAAGCAAAGTTCAAAATAAGGCTCATTGATTTTGTGATGAAGTGTTCTAGGTACTCCTTGTGTAATTTAACTTTCTTGTCAGAACGCAATCCAGTAACTTCAGAAGGAGCAGGCACCTTTCATTTAAAGGCTAGACCGAAAGGGAGATAAATTGCTTGCTGGGGGCTGGACGTTGGTGGCTGGTGTAGTCTTCTGTGTCACAAGCTCTTGCTGTCTGTCCATGTCACCTCCATAAAGCATGGAAATCCCGCCTTTCTTTCTGCTCTTAAATGAGAGCATTGTAGTATTGCTCTGTAGGACAGAAATACTTGCACCAGTTGTGTGAGCTAGCCCTTCTCTCATGTCTATTCTACTAAGTCTCTTAAGCAAGACACTAGAAGTACTGTGACAGTCACATAGGTCAACCATCTCCAAATTTTGTGGCAAAAAAATGAAAATAATTATTAAGAACGAAATTATTGCGCCATACATCAGTCTGTCATTATATGGTGATCAATAGATCCTCAGTTACTAACATGGAAAACGCTGTGACATGCTGCTGAAAACAAAGGTATTGCTGGCTCCCATTAAAGCTGGTGGGATTTTAATTCGTTTAGTAGACAGGGCATTCATTAGGGGAGTTGTGTGGAATCTGGGAGCTGTGTGCAGTGCGATCAAATACACATGTTCCATTTAGCCTGGGTACTCTAATGGGGATCAGCATTGTGTGCTTAAAATCAGTGCAAAAAATTCCAATGTGATGAACAGGTATACACCTGTGTATTTGTCAGGGTGGTTTTCTTCTAAGCTCAGACAGTTACTGATTGGCTTATATCCTGAATCACAGTTGGTTGTCTCTGGGTTACTGTGTGGTGTAGTCTATTTAGGATGTATCCCAATCACTTCAAGTTATGTAACAGGGTAAAGATATTCCCAGCTGGTCCTTAGTGGGAAAAGAGAATGGGGAGGGAAAGAAGGTCGTTTAATCTCACCTGCTTTTTGCCTTCCTATCTTAAGTCATCAGCTATTCAAGGTCAAGTTTCTACTAACCAAGGTGGCACATGAAACTACCGAGGCTAAATTCTGATAGTTTCTCTCATGAGCTGTTGCTGAGAGAAGTATGACATGTAACAGTGTTAGACATCCCAGCATGAGCGATAAGTTGGTTGGGCTGATTGAGGCTTGCTCTTGGCTCAAATGGGTAATTGCTTTCAGATCTGGGTCCCCTGCAAGACTCCTTAATCTCTTGCCTGTCGTTCTCCAATGAGAATACAGGAGAGAAAATTACTGCGCTAAGGAAAAATCACCTGAAACACGCCCAAGAGGGAGAAATTTTGGAAAGAGTTAGTAAGCAGTGAAGGACAGTCAGTAGCACATCACAGATGAGTTTGCAGTGGGACACAATAGCTTAAAAACTAAGCATTGCTTTTGGACAGCATCTGTCATAGGGAAAAGAGAAGTCATCCATTCTGCTGATGTAGGTGCTGCGGTCCTTCCTAGGACAGTTTCTGCTTTGAGTAATGCAAAGGGAGTGTAACAACCTTGGAGTCTCATGAAGGGAAAAGTCGAAAGCTTCTCTGTATTATGCCTAAAATGACACGGAGGTGTTTGCAAGTATTTGAAGTTACAGGGGGGGACTGCGCAGTTCGAAAGGCTATAAATAGGAATGGTGTATTAAAATAAAGGAAGGGGGAAAATTTAAATACTTGGTGGCGTTCTGTTCTGATAGCGTAAGTTCAGACTGTAATGGTAACAACGGTTCTGGGAGCGGTGCGCTGTTGATTGTGGTCTCTGCAGTTGGGAACACAAATCAAACAGATTATTGAGGGTTTTTCCTTTTTTTTTTTTTTTTTTGCTTCTACCTCTTCCTTCTGCTGCTCAGTGGAGTGATGTACATACCTGTATGCTAGTATGCGTTAGGCATGGGCTGATAGAACAGGAAATGTCAGTATGACTATTGGCTTCTGAGGGGTTCTGTTTCGTACTATGTTGTCTTGTCGTGGCTACGGTGAGAGTTTTGTCAGGGTTTAAGCTGCAGAGTGGATCTTCAAGAGCCTGTAATCTGTTGAAATAAAAAAACCTTCCAGCCTGACCTTCCCTCCTGTCCTGTGAGCCCAGCACGGAGCAGTTGTACAGTTAAGATCCTTATTTTAAGTGCTTTCTAAGCTAGACTACCAGGGCTGCTGATGTTTGCACCTGCAGGTATTTTTCTGGAGAAGGGTTGGATAGCATGGTGCTTGTGACTCGTGGTGGGAAGAGGCAGCAGCATGGCACAGGGATGCCAAATGTCATGTGTGTGATACAGGTCAGAACTATTGAGTATCCAAAGCAGCTAAACTGATTCAATTGCTTTGATAGCAAAGCAGCTGCTGAGACTGCCAAGTAAATAATTAATTTCCAGCACATATTTGGCTCTTGTGGCTGGCAGCCGCCTTTGTTTCATGGGCCATAACTGGTTTGCGCTAAAAGGCTATAGCAGAAGCTTTTAAATAGAAATTAACAGGCACATTAACTTTTAGCATGCAAATAATCTGCGTTCTTTAAAAGGCTGTGTGTGTATTTACAGAGCAAAATGCCACGGTGAGCCTTGCCTTGGTTGTGTTTTGTGTAGAGAGACCATGAAGACCACTCTGTGACTGGTGTTCATAGATGTGGCAAAGCTACTCATTCATGTTAAGAGCTGATGTGATGGCTTTATAGTGAACAAGGTGTGTGTGTGGGGGGTGTTCTTCTCTTAAACTAGAGACAGATGTGGGGGTAATAGGTTGTCACTGGGGTGCTTTGGGTGTGCCTCCTCTATGCTTCAGCTGTGAAGAAGGAAGGGCTAGCAGGGCTGGTGTAAGCAAAGAAGGAAGTGTATGGATGTATGTGTTTGGGTTCCAGTCCCTTGCCTGCCACCTGAAAAAGTATCGGTTCTACTGACTTGTTTAAAGAGATGTTTTGGTCAGTCCTGCCTTCCTTTTCATTTCTGAGCTCTGGCAAACAGTGGTTGCATGTCTGTGGTCCTTGCCACCATTGTCAAATAGAGCACTGATAAAAAGAAGCAATCAAACCAACAAAAAACCCACAATCTCAACTTCCCAGACTCTGGGATCTGATGCTGTGTCTTTTCTTCATCCCATGCCTCGTGTGCCTGCGGTCTCTTAGTACAGCGCCAAAGGAGAAGAAACAAAACGATAGTGAGAACTTGATGATACCCACCTTGCCTCTGATTCCCTTCACGCTCTGTCACGGCTCTACCATAATGTGAGATGTCTAAGAGGTATTTGTGGATATGCTCACTGGTGCCTCGAATCTTAGGGAGCCCCTTAAAAATTTATAAATTTCTGATAGAAAGCAGGTAGTCGTGTGAGCCAGCTAAAGCCATGCTTACTTTATAATGGAGAAGTGGCAGTGAATGCAGTATAGCTTGCAATATCCAAGAGGGATATGTACTCACCTGTGATTAACCTTTCCTGGCCATTAAATGTCACAGTTGGTGCGTATACATTGAGCAGAAAGAATATATATTTGTCAGTAAAAAGGTGACTGAATGAAAGAAGTCGCGAAATGACATTTTTCAGTAGGTTTGTCATAGCTGGAGCGTGGAGGAAAATTGCTTTCTGTAAATCTTGGCCCAACAGAACAAAACACACATTTCTTTCCAGTTGGGAAGCCATACTCGTAGACATAATGGAAGCACTGTGAGCTCTGACTTTTTCAAACTCTGATAGAAACCAATCTGCAATCTTGACAGATATGATCTTTTGCAGGATGCACTGTTCATTTACAGCAGCTAGAGACCTCAATTAATTTATGAGTGAGGACAGCAGGCTGTGAACTCCCCAGCTCAGCCTAGGTGGAGATGTCCCTGTCTGAATTTATGTTCTGGTAATTTAAAAAGATTTATACAAAGCTTTTCTTTCATTTTGAGAGTGGATTAAAATTCTAATGGAAACCATTTGTATGCGTTTGTTGAATTGAATAATATTTATTGCTGTATGAAAAGGAGAAAGGGGGGAAAAAAAGAAACACTGAGAAACTTTGCTAGCAGTAAAGTTAGTGAGGCAGGAATAAGTAAGTATAGAGGCAGAAACAGCCTAAACCAGAAAGAAATACTTAGTGAGCCTGTAGAAAACCTCCTCTTCTATAAAAACATAATGAAAGCAATCTACACCTGTTTCTGAAGAGACAGAAAATAGGATGCTACCCAGTGTGCATGGTCTCTCTGTTCTTTATTCAAGCATTTTCTTAATGCTTGAAAAGAAAACGGCTTCATTGTGGGCATGATGTTTGCGACTCAGAACGTGCCCCCTCCAGTAGCACCATGATTTTTTGTGGGGTGTCAGAAACGTGGTGTTCCTCTGCTCTTGGAATGAGTTTCTGAAAGCTTGCTTCCTTAGAGCAGGAATTCTATTGAAGTGGAAGATGTTATAGGGCTTATGCATCTGGACCTAGTTAATTCATCATCTTTGTTCCAGTGTGGCTATTTGCATTGCAGGAGTTGACCTTTAAGGGTCCCTTCCAACTCAAACAACTCTATGATTTTCGTTGGGTCATGGTTTGAGATTTTCTTTTGCTAGAATAATTTACGAACACTCCACATGATGCAGGAGCTGGTACCTCATGACTCTGCAGAAGAGGATGAGTAAGCTAGAAGAATATTCCTCCAAGAATTATTCTAATTCTGCTGAGCGGTTGACTTGCTGGAGGTGTGATCGATAGTCAGCCAGTGAGAATTTTGTATGAAAATGAGTAGGTAAATATTTGAGCTGTTCTTGAAAAGACTGCTTGATGAGATTAATTTACTTCCATTAGCTGACTTGGTAAAGAGAATATATGCCCTCTCATGCTATTGACAGTGCACACAAATGCACAGGTATCCTCCCTGTGCTCCTCAGAGCCTGGATCCTCTTTCCACGTGTGAATGCAGACGTCCAGGTGAGTTGTTGGCATTGCGCTGATACAACAATGGAAACTAGCTAACGTAACGTAGCTAACGTAAATGTGAAGGCCTGCAACGAGTTCATGTTGTCCAGCTGTCAAGCTAAGGGCAGCAGAAGAGAGGAAGGGATGCTAGAATGAAAGATAATAGCATAGAAAGTGTCTGTTCCCTGCAGGATTCTGGGATGGCTGTGGTAAGATTTGAAAACATTAATTCTGTATGGTCTTAAATTATCCTTGGAGATGTGTATTCTCCTGCAGTGCTCAAAATATCTGCTGGGAAACCAATATCAATTAGTAAGTTGTTGTGTTTCTTTGAGCATTCCTCATGCCAAATCTGTGAATTTAAGTCTCAAGATAAAGTGACTCTAAATATCTGGATTACAAATGAAGAACTAATGCAGGAGATAGACATCCTAAAGCAGTCAGGGCTCCTCGCAGTAATATTAATGTGTTTTCACTCTTAGTCAAATTAAACATAGAACCAGTATCTGAATTATGTTAAATAGTAACTTAGTTATAACTTCACTGATGCTCTCTTGATTTCTATTGAGAGTTGCGTTACAAAAAGCAGTTGCTACAGAGCTTAGAGTAATAGGAATGTTATCATTAGCTTCTAAAATACCAGACAAAAAGATTAAGCACAATTGTTTAAATTGAATCCTTATTTTGATGGGCTTCTTTTTTTTCTACAGAAAGGTAAAAAGTGGATTATTTCTTCAGATAGAGTAGAGCATCTACTATAGAGTTTTCAGAAGAGTGATGCAACTCATACTCATTTTGATTCCTGTGTCCTAACTCTTAATGGTGCTACTCAAGCTGCTGCTAATTTTGAACAGGATATAAGAACTGAGTACTTGATGAATTACCAGACAGTCAAACTATCTAAAAGCATTTCTTTTTTAGGCTATCATGTGGCAAAAGCATGCACAAATCACTATTCCTTTATTGTATGGCTCTCCAGAATGTAAATCTTTTCCCTCTGCCTTTTATCTTGAGTTACATTTCATTGAACTATACAGGGAATTTTTGGGGGGTGGGTGGATGTAAATTAATCCGTTGCGTTTTCCTTCCACACACATTCTTCATTGCCTTTAGGGATTTCATTTGACAAAGGCCTCGCTAATGGAAATGCAAATTTTCTACCTGTCACAGAGTACTTTTGGCTCTGCTGTTTGTCAGAGCAACACGTTCCTCAAAAGCCTGCTTGCTTTGTCTTCTCCGAAGCCAGGGGAATTGTGTCTGCGCCCACCAGGGCTCTGTTTGACCCAGCAGACAGTAAAGAACACATTTATGGAAATTTGCATGAGAAATATTGGCCTATTCAGTTCTCTGCTATAAATAAAAAACCACATGGATTGAAAGCCTTATTAAGCTTTGATTTATTATGGCCGTTCATTCATTTCCTGCTTAGTAGTTTTGTTGCACTTTAATAGACAGCAACTTCTTTCATTTTCCAGTGATACATTAGTGTTTTTAGTTCTGATAATATTCCATCTCATCTAATCTCATCTTTTGAGGGTAGTAGGAAACCATTGCCCTCTTACTACAGCCTACACCTCAGCAGCCCCAGAAGGCTGTGCTTTGGGCAAAACTGTGAGTGAAAACCTCACAGCTTTTGGGAAAGCTGTAAAATTCCCAGTGATTTGGGATATCCAGGAATTTGTGTGCTGTATGTTTAGTCCAGTATAGCCGTACTAACAGAATATTTCTGAATAGTTGTCAGCCAAGTTTGACAGCTTTCCCTTGTGAACTTTCTAGTCTAAGCAATATGTCCCGTTCTGTGTTTTCTAGCTCTTCTCCCCTTGAAAGCAATGCCCTTGTGTAATCACACTGCTTTTATTTATCCTGCCTTCTATTTTCTAATTTAATTTTGCTTAGTTCTTTTCTTGTCGGGAAGACTCTGCTTATTCCTGTGAAACCGTAGCGTTTCTTCACCTCCGTCGTCCTTGAGTGTTGCATCCTGACCCACTCATCCTTCTCTAGTGCCCTCCACATGGCCTCTCTCACTCATTGTCTGGGCTCCTTCCCAAAGGGGAAGGACAGACTTTCCTCCTCTGACACAGCTTGGCGCTGGGGTGAAGGAAGTAGGGGGAGCTCAGGGCTGGTGCTAATACCTCACCTCGGTAACTTCTGCAGCTGATGTTTTCTGCGTGCAGAACACGTTGCTGTGGGGCCCTGCTAAAAACGAAATGCCTGGTGTTTTTCCTGCCCAAAGCCAGGTGTTTCTTGCTGGCATTGTCTAAGTTCCCGTTCCAAATTGTAATGAAAGAAGAATAAAGGAGCTGAATGTCCATCGCATGTGGAAAAATTGTAATGAAAGAAGAATAAAGGAGCTGAATGTCCATCGCATATGGAAGTATCTTCTTGCTTGCACAAGTCTTATGCTACAAGAGACAACAAAAGACTTCATCAAGTGAGAAAAGCAAGTGATTATGATCTTTGCAAACGTGTTCTTCCCTCTGCACAAACCAGAGCAGACTGGCAGCAGCCACTGTTTCTAGACTGCTCTTTCTGCAAAGAGACATTTCTTCTGAAATGGATGATGCTTTCTGAGGCTGGAACTGCTACAAAGTATTTACTTAGCCATAGAGATCATAATGTTCCACGGTTTATTTGAATTATTAAAATGCAATACTGCACGATAATCATTATTGCACAGCTTCAAAACACTTACTGACAATGTGGTCTTGGCAAAGTAAGCACTAGTCTTTTTAATGGATAGCTGTTGCAACAGAGAAGGGGAAACCTGTGTTTCAGACTGAGCTGTGCTTTCCAAAGGGGCAAAAGGTATCGATTGTAATATCGATTCCATACGGGTTTTTATTGCTGCTTTATATTTTTAAAATAACTTCCCTCCCATCCTCTCTTAACAGATCAGATGTCACTTCACTTTTCTTTCCTTGAAATAACACTGGAAGCAGACTGTTGACAGCTTTGGGCTTCTGCACAGTCAGCAGTATGGGGGAACAGTATAGACATGAGCAAAAGTCAAACGGTCTCTCTGGAGCTCCAGCCCATTAAAACAATTGCTAAGGGCGCTAGAGCACAATAAACATCTGCGGTTTGTCTCCCCAGCATACCACATGCCTTTCAGTTTCCCTCTGCTTGGAAATGGACTTGAGTTGTCTGATTGGACCCAGATGTGAACTTGCAGAGTCCAAGGCTTTTCAGAGCTTAGGTTTTGGTTCCAGGCTGAGGCTGGGAGGAATTGTAAAATTAGGTTCCAGATCAGCGCTTCCTCAGATCTGAGACTGTTTTAACAGTCCCCTTAATTTCTGGCCCTGCTCTGCTCGGAACTGCATCTTTGTGAGCACGCTGAGCTGCAAGGCAGTCCCCAGTGCTCACCGGGACCAAATGCTCCTGTGAAGAAAACCAGCACCTTCACAAATCAGCCGGTCCTGACTGTCTTACTCATGGGTCAGTAGCAGTGACTTCTTGCTTTATTAGCTTGATTTTTGTGACAAAATAGGTATTCCTATTTTATTTTTAAGAGATATTATACCAAGGTTAGTGTCATTTAGGTTGCTAAAATATTTAGAAGGCAACATCTTTTTGTGCAAATACTTACTTAGCCATTGAACTACAATAAACAAGATCTTTCAGTTACAAAACTATAATATCTCCGTGATGACCAGCCAGCTGTCTAAATAGGTTTAACAAAAAGAAAAATGAACCAAAACTTTGTCGAACTGATTTGGTAGAATCCAACACAGATCTGTTGGATTTAGGGAAGGAGAACACACTTTTTTTTTTTTTTTTTCCCCCCCCTAACAAATATCACTTACTGGTAATTCAGCATGAAGGATGAAATGTACTTTAGAGGGTTAAGCAGAAAGGCAACAATTGACGTGTTACTTTAATTTAAACTATTTGAGCAGAAGAGCTGGGAACAAAGATATTGCAGTAACTTAATAGTCTGGTAAAGGTAAATCATCCAGTGCTCAATTTACTTGTAACTGTGTGCTTGTGCATTGCGATGGAGGGTGAACACGATCTTGTTGGCAATTATGATATTACTCTTAAGTCTTTGCTTAAATACATCATAGAGGGGGAATTGAGAGGTAAATAACATCCAAAATAGATCGGAGTAGCAAGCAACAGTTGTAACTGAGTACCTCACTCTGCACTTGCTTCTGTTCAAAAAGCACAAAGCGGAAATCACATAAGGGAACACAAACCCTTTCCAAGTTGGCACTGTGTTTCTTTAATCAGTTAGAAGATTATTTCAATGCAGCACAATCACAAGCTTAATTTCCTGGACGCTCGCTTGTGTGCAATGTGATGGTGACTGAGAACACACTAAGAGGTGATGAGAAAGGCGGTAGGAGAAATGCACTACAGATGGCAGATAACTTGCATTTTAGAAAAGAAGGCACGCCTATAAGAACAGTCCTCTGGTTGGGGAAAGAATGTACAAATGGAACCACGCGTTATCTATGTGGGGGAACAGCCAAAAGGAAGGAATGGAATTCTTCTAGGGAGAGTGGACAGGGCGAGGACATCAGGCATTGGGGATGCTGAACAGAGTGTGGGTGGAACATGGATAGCAGTCCTGGATGAACAGTGTCACAAGAGGTGTGTGTTGTCCTCTGGAGGCTTAAATAACCTGAATAGCAACGCTGGGTGTCTGCCTGCTTTGAGGGTATGTGCCAAGTGCTGCAGTTCTGCCAGGCAGAGCTGGTGTATCTTTCTGGTCACAGACTGGAGATGGTGCTGGAAAAGAAATAGTGAATAATCCCAGAAGGAAACAGAATAAGGGTAGAGAGAGCAAAGCAATTTAACATCATTTTTATTCTAGAAAGTGCTCTGCATAGATACTGTTTAATTGCAGAGCTGAATTCTGATGAACTGTCATCAGAAGAAATAGGAATAATAGAAATAAAGAAGAGAGATCTAGTTCTGGGTGCCTAGTGCAGAGAGGAGATGGGGCCTGTTCACACCTGAGCAGTTAGGGGTTGTGGGGGCCTTGTCAGCACAGCGGGGACATGCTGAAGTGTGCAGGGAGGGAAATGGCAGTGCTCTGGCAGGGCGAAGGCAGCATGTGAGAAGGCTGACCCACATGGGATGAGTTACTGCCAGGTGGCTCCCAGCTGGGGCACTTGAGGAGGCTGTGATCTGACCTAATCAGATGCCTGGCACCTTCTCTGCCTGCCGTGTGCAGAAAGACAGCCCTCTCTGCCAGCGATACAAAGGATCGGGAGTGATGAGACTGCCTTTTACAAACACAGTCTGGGCAGAGCATGTAATTCTTTTTGTTGGCTCTCAGTGGCATTACCTTGAATATGAGGAAATTAAGGAGAAAAATTGCTATGAGCTTTGTAGGCCCTTTATCGCTTTAATCTCTTCTTCTCTCTGCTTTCTCTTTTCCTCTCTTGTCATCCATCTTTGTAGAGACAGTGACCAAGTTAATCTAAACAACAATTCAGATTTGTTAGCAATTGATTTTATTTCTGCTTTCAGAAACTGTTTGAAATCATCTAAATGCATTATTTCAAGCAGGACTAAGTTTTCAATGCAATTTCTGAGGCAGCCAGAGCAAGAATTCAACAGATGTACTTTTTTCCTCTTCCTTAGGTCCCATACCTTGAATGGCTATGGGATGGAAAAGTAGGCTATAATTTCTGAGATCCCTTTTAGAAGGACACGAGAAGGGCAAGAAAGATGACACCCTGGAGCACGTAACCTTACGGAAATTTGGCGTGGGGTTTGTTATGGCTTGGTGTTGTAAAAGGCTCTACAGATACTGGCTGAGCCTGCTGGATGGTTAGTGCAGAGCCTGCAAGGGCTGTTTGTGTTAAGTTGTATTGATTGCTTCGTGTATAATTTAATAAAGTTGAAGCCTGCTTGCTTTCTTTGCAGCTATACACTGCATCTGTCCTTGTTGGAGTGTTCCCATGGCAATCGTGGGCTGGATTTTTATTAGTTTGATTTACTCGATAAATAAATAGAAAAATAAAACAAGATAATTACCCAACGATGAATAGCTATCGCACAAAGAAAGTGAGAACTACACCGAAGACCGCTGGCAATAGGTGACACTTCTGGTTTAGAAGTAATGCAGAGGTTTCCAGTGTAATTTTTCTGACCTTCATTGGCCCTTCCTTCATTAGGTGTCAGGCCCTGTTGTTTATATGAGTTTCACTGCGCACAAAAATGTCTTCTCACATTCATAGCGTTGTTGCTTTTTAAGCAGTGTCTATAGTTTTATGCTCTCCTACTACTTCATCTGAACAGTTGCCCTTGCAGGGAAGAAACCTCCCTCCTCCTTCCCCTGAGGAGTGGTAGGAAAGCCTGTGCTAATAAAGCAAACATCTCTGCTTCGCCTGAAGTTTGCTCTCCTAACAGACTGTTCCATGAACACACGGGCAGGCTGCTAATGGGTGCACTCAGGAAGCCGCATTGCCAGGAGATATGGAGAGCTGTTTGGGATCCTGATAGCCTCGGGGCAGTTGGAAGCACAACAAAGGCACCTTTTGGAAGGGATGCTGTGGCACAGGTTCTCTTGGAAGAGCGAGAGAGGACTAGGCAGGAAGAACTGGATAGTAAGTTTGAAAGGGAACGTATACGATACTTAATATTTAGAAGTGTAGGTCACTTCTTTTACAATGCGCTTGAATCAGTTTTCAGCACACAGTTTATAAATGCTGGGAGACTGGGCCTCTGCTATAGCAGAACAGCATTTGGCACAGCTGAGAATGGGAGAGTTGTAAATGTGGCAGTGCGTTCAGTGCTGACAATAAAATTTGACATGGGCTTCCTCAAGTACTCACTTTAAGGTCTGAGAGCCCTTGACAGCTCCCCATTGCCCAGATCACTCCAACAACCAGTGGAAAACTAGAGGATCTCTGTTGTGACTTTTGATACCCTTGGGACAGGGGGTATAGAGCAGAAGTGACTGTTTCTGAATAGAGTCAGTCCCTGCTGGCTGCAGGGTACTTGTGTTTCTGTCAGGGACCATTTAAAATCCTGACCTTCCATCGGCTTTTGTATAAACTAACAGGACAAGAAAAATATTTCTCCTGAATGTTCAAGGCTCTACTAATCAGAACCCGCTATGCAGGATGCACCCGGTGGTGTTCAAGCAGCATACTAAGCTATGCTTTTAATCAGAAGTAGATAGTTATACCTTTGAAGATCTCTTTCTTTTTTTTTCTCCAGAGGGTCTCACACAAGTGCAAAACTTTGTAGGAGCATCTGCTGAATGGCTTAAGACATGCCTAAGTACAGAAAGCATCTAAACTGACGTTTGGAAACTGCCTTGAAAGCTCACTGAAAAGCAGCTGTAATACAACCTCATGTTTGTGGCTTTTACAGGGAATTGTAGATCCTGTCTCAAATCTTATTTGTTTGAGAGTTACATCAGCTCTTAAATCTTCCACCTCTGTTAGTGGATATGTTTTTAAAATCAGGGCTCAAATGTCAGCGCCTTTGTGGAGAAAGATTCCCATGATGGCAGCCTGTTCCCACCATTAGAACCATAGAAACTGGAAGGCCTGGGGTCTTTTCTTGACTCTGCTTTTGGCCTGCTGTTGCTTGCAACTCTTATAATCTCTCTGTAAAATGGGGATAAAGCTTGGCTTCTTTTGTAAAATGTTATGAGTGCTTCAAAGCCAGATGTTTCAAAAGAACTAAGTTTTATTAAGAAGCTCGGCTGTTCTCACCTGCTTCTCTCCCCTGCAGTGTGAAATACTGCAAGACCTGTGGCCTTGGAAAGTACGTAGACTCTCTCATGAGCCTATCATTGCAGCTTCTGGGGCCAGCCTGCCTGGCAGGAGCTGGAAACAGTGGGCTAGTAATTGTATAATTTCACGCTAGGAAACTTCCCCCTACTGCCTAGGGTAATAGCTTAGACAAATAGTGTTCTAGAGTTACTACAGCCCAAATAAGTTTAGGAAGGGCGCAGTGATCAGTTTCATCATGGCTTTCCCCGATAGAATTGTGAGAGAATCTGTCCTAAAATAAATGGGAAGAAAGCTCTCGGGTGTTTCTTCTTAGCCTGGGCAAGTAGTAAGTGCTCTGTCTGGCACGCAGTTCATCAAGAAACCATTAGCAAGATTTGTTTGCTGGTCTTGTGTGCATGTGGTGCATAGGTCTTCTCAGCCACTTGCAAAACACTTGGAAAAAGCTTGGTGGCTTGGATATGGGGAAAAAGGACCCTCAGCCCTGCTTATCTCCTACTTAGGAAGCTTGTAAATGACAAGCAGAAGTTTGTAGTCCTGCTGAGAAGGTGGGGTGGCCCCTTACATCCCAGAGAGCCCTGCTGCTCTCTGGCTTGTAGAGATACGCTAGGGAGAGAAGACTGTCCAAGGGGCAGATGGAGAGGATGTCCTGTGTGGTTTGTCTGCTTGCACAGTCAGGCCTTCTTTCCTGCTCCAGCCCTTGTGACATTGCCTGCTTTGTGCCACACTGAGGAGCTGAGGCTTTCTTCTTGACCACTTTCCTTGCTAGCCATGAAGGGAGCTTTATTTTATTTAACTAACGTTCTCTTCTTTAGCTAGTACTTTTTAAATACATTTATTTGTTTTCAGCCTTTCTTTTCCTCTCCTAATCAGGGCTGTTCCCCACTGTGCTGAGACTGCCCGTATCCCTGTTGCTGGGAGCCTGGCTGCTTTTGTACTTCACTTGTGCCAGGCCGTAGGCTTTGGATATATACCACAGCATGAGCTCGAGTATTTATTTTTGCTTTTCCTGAGCAAATCCCTTTGGAGATCTTAAGCCTGCAGTGTGATGCACAGAAACTGTTTCCACAGGAAGTGATGTTAAGAGTCACTTTGAGCAGAGCATAAAGCCGGTTGGCCTCCTGCATCCTCCAGGTCCCTTTACGTGCCAGAGGCTCCTGGTTTGGAAGACAGTACGAAGCCTAGGTTACACTGTTTGGTCCATCCTCTGTGCTGCTTCCATCGTTCCTCCCTGTTAAGAAAATGTTTGTGCTACCTATTGCTTAAACACCTTAGTAGCTAAGGTATTGATTTGGGATATACTCAAATGTGAATCGCTAGGCTGTTCACATTAACTGGTAAGTAATGGGAGATGTAGAAAAAAAAATAAATCTGCATCTTGTAGTAAAAACTTGTAACCCTACAACACGATCCAGGAATCTGAGTGGAGAGTTTGTCAAATTCTAATTGGTCTTATCAATTTTGTACGGTATAAATATTTTGACAAATAAAACTGTTTTGATCAAAGGTTGTATAAATCCAATCATCTCAGCAGCTGAACCTGTGTGAACCCTCTGCTGGGGCTTGTATCGCCTGAATTCCTATGGTACAGTTAAAACCTACACCTTCTACATGCTTTTATTTGAGCTCCTGTGGCTGCGTGTTTTGGTAGGCTAAGGCATGGTGTGATCTGATGTAAAGCGTGGGCTGCAAAATCCAGGCTCACCAGCATTCCTTAACTATGGGTTGTCAGATCCACATCTCCCTGTGTTTGTCAGCTAGTGTCACATCTGTAGCATTTTGGCTGAATGGTTCTTGTTTGCTCTGACTGAGAAATAAATAGAACTTTGAAAAACAAATGGCGCTTCTTTATTGAGCTGCGGTGATTTATGCACGTGTCAACGGGATTGAGGAAAAGCAAATCCCTTCTGCTTGCAGATATTTTAGGTTTCTGTTTAATAACAGCCTAGGCCAACCGCTTTGAGGGCACTGTTCTGTTTCTTGGGTTGTTGAAAGCACTTGGCCTTGTGCCTCGCAACACCACATGGGGTATGTCTTAATAGACCTGAAAGGTATGGCATGCTGTGACTTGATTTTATTTACATTTATGTAAATATTGCCATGTTTATTTTAAAATGACTGAACTTCTGCAGTTGCAGCTCCAGGGTGGTAAAGGTCGCTGAAAGGACAGTTGGGTTCCTATTGTCTCAGTCGGGAAGACTTCACTTAAAATCACGCTGTTTGCCATTTCTCACTTTGCTGAGCTCATCCAGTGAAATTGCTCTGTTGTATTTCCAGCTTTTTTCTGACTCTAGTTGGCTTTCCAGTGGCAGAATGACAGCTAACAGAGCTCTGGATAATACGGGGAAAAAAATGTGATTCTAAGGAAAAAAACTAAACTTTGCAGTGTGTTTTCTTTTATTTAACTGCAACTCCTCAAGCTCATAACTGACTGTGTTGGATGCCTGTGTCTGTAACATCAGAGCTTCCTCTCGAAAGGACATCTTAAGTAGTCAGAAAAGGGAGCTTTGAGGCACTACAGGTGTAATGAGATAAGTCAGTTTCTGGCTTATTGTGTAGTGCTGGTCAGGAATTTTCTGTCAAAATGTTTTTCTTCTCTCGTCAGGATCCACAGATTTGACAGCTGTTAGTGGAAATGTACCTATCAGTTTTGGCAGGCAAGCCTTCTCACGCAGGAGAGGGAATCTCTGGAGAGGTGCAGCCGCCTGCCTGCAGAGCATCCCACCCGCCCTGGCGCAGCTGGCAGCCCTCCCTGGGTCCTTGGGGACTTCTGCCGGTGCTCCGACAACCCGGAGACCTGAACTTCCATTCCTGGTAGCTCAGATGGGTAGAGTTCCCGGCTGCTATTGATGCTGTGTTCTCCATCTCCAGGTATAACTATTTTGTGTTCCGCTAAGAGATTAAACGTTTATTGAGCCGGAGAGGGTGCAGGTAACAGCCGCTGTTATGGGACAGCCACTTAAACTGATCCTGGTCGGTGAGGTCCTATCCTTGTCTCTCCTTTGCGTGAAGCCTGGCTGCCTGTTCCCATCTTCCCACTTGGGCAGACAGTCATGCTCATCTCACACTACCTGCAGGCATGGCAGAGAACCAGGGTCCATGGGGAATGAATCTCAGGCAGAAGAACAAGCTTACTTCTCTGTGAATGTGGGTCCTCCGAGTGGCTCACAGCAGGACCAGTTGTAAATAAGTGCTGGTACATGTGATAGGAGTCTTTGGCTGGAAAGAGATAGATGAAAGGCATATGATTATGCCTTTGGCTAGCAGCAGGCTGTTAGAAAGATTCAGCTACAGCACCTCTGCATCCCTTACTTGGGATGTGTATGGCTGTACTCACCTATTCATCCAGTCTTAGAGCGATGCATACGTATATACTTTGTTGCCAGTGACCAGGTGCTTAGCAGGTGTAATGGAAACATAAAACCCAGAGGCTCAGATTCCTGACTGTAGACACCTACGGCCTAGCTGTGTGCCCTGATTAATAGACAAGTGGCTACTTTGGGGTGTCTCACTCTCTCCTTGTGATTTCCCCCAGTGGAAGACTGTAAAGATCTCCAGATTTCATCCAGATATGGAATCAGGAGGTCCACCCTCAAAATGCCCCATACGTACCTCTATATTCCCTTCTCTTCTGCCGCCCTCTTATTATTGTTCTGCTGCTCTCTAAAACTAAGCCACAAGGGCAGGAGACTCACAGACTTTGGCAAATGGCTTTAGACTTGTTTCCTATGAGGTTTCAGTGTAGTGCAGCTGACCTTGCCCCGAGCCAGCAAAGCCTATTCATGGCAGGACTGTGCCCAGCGCCTCATCTGCATTGTGTCCTGTCCCCCACCAGCTGCTATGAGCTGAAGTCTGTACCTACTAGTGCACAAAGAGTTGAGTGGGTTTAATTCTATTGCATAAAGCTGGCTGGCACTGCCATTTAAAATATGTCCTTTTTTAAAGATAGCTAAGTGAGATTTTTCTATAGTCTGTGTGTAAAGGTGAGAGCCTTTTGGCTTCCGGGCACAGGGTGCAGAGATGCTTAGGAAGGTAGCAGGTATTTTGACTGGTTCATTGCTAATTATTGCTTCAGTAAACAACAGCTGTTCAGATGCAGCTCAGCTTCTTGCTTTGAAAAGATTACATTGCCCAAACTGTAGTCTCGTATTATTGAAAAAAGAAAAAAAATGTTATAATCATTTCACTCCCCTACTGCTACAGATTTTATGGGCCTTGTAGTGCGCTGTTATGTCAGGCATATTAATTGCTAGTGAGTTGGTGTTAAGCAAATGGAACAGCTTTGTGCAGCGTTTGGACACTCAGTTATAGACAGTTTAACAGCAGTCTTCTGGAGAGGCTCTGCATTAGTCTTAGATTATTTCTCAGCACTAGAGGAATGGCTCTTTCAAAGTAACTATAAAGTGAACTGTTGCTGCCATGCAATAGCAGTAATAAGCTGTTAAGGTACCTTGCGAAGCATGAGGTCAGAGGCAATGTGTTCTTCTAGCCACCCAAGAAGCGTAATAGCAACTAATTAGCACAGCTCCTTCAGAGGCTATTGGTATTGTAACAGGAGGAAAGAAAGGCAGGAAAGTGCAAGGGGGGGAGGCTACTGTTGCTATCTGCCCTTTGGATGAAGGAGTTGTTGGTATTAACTTAGCCAAGGGTGAAGGCCTGACCTAGCGCAGCGCTGAGTGTCACTGATGTGCTCTTGCCACTGAAAAGAAAAATGGCCCTGTTCCCTGCTCCATGCGGCTTCTGCCCTTCTGCTTCCTTCCCGAGGAGCAGGATTTATAGGGGCATCTGATTTGATTTATGGAGGAGTGTAATCACAAATTAACCGCCCAGGCACACGCTTTGCAGCACAGCGCCACACAGCCCTTCCTCTCCTCCTTCCCTGCTGAGCTGCCGTTACTCTACAGCAGCTGGCTGGGCAGTCGGCCTGGTGTTTGAGTTTGCTGCTGCGGTGCCTGGCCAGCCTGGGTGCCAGGCACCAGGGTGGCTCCATGCTGGGCCATCCCCTCCAGCTACACCCAGAGAGGCAGCTAGAGTGCTGCTCTGCGTCTGAAGCAGTTGATCTCTATGCTGTGGCGTTTGGCTGGCAGTGGATGAAAGCCTCCTGTAAACTGTCTTCTGTGCAGTTAAAAACAAAATGCACACGTATTTTACTAAATGCATGTACCAGCAGCCAAGCTGGCACCCTTTGGCTGCATTTAGTAAGGAACGAGGTGGTGTTGGCCCAGCTGCAGATCGCTGGGAGCGAGGAGCCCGGCTGGCTGTTCCCCGGCGGGGCTGTGTGGCTGGGCACTAGGGCATTGGAAACTTCCCGCTGCGTTAGGAAGAAAGCCTGCGCTGCCTTTCCAGGGTGGGTACCAAATGTTACCCTATGTCTAGGTGCCCACGGCGAGCTGACAAGTGCTTGTTCTGGATGAAATGGGACCTAGCGATTTTTTTTATTAATTTGTGCGATGTCGTGGTATCTTAACGTTGTGGTTCTTTGCCATTCCATTTCATTTACGGATTTGTTTTCTCGAGAACCCCGTCTCGGCGAGCTGAGGGCCGCGCCGCCCTCCCCAAGCCGCTAAAATGGCGGCCGAGGCGCTCCGTGCCGCCCCGCGGGCCGCTCTCCCCCTGCCCACCAGGGGGCATGCGAGCCACGGCCGCGCCGCGCTGAGGGGAGCCGGGCCGGGCCGGGCCGGGCCGCTCGCTGAGCCGCTGCCACCGCTGGCTGCGGTCCGGAGCTCAGGCACTGCGTCAGGGCCGTGCACCCGGACAAGGAGCAGCACGCTCGAGGCTTGGAGCGCCCTTTAATCTTTCCTCTCTTACAGTAGGAGCTCCAATGCGAAGTGAGGAAGGAGCCAGGAGTGAGCAATTTCCTATCGGTTGTTAGTTGTGAAGTAGACTAAATAGGTCAGCAGTCCGCCTGCATGCAAGCTTGTCCTAGTGCTGCTGCGTGCATCAGCTCTTCATTTTGCACCAAGTAATGACTAGCTGTTGTCCCAGCTTCACCACGGCTCGCAGAGCATGAAACACCTGGGAAGGAGCCGGGAGAGTCAATAATTGAGGGCAGTGTATGCTCAGGGCGAAGTGCAGTCACTGTTGGCATAGACAGGATTTGTCTTTTTTTTTTTTTTTTTTTTTTTTTTTAACCTAAGCACTGCCTCTGGATACCTTGGAGACACAAACAGGTGGATTGGGAGTACTGGCTCCTGCTTTGTTCATGAAGAGAATGTAATAGAAAGTGAGTTTATTTTGGTTAGTTTTAATAATCAGCTGTAATAAAGAGCATGTGGAAACCAAAGGATGATTTTTAAAAAAGCTACAACCCCACACTGCCTGTTTAGATAGGCGGTGCTTTTAGAGTCATTTTTTGTTGGCTTCAGGGTATTTCAGGGTTGGGGAAGGGTGATGTATAGAGGAAGACAAATCCTAACCTCTGGCCTGATGTTTGCTGGAGTTAGAAAGTTTTCATGTTAGAGTCTGCTGTGGGATTGAATGGGCCATGCCGTCATCCAGCCAAACTGCTATTACCAGCAGCCATCAAATGGAGTAATTCCACCACCCTTCTTGGTTTTGCCAAAAGCTTCTGGAAAATTCTTCCCCCGTGCTTTGTGCTAGGAACCTTCCCACTTTGTTTAGTACTGCATGTGAATTTATCAGAAACACATTCCTGGCCGCTGCTTCCCCCTCCCACACTTCAAAGCACTTTACTGCACCATGGTTTTTTTTCCTTTGGAGGCACTTTCAGTGTATTGTCAAAGCATCCTTTGGCACTTTTTTTTTCTGATGAGCTGTTTAAATCTTTTCCTGCAAGATGATTTTTTTTTTTTCCTAAGCCTCAGATTTATTTGTGATGTCTCCATGTGCACTCTCTCCAGGGTTTAACAGCTTCTTCACAACGGCGTACACCAGAACTGTATGCAAGAGTCGTGTTGCCAGTGCCATATGCAGAGATAACATTGCTTCCCTGTTTTCCTTGTTTAACAAGGCCGGTAATCTCATTAAGCTTCTCCACCCCAATGAGCTCTTCCTTGCCACCACTATTGTGCTGGAATCTCACAATGAGTTACTTATCTATTATGCGCTCCTCATTCTTTCCAGTCGGTTGTTTTCTTGTAGGCTGCTACATACCTTTCACAGTGAGATTTGCATTTTTTATTCTGAGATCTTTTACTTCTGGAGTCGCCTGTGTTAGAAAGCATTTTGTTTGAATGGGCTCACTTCAGCGAGTGATCCATATTGTTCTGTATGACTGCTCTGTCCCAGCTGTTATTTGCCACTCCATCAATTTTTGTCAGCTGCAGATGTTAGCATCGCTAATTTTTTTTTGTGTGTCCTACTCTGTCATTGCAGAAGATGGGAACTAGCACCTGGTCCCAATTTTATGGCCTTGTGCCCTCTCTCTTTCTTTCAGATTTGCCCCAGTAGTTCTTGTCAGTGAACACGGGAAGGGTTTTTTTTTACAGCACCAAGTGACATGCCTATGGTCATTTTCAGATTTTAATTCTTAAGCTGATTTCTCTATTATTAGCTTTCCCTATGCTGTTCATTTTTTTTCTCCCCTGTTTATTTATTTAAATTGAGGTGAGGTTAACTGGTCCATTAGATAGCCATTTGTGTCATTTCAATTTCAGATTTGTTCCTGGGCTTGGAACGTAGAACTACTTTATTGTGTGTTGGGTTAGCAATTATTTCCTGTGTGCCTCTGTAATGCATGGCACTCTCTGTGCCGTCTCAGACAGCTTAAGTGTGATTGAGTAACTAGAGCCAGCTGAAACATGTTGCCTTCCAGCCCTGTTCTTAGTTTCTGAACGTCTTCCTTTTCCTCCTGAATCCCAGAAGGCTTTATTAAGACAGCTTTGGGGGTGCCATTAATTCTGAGCTGCATAATTACCTTACTATGAGCTTTGACTCCATTTATAGTAGGAAAAAGTGCTGTACGTTGCTAGAAATTTATATTCCTCAACGTCAGAATTTACACTTAATAAATTAAAAAGTTTACTCTATTTACCTAGGAATGTATAGTAATTAACAGCAGGAGAATGTACCTGCAGAACTACTGAATACAATGAGGTAGGTTTTGTGAAAACATGATGCTCTAATGAGCCACTGTGTTGTTATACTTGTTCTTTGCTTCCCAAATTGCACGTAGGGACCGTTATATATTTTAAGAAAGGCAAGCTTTTGCTTTTCAGCCTGCTTTGTTTAGAAGTGGGGAACAATATTTAGAATACTTATTTTTACTTGGGGTTTCTGCTTTAATGTCAACCTTGTAGCACCACAAACGTGAAGCTAGAAATCAGGCTAGGCTTTTTTTTTTTTTTAAAGGTAGTTTGTATTTTTTTTCTCTAAAGGAATGTGTGTAAAGAATAATGCTGCTGAGCTGAACCTCATGCCAGTATTTGTGTGATACCATGGGACTTCACTCTCACTGCTGTGTTTCAGACCAGGTAAGGACACCTCTCTTCCTCTCTCCCTGTTCAGCTATCCCCAGCATATCTCAGTACTGAATCAGCTAGACTGTGCCTGAGCATGTTCTTGATCCTTTGTCACCTGACACTACTACCTGTGATGTCCAGTGTTGTATCATTTGATTAGGAGGTGGCATGGGAAACAAACCTCTGCACCGTGTTTTCTCTTTGAAAAGCCACAGACAGTTTTAGTGATCGAAAACTGTGTGATTAGTTTTAGAGCAACAAATACTCTGTTTCCTGAGGTGAAGAGAGGAGCTGCATTTTGTCTGGGCTTTGTTCATGAAGTAATTTCAAGTGCTGGCATCCTTATTTACATTACTACTGTGGTTGAAAAAGGGCCACGAGGAAGGAGTGGGGCTTTACTATTAGTAGTGTTTTGACTGTTTTCTTGGTTCAAGCCTAGGCACTCACACAGTTCAATTTTGCCTCACATGGTCATTCTGCCATGAAGACAAAAACTTCAGATGAAAGATTAAAAGTCTTAACTGCTGTCTTATCAGTTTGATGGCTGTAGATGTTGTGTTCCTTCTTCCTAGGGTGATGACAGTTGGCACTTCCGTGTTAATTAACTAGTTTTCATTTTTGGCTTTATTTTTGATCAGCAAGCCACAGAAACTTGTGTGTGCAAAGATCAATTTAATTTTATAAGCATGACATATTTAGTACTTTGCACTAATTGGCTGTAGCTGAGAAGCTGATCGGTCCGGTCAGTTTAGATGTGGCTTTGCAGTTGGGGATGATTTCCCTGTGCCTGTGCTGTTCTGTTGATGCCGTGTGATGCTCTCTGGCTTATCTTTAACCCTGGCAGCTTCTAGTAAGCGTCAGATATGCAGCTTCTAATAAGCTGCTTAGAAACTGTTTCAAGTACATGTCTTTGCTTTGCATTTCCCATCCCCAAAGTACTATCCACTAGTCCTTCCTCACAAAGGTTCTGAAGCTAGCCACGTGTATAGCTATTAACAGTAAACCAAGGTATTAACATTCTTAGATTTTTCCTTTTTAACTAAGTAAGTAATGCACCTTTAAGAGAACAGCATACAGATTCAAAACTGTGTTTTAATTCAGCAAGGTTTAAACTTAGGAATTGAAGACAGAATTCAAACATTTTGTCATCTCAGATTCTCTGCAAACGAAGCCTATTCTCCCATAGACAGTCATTTTAAACTGTTATTTTATGCAGTGTTTCTTCTTTTACAGTCTTTCAGCCATCACTTTAAAAGTGCCTCTGAAGAGTGGCAGTGGTAACTGGCATTTTTTTCCTTGTCAAATGCAAATCTCTCACCTCCCAAGTGTGAACATACAAAGCTCTCTTACTGGCTTTTTTTTTTTTTAAACAAAATTAGGGCACAGTTAGCTAAGCAGAGTGACCTGATTCATGCTGGATCAACATGTTATCAACTTGAGGTTGTCACTACAAAGTAAGTGTGGTGACGTCTGCCTGTTCCAACTAAAATCAAAGCCGTCTCCTGACATACGGTAGTGCTGAAGTCAGCAGTTTCTACGAAGTGGGTCTAAATGCAGATTGAAGGATCTCTTTCGTGTATATATGTAACTACCAGTGCCAACCTAATTATTTATAATCATATATTTTTTTGTCATACTTCTTACTCTGGAGGACACAAGAGAAAACAGTTCTAAGTGATTTTTTTTTTGCTCTTTGGCTTTTCCTTATCTACAAAAGATTTGACTTGGTGAGGTATATTTAGTGTTCTCTCTAAAGTAGGCCACCTTAGAGATCCCATGGAGTGATTCACTTTGCTGAGTTAGCAGACTAAGCCATTGGAGGGGGGGGGGGAGAAGACACAGCCAATTGTGAAGCAAATGAATCAATACCAGTGCAACTGGATCAGTTTGCTTCTTCCGATAGAACCAGAAAAGCAATAGCGCAGCTGTAATACCTGGCATACAGATTTAAAAGACAAATATAAACACGCACACGCACACACACATTGGGTTGGCTTTTATTGGAAAGCCTTGATGCAATCTATAGTTATCAATTTGTGGAAAATTCAGGACACATATAAAGTTAAGAAGGCAAATTAAAAGAACAATACAAATCAGATGAAATATACATCTCAAAATATCAGGATAGCATTTTGACTGGCATTGCCTAAAATACTTAATCATCTCCTTTCTTTTTTTCTTCTTTTTTTTCTTTGTAATATGCTTCTTTTAACCATACATATTTTAACTTTAAAAAGATCTTTCTTTTGTTTGTATATTCCCCAAGGTCACTATTTCCTGCAGGAGCATGTCCAGATCACAAGTCTTTTTTAGCAAGAAATAGGCTCGTTATACCTACTAACAAGGTCACTAATTGGCTTGATTTGACTTTATTTAAAATGATCACCAGCAGATACTATAATTTGTTGTTTATTGGTGCCAGAACAAAGGAGAAGGAACTGGTATGCGTCAAGTAGAAGATATATTTCATTGTTGATACGTTATACACGCTTTTCATATTCAAACAGAACAGAAACATTTGACATAATTTAGAATATGAGCCTATTTCAACAGAGAGCACTTACAGCATGCTAAATACAGTGCTGTGGAAGAGCCACCCAACAGAACTGCAAACACCTAGCATTTTACATCTTAAATAATACGTAGATCACACACCTCTGGGGTCTGGCATATCGTCCTCTCTAAATTTAGGGCCCTCAAGGCTTCAAGGGTAGAAATACTAACAACTATTCTGTGCTTTCATTCTAATAGATGATTGATTAGCATTCATTATATGTGTAATTAGTTCTGTATGCTCTACCAAATACACACGTACAGTAACAGCACTGATACTGTAGATTCGGTAGCAACTTGGCCAGCAGAAATTCAAATCTGTTAATCAATCCTAATGTGCAATTTAGAGTATGTAATACCATAGACTCTCAGAATACAAAGCAGTTAGAAAACTATTTTTATTACATCCACTTGAACCATTCATAGTTAAGACACGTTCACTTACTATGTTTTGTCATTATAATACATGGATAGAAATAACTGTGTATATTTCAATGAACATCAAAAACCCCCAATTTTGTCTCATCTTAAAAATATTTGTTTTTGTGGCTGAATTTAGTGCTCGTGAGAGTAGAGCTCAGAGAATGGTTTCAGCCAAGATATAGAACAGATGCCATAGGTGCCCCCTCAGGCTTCCTATAAGGAACCAGCTGCACGCTTCAGTTACGTCTTACAGCAGATATGCTGGACCTTGGAGCAGAGCATGCCAAATCTGTGCAGTGGTGTTGAGACGCAGACTGGGCACTAGGATTTGACTTTCCTCTCCATCCCCATGTTTGGTTTTCACAGCAATGGGATGTGATCTGGCAGCTGAAGGCCAGGAGATGAACCTACTGAACAGCCTGCCTGCCTAAAGAGCAATTCTGTAGCATCAGGTCAGAAGTACGCTTCTTCTATCTATCTGGAGTTATAACATCTAAAAGAGCTGTACTATACAGAAGACAAAGTTGACATAACTGGATGAAACTACACCATTTCTTCTTCTTCTTCTACGTACAGTTTGCCAAGCACCTGAGACACTACTCTCTCCATTGTGAAACAAAGCTTCTAAAAAAACAACAGAAAGCCCACTTGGTATGAATAAATGTCCATTTATTACATTAGGGCTGGAAAAAGACAAGGAAAACCCAACCTATTAAAGTCTTCCATCATAATAAACGAGACTTATTTGGTTACTGTGCCTCCTAACAATGATGAAGTGGCACTGGCCTGGGTGACAGGAGAGGTAGGGGAGGGAAGGGAGCTGCAGTCTGATTCAGCCAGCCACTTTGGAGTGTTCCATCCTATCAGCGGAGTGATAGATGCACAGCTTTAAACCTAATACAAAAATATTAACACTTTTGGACATTAGTAATCACTGTTATATCTCTACAATATAATACTTTATACTGTACAGCTATAACGTAAAAGGTGCAATTCCTTTTTCTTTAAAAAAATCACACACAGCACATGTTTTTATCATTTTATTTTTAAGTATAAACTTTTTTAAACACTTTACATAAATTAACTCCTCTGAGACTAATATTTGATGTACAGTAAATTGTAATTCATATAAAAATCCATAAACAACTTGTCTCACATAATTTACAAAAAAATCAGGGTTTCCTTTGCTTATCTGTAACAAGGATTCTACTTGCCGTTTTATTCCCCCCAAGGCAAAGCACGTTAGCATTGTAAAATCCATTATTAAATTCCCATGGTAGCATAAGTCACTTGTGCCAATGTCCTTTTAGAAAGCAGCACAGTTTAAAGCAGTTGGGTTGTCTATAAACAGTAATTTCTGTCCCACATTTTAAAATTAACAGATATATACCACATCCTATGCAGTGATAAAGAGAAAAAGAGAGAGAAAGAGAGAGACTACTTCTCGTAAGCAAAGGTCAACAATTCAGTAATATTTGGAAACACTGTACGTGTCTGTATCTTAATTAAATACAGTGCCTCAGAACAACAGACAGACTGTTGCAAAATCTTTAGGCCTTTTTTTCTTCTTTTTTTTTTTTATTTAATACTTTTCAGTCCAACTTGAGTGCAGCGATATGCATATGTAAACATATTCTTTAAAGCAGATCACCTTTAAGGTCATTGAGAAAAACAAAAAGTTTTGTTACTAGCAGTATCATTCTTCTGGAAGGCGCTCTTTTCATTGCAGAGTCCGTTCAGATTGTGCTACAGAAAAAATCTGAGCAAAGATGTAAGCTTAGGCTCAAGTAGTAATGCAGCAAAACAGTTTGGTCTCCTTTTTAGAAGACACTGGTACACAGTCTCTTTGGCAGCCTGAGCTAAGCCAGTGTGTTACCTCTTTCCTATCTCACTTTGTCTGAGGAACTGTATGTTGTTGGCGCTGTCTGCTAATTCTGGATATTGCTCCACAGAGAGTACATAGTACCCATCATATCCTTGTACCTTTCCAGCACTTAGCAACTGCCTCTTTTCTCCTTCTGTCCACAGCCTGGCACCTTCCTCTCCATCCCTCACTCTCTGTTGTTCCCTGGCCCAGGCACTGGAAAGAGCTCTTTGCCTGGCTTGCTCCAGTATTCGGGCTTTTTCCTCATCGAGCGTCATGCCGTATCGGACATGAAGCGCTAACGCACCGTACTGCATTTCAACATCGGCAAACCTACGAGTCCTGCCGTTCACCACGGTAGTGGACTGGGACACAGTGACATTGATGCCGTTCTCCAGGGCCTTCCGCCCACTGGTCAGCCGCAGCGTCCCAAGGTCACTCTCAGGGGAGGTGGTCTTGATAAAATAGTGCGTGTCTTTTCCCTCAACGGTGAAATGCAAGTTTTCTAGGTAGTAGGCGTTGTTCAGAACAGCTGCCACTTTGATGCAGTCCTCATTTGCAATGTTGAGCACGTTTGTCTGCACTTTCCCTTGATTGACAGCAAGCATCACCCCTTTCCCAATTAGAGACTTCACTGTGGCAAACCACAGCCACGACTTCTCTCCGCTGGATTTCCGTCTGCTGACCTGCACTTCTGCCATCTTTCCCAGGGAAAGGAAAGCCTTTGCTTGTCTCGCCACTTGTTGTTGCACTCCAGAAATTGGCTGTAAACAAGAACAGACAGAAGTTTTACCAACCATCTGTAGCCCTCTAGATGCCAAGTGGGCAGGCTTTCCTGGTGTACTGCCCATGGATGACAACAGGATATGCTGCCACTGACAGCGCCAAGGAGCTAATTAAATCTACATACTGCTTGTTCTACTGAGCTACAAGACTATTTGGTTTGATAATGTTCTGTATTTTTTTCTCCTTGTCTCCCTGCATACCTGCACGTGCACAAAAATGCTGCTTATTTCAGAGGCTACTCGGAGGGGCTACACGTAAGTTTTGCAGTGCTAATACTTAATACAGGAAAGAGCTGTCTTTCTTTCTATAGTGTTGTTATCTCCTCCTTTGAGCTTGTTCAACTATGATTCCTGTCTACCATAGTTTCATCTAAATCAAGGGAATCTTTGCGGGCCATGAGGCTGTGATTTAGAACAAGAACAAGCCTTTCTTTGTGCTCAGTCAGAAGGTAGATAGAGTCTCCGAGGTAGCTGCAGTCTAAGACCAAACTGCAGGGAGGCTCTCACAACCCCTGAAGCTGCTAAAGGAAGGGGGCAATCAAACCGTGAGGATAGCCTTTACAGTAAGAAAGAGAAAAGGAGGTAAATAGTTCAGAGCGGATGGGTGGAATATTAGGGACCGATGCCCTTTCCTGCAAATATTTGAAGAAACTGATAAAAGGTTACATGTGAAGAAGCTGCAGACACTTCATTCGTGTGAGCATCCGTTTAACTTCAAGCATCAGCATGCTGGCTGAGGCCTAAAACAGACAAGCAGTCTCTTCAGAGGACATTAGAGGGGTGTAATCCTGAATACAGCAGAGTACTTCGTTGGTAAAGGGAGCAGTAAGTGAAAGTAACTAACAAGCAGATCATTCAGTATTTCATATTCTACCACGTCTAAGGTGTTCTTGTTGAACAGGTACATGTGTCTTAGAATTACAGGGATTACTTAGGGAATTACAGTTGTAATTGTGAGGTGCAAAAGTACTAGGTGGGAAAGATTGGATAGGAAAATAATATGTTTAAAAAAAAAAAAAAAAAAGCTTCACTATTAAGAGCTATGTGTAGGCCAGTATGCTAGGTGCGCTCTTGGTAAGGTGAGAGAAGACAGCTAGAGACTAGGAGCTGTCAGCAGAACTGTTGTGGTTAGCCAGAACAGCTAGAAGAGCAGGAGCAGCCAGCAGGAACAGCAGGGTAGCTCACATTATGGGGTCAGCTGTGGTTGGGATGAGAACTTACAACTGCAGAATAGGCACGTCCTATCTGTGTAACTCTGGGGCTTAACAATGACAAGCTGTGAATGAGTTAGTACTGACAGAGGAGGAGAGTAGACAGCTGCCCTAGCAGTTGTCTCAGCAGGAAACAGAGAGAAAGATTTAAATAGCTTTGGCTACACTTCTGAAACTGAGTAGTTAGTTTCTGTAGATTATCCAGCTTATCTTCCTATTGACCCCTTTTCCTTCCAGTAAAATATTGTTTAAAACCACTTGATTCACGACTGACAAATGAGGCAAGTGCCTGTTCGCTCTTCCTAAATTTCTAGACCAAACAGGACTCATTAACACAGACTTCAGCAACCATAATTCTCCCTTGCTGCTCATCAAAGCCTGGCAAAAGGTTTGCAAAGACTTCTCTACAATGCCATGAGGGCAGGTTTCTGGAGGGGACAATTCCTGAGGGAATTCAAATTGATTTGGACTCTCAAGTCTCCTTGAATGTGGCAGACTCTTGTCTGCACTTGCTAACAAGCGTGGATTTCAGCTGTCTAAATCCCACATAAAAGCTATCGAGTACGAAATGTATTTTAGCCAGCACACTCATCAGTGAGAGTGGCAAGATAGATGATATAGCAACTTAATGGCAAAGATTGCTTATTTTTCACAGGTATGTTCAGAGCTCTGAAGTAAAACCTCATAGACGGGTAAAGCTCACTTCCTCCAGAATGTTTCAAAATACTAAGTATTTTGCATCTTTACTTCTGGCTCCTGGTTGTATTTGCTTATTCAATTGTGAATACTATAGTTACAGCTTCTTCCCGTGTGAGAATTTTGCATCTTTGTTTTTGTCCCACCTCTCTCCCTCTCCTCTGTCCTGCTGCATGTCTCTGGTACTCAGGTGCCTCCCTGGTACTCCTGTCCTGAAGGAAGCTTTCTGACAGCTAGCTGTCTGCTCTCATCTCCTTGACCAGACTGATTCTCTTCTTGGTGCACTTCTTCTAGTGCTACCAGGGTGTCTCATTCTTTCAGCCTCTGAGATCTAAGTAAACAACTTCTAATAGTTCTTTGTAGCAATGCCAGATGACAACCACCTTGCCTGGAATACTTGCAATGCTTTCTTTACTGCTTTTGTTGTTCGTGGAAGACACTATTCTCATACCGTGCTCAAAGGTCCTTCTCTGTTACTCAGCTCCTGGCTATTAAACTGTATAGTGGGTGATTTTGTGCACGCAGAATTTCCTTCCATATGTTCCCTTCTGCTGGGCCACGCTTTTTGATGATTTTTGGTCTAAATTAGTTTGCAGGGTTATTCGAGATTGTATCATCTTTTAATCTTGAAAAAAGGGAATGGGTTTTGACTGCTCATGATCAGATTTTACCTATTTTAATGTCTCAGCACTTCCTTCTTAACTGAGAACTGTAGGATTTGGGAGGGCATATGTCTCTGATCTTTGAATAATCTTGACTTGTAAACATCATTTTCTTTAATAGCGGATTTGAAAATTAACTTTTACTGTTATTTCTTTTATCATTTAAAATTCTAAGAGGTTTTCAGGCTTGAAGTTCTCTCTTATTTTTTTTCTTCCCAAAAGAACTTCATAAGCACTTGGAGTTTTGGTTTTATGTAATATAATAGGTTTTACCTCAGGTAATTTCATTTTCAATATTTTATCTTTACATATAAAGCGTAGTTAATATTAAAGAGAAGTAAAACTGTAGTGGTGCCTGGTATGCATAATTTATATCACCTGTTCTTCTGTTTATTTCACAGTCTATTTTTTGCTACGCTGTTCAGTTTTTGCCTTTGGGCAGAGTGTTAGTACAAATCTAATCTCTGTAGTTTCTGTTAGGAAACTTAGACATCTTCAAAGGCTCTTAAACTTCTTTTCATTGATTATTGTCCTTCTATATTTTTATTGTTGCTGAAAGCAAACAAAAGCTCATTTGAAATTGTGCTTAGCAGATCTGTAAGAAAGAACACTGTCTGAAATTTTTAAAATTCTTTTGAAAATAAATAGATAAAAAATAGGTATTTGAAAAGTACAATTCAGATTAAATTAGGAAATAGCCATGTCAGGATTATCCATTCCTCTTAAGCTGAATAGAATATTCTATCTTCTTTCATTTGTATGCTTAGCTTTGATTCTTACAGGTATATCTTCCCATTGCTGGCTCTTCACAAGTTCGTAAGAAGGCTCTGTTAAATCAAATTTTGGAACAGGAAAACCAGGAATGGCATTGTGCAGGTGGAATCCAAATGTCACCAGCCAGCTGTTAACATCTGAAAGAGAATTAAAAAAAAAAAGAAAAAGAATTGTTTAATATTGTGTAATTATTTGCTACCATTTGTACATGGAACAGCTTTTGATATAGTGGATCTCCTTCTGTAGCATGAAAACAATACAACTGTCTTTGTTTTGGTATGTATGGATTTAGACGTGCTACAGCTAACATAGCAAGCCTATGTAGAAAACCCAAAGTTCTGAACTTGCATGAAAACTTCTGCTCTTTGTTGTAGGCTCTTCTGAAGGGTGTTACAGGTTTCAGCAATTTTAAAGGCCCCAGTGATTTCTAGAAATTCCAGAAGGTTCACACACAGTGTGGGTGAGATTTCCTTCTAATACAACCTAAGCTAATTGGGATTTCATGGTTAGACTGAACACTCTCTCTGTTATATCTTCATCAGCACATTAAAACAAAGGAAAAAAAAAAAAAGGTATTGAAGAAAAAATCTAGCCCTTTTGTTACACATTTGTTATTTTAATGTCTTCAAACTGTATCTGAAATAACACCTGTACAGTTGATTACCTTTACAATGACTTGGCAGACAGTTTGATTCAAAAGAAATCTCCCCATCCTCAGGATGAAGTTGGATTGATGAAATTAAAAGCTAACTAAATGTATTACAGTTGTGTCAGTAAGTAGACATGACACTAAATTAGCATTAGATAACATTATTTATGGTACACTGTGCATTTTATTAAAAATAAATAAAATAGGGATACCAGCAATTAATTAATTAACAATGGTTGGACAAGAATGGGTGCTCTGCCTCTCTAGTTTGTCTTTCTACCCTATCTTACACAAATACTAAACTTATCAGAAGTTGGCAGAGTGCTCCCTATCAAGTCTAGTGGCTTTCACATAAGACAAATCCACACAAGTCAGACAAGGAACAGAATTTTTCAAATTCTTAAAACTGTAAAAAAAAATTACTTAAAAATAATTTATAGTCTTTTCAGATAGAGAGATAAATGATAAACCTCAGTTTAATAATAACCTTGTGTAAGCAGCATGTATTCCCTACATCAAAAACGTTACGAGAACTAAAACTCTATTTTGAGGGCAGTTCTTGAATCACGTGCATTATTTTCACTGCTGCAAAGAATCTGACTGCAATTGTATCCCCTACAGCACAATGCTGCTAGAAGAAGCCAGATTCAAAGGCCTATCATCACCTTTGCTCCCAGGCAGCCTGTTAGCTACCCTGTTAATAGCTGCTATTTTAAAATTAACGCAACCCCCCCCGATTCCCAGTATGCTTCTCTGGGTGGTAGTTTCATGTTTCATAAGAGGAGTTGAGGACATCCTGTAGTCTGGCCCTGTATTATAGATTGTTTACATCTATTCAAATACAAAAAATAATATATATCTGACTGAGCCATGCATTTTTCAGAACCTTCTGGTGAAGCGCACTATTTTTTGTGTGTAGATTAATGGAAAATACCACTCACTCATCACTAACTCTAGATGCACAAAAAGCATATAGATTCCCTAAAAAATCAATTACACAAGTGGCATGTCAGCAGCTTTCTATTGCCAAAAGAGAATTTTGTACTAATTATTTTTCTATATCCACCCTCTCTGTTCTGGCTGTTTACTCATTATTCTGTGCTGGCCCTGGACCTTGTTGGACTTCTGCTTATGGCTGACGGTATTCTTGGAAAAGCCCATTCTAACAAATACCAACCAGAGAACTTTCAGTGAGTAGAGTACTTTCTGCCATCTTAATGGGTTAAACTGGTTGCAGAAAGATGACTCCTGCCCTCACCATCTTACATTCTCAGTCCCTTGTCTTTTTTGTCCATAAATACACAGTTTTTACTGCTCTGTAGCCCAGATATAAATTGGACTAATTCAAATGTAAGGAGATTGTCATGAGTTGTCATTGAGAGGTTCTCACTCTTGTACGTGTTGAAGAAATCCATTTATTTTCACTATAAGAGCACTTGGCAATGTGTTACGATACTGGAAGGACAACCTAGATCTCTGCTTTCCTCTTCCAGTACACTGAGGTCTCTGAGCCACCCAGAATTATACTGTCCACCCAGCGGACAAGGAAGAGATACTTTCCACTGGTACTCTGAAATGTACTTCGGAAAACTCAACCTATCTGTATACTGAGATGCTCTAAATGATCTTTTTGGATCAGGTCTAATATTAGAGAATCATATGGATTGGTAGGGCACAAGTACACCTCCTACTATAGTCTCCAAAGTGGAAAAGCTAATAATGTGTGATGGACATACATTATATATAATAATGATGTGTTGTTTGGTACCTAGATGTATGTCTAAAGGCATATGAGATATTTTCAAGATTGCTGTTTCACCATTCCTGATGAGCACGTTCGCAGTCATTAATTTCAAGTGCTAAATGCTTCCTCAAAAGTAACTTTTCCAATTATGATATACCTAGTCACTTCACTAGAATTGTGAATTCCAGTCTGAATTGGATAGGTCCAGAACACCAAGCAAGCTAAAAAATTACTTGGTTGATCTAGACCTAAATTTCAGGTGCTTTTCTGAATCATTATTTTCCCTGAAAGTTTCCTTATTAACCTTCCTCAGACAATGTCTGCATCCCAGACTGACAGTTTGCAGAGTATTAGAATGCAGAGTGAGAAATTTCTGAGCAAGTGTGATAAAAGTCTTGCATGAAGTAACCTTTTACCTGTGATGTAATCCTTCACATCATGTATTTTACTGGCTGGGTTGTTATTTCTAAACATGTACAAATTGAAAGGGGCTGGATCCTTCCCAATTCTCTTCCAGACTTCAATATCAGGTGTTGTCCATCGGCCTGCCATTATGTCATAATCTCTTTCTCCAAAGTGGACTAGCTTGGTCAGTGGGTCATATAAACCACCGTGGAATCCTATTACCAGCTGGAAGTCAAGGTTAGAGTCAAAGTAGATCTCTCCATAAGCAGTGTATTGAATTTGTTTAAGCATGAGACCATTGCTACTAAAAACAGCCAGTGGTGTTCCCGTATTGTCGGATGCAATGTAAAACTCATCTCCGCTGCTGATCTCCATGGCAAAAAGGTGGCCCTGCAGGTCATAGTAAAGGGATGTGATTTCAGAACTTGAGTGGTTGTATACGTGAGTTATCCTGGTTGGGTAAGTAAGGTCTGCGTAAAAGAACTGGAGGTGCTGTCCAAGGCTAGTTTTACTGGAAACTCGTCGTCCGAGGCCATCATAACGATAAATCACTGTCCATCCACTGCCTTTGCTATAAACTCGAGTGAGGAGGCCCTTTGAACTGTATTCAAAGATTTCGGTACCCCGCTGGCGCAGAAATCCATCTTCGTCTAATCGATACTGCACGTCACCTAGTCGGGTTATTCTGTCTCTCAGGTCATAGCGAAGTGGCGTCAAACGGGCACTGCTACTGGGGTTGAGCAAATGGAGGTTGCCATTCAAGTCATAGTTGTATCGCCACATTATTTTTTCATTCAGGTAAACCGTCTGGAGTTGACCATCTACATCGTATTCATAGGCATATTTTGTGGTGTTGGCAAACGGCCCGATCTTAATTTCTCTTTTTGTCACTCGTCCCATGTTATCATACTGAATTGTAATCCAATACATTAGTGAACGAAAGATTTCATACTGAATTTCCTTGATGCGGCCGTGTGCGTCAAAGTGTTTTGTGTAAGTCATTACAGCTGTAGAAATGATCTGGTTAATATCATAATATATAACTCCAAATTTGCCAAATTGTTCAACCTTACCGGAGATATCATCAAACTGGTAGAGATCAATAGGCAATGGGGTTTCATTGATGACACCTTGCATGCTAGTCACTCTGAAGCTGTTGTCATAGCTGTAGTCAAACCGGGCGTTTACCATTCCGTCTTCACTAAAGCGGAAAATCTGCCTGTCAATCAGTGGGCCAATTTGCCTGTATCTAATGGTGCAGATAAAACCATCGCTTTGGAGGTTTACTGTTTTCAGGACTCCCGCTGTCTCATCGTAGGTAAAACTAACTCTTGTACTATCATACAAAATTTCTGAGAGCTTGGTCTGCCGTCTGTACTTGAATAATACTCTTCGGCTTGTCCCCAGGAAAGCAGTTTGAAGGAGCTGCCCTTCTTCATTGTAGTCCATTATAACGGAAGCATTACTTTCAGGGGGGTTGTATATATTCCGGTAATAGCCAATGGAGCGAATAGTCTGCATGGTATGACGAGCAACGCTGGGCATGGTGACAGCAGAAAGCCGATCCAGCAAATCATATTCAAAGATATACTGCCGTTGGCTATGAAGCAGAAGAACCATTGACTGAAAATTAAGAACAGATTTTTACCATGTGACAAATAGTGGAGTACCTCCCCACATCCCCCCGCCATATACAGATACTATTTCTTCACAAAAATGTGACATTCCCACTTGGGAAAATTTATCTCCTCTTTAATTGAGTTATCCTTGACCTTACATGTTGTTAACATCTCCCTGCCTAATTTACTTGGATGCTTAATTGTAAGGGGTTCTGTAATTAGTAGTTCGACATTCATAATTTGCTACTTGTTATGACTGTATCACTTTTATCAAGCACTCACAGCTAAACAGCAGATTGTCAATGGATTCAGATAAGTCATGTTTAATATGGGGAGAAGTAAAACTGTCTTAGAGCCATTAACTCACGAGGAGAACAACATATGGGAGATACAATTTCTTCCCTACAATTAGGGATGATTTTGAAGAATTTGAACAGCCTGGGATCCCTGAATACTGTGTTCTTGTTCCGTAAGTGTTTAAGACATAGGCAAAACAATTGTTTGATTATTTATATCAGAAGGAGCCACCCGGGATTATTCTGACATTTTTTTCTGATGTGTGGCTATTATGTATCGTAGGTCTTGATTAAATTATGTCTGTAATGCCTAGTAAACAATATTTGCCGAGCAACAGATTCAATAGAAATACATTTAAATCCCACAAAGAAATGGATTCTGTTTTTGCACAGCAGGCATGAGATCTCACAAAGGGGATTTTCACAGCTGTTTCTAGAGTAAGAACTTATCATTCAGATATTGTTATATATAAGGAAGATTCCTGATTTTTGCCTGTTATTTTTTTCTATGCTACAACGAAGAGCAAGTGTAAACTGACAGCTTTAACTATCTAGAAACAAGAGCTTTTCTTGGTAATTGAAAAAAAACAACAGTGAAGAATTTATAAATAGATGATTTTCAACTGACTTACATTGCAGAGATCTGGTTCCTGTACCTTATTTTAATAGTTGTTAAGATAGAAGGTAAATGTAGATGCTGCTCGTTATTCTGTGGCCTGAATGATTTAAAAAGTCATCAATTCTTAACAGTCACCTAAAGCAAGGCTGCATATCTATTTTATAAAACATTCCCATAGGAACCACTTGTTGATACTTAGAATAATGGAAATATGCTTCTGCTACATCTTTTTGGATTGCACAGAGCAGTCAGATGCTGTATGATTTTAGCGCAATGAAAGCGATTTTAAAACCTTGAACGTTCTTTACCTTCTCCAAATACGTGTAACTCCAGGTTTTCCCATCAGCAAACACTCTAGACACAATCCTTCCTTGTCCATCATACTCTATTTTTTCACTAGTCGTCCCTCGCTGTATGCTGCCTATTTGCCCTGTGGATGAATAGGTAACATTGACAGCCATCAGCTTGCTGCTTGGTAGCCACAGGGTTGGGTGCCCTGACGTGTCATAGGCAATCCTCAGCAGGAATTTACGGTGGTCATCGTAGATCTTTTCTGTCTTAGTGGTTCGATCAAAGTCAACTGAAAGGAGGTTTCTGCCATTAACCTTTTTAAAACAAACAAAATGACACAATAAATCACATTGTTCAAACACTTACTTGCCACCTATTATTTCCAGGAAATGCTAGCAATTCTGTAAGTGCCATTTCCAGTGATTGACTTGCTGTGTGTATAAATTATTTTAGCAACTTCTTAATATAAATGCGATGCGCTACATTAGCATCTATTTTAAAAAGGTCCATTCTGTGAAGAAATCTGTTATAATTTGTGTTCTTTGTTGACACTTAGTCAACAGTAAGAAATACTGAAAGATAAGCACTGAAAGCTTCTGCAATTAACAGTGCCATTTTTGAGAACAAATTACTTCTTTTGCAGGCAGTCCAAACTTTATCTAGCAAACTTTTAAGTAAGTCATATTTCCAGCAACTGCTGGTCGAGATCATAACAATCATACTCTAAGAAAGAACTGAATCCCAATCTTCCACAGCAGGTATTTTTCAAAAGAGTAAATACAAAATTAAGATCTTCAAAAGCACATTTAATTTTCAAGTTATGACAAACAGCTTTTAGAACACAGGAGGCATTCCCCCTTCTAGATCAGATGGAAATTAAGCAGTATACCATCCACTGACGCAACATACTATAAGGCCGAAATGCTCAGTAGAGGATTCTGTCCTTTGCCCAGTTAAGTGACCAGTTAAAGTCATACATGACTGGAAGACTACAGAACCACTGAAGAACACTTACTTCTAAATTTGAATCTGAAATAGGTATATTTATGTTGAAAACTGTTTGTTTTACCAGTACACGTAAGCTATAATGGTGGATAGTGAGTTAAATGTAACACTTTTACATTAGAATCTGTCCCTGCAGTTTCAGTACCTTACATTAACTTTCAGTTTCATTGAAGCGGCTCTCATTTTTTGTATGCATGAAATGAAAATGCCTGGTTTTCTTTTCCCATACTGGCATCTTTGCAATTCTCTGCTCATCCTCTCTTAACTGCTTTTTAGTGTTCTCTAACAGACCTCTAGGTTTCTTTGTTCATCTGCAAACCATTTCTGTATCTGCTCTGCCCTTTTAAAGTTATTCCAGATAAGGGTGAAACACTGATAACTAAGACTTTAATGCAGCATCTTGCTAACACATGAGAAGTAGAGGACAAATAATAGACATAACTATATGTATGTACTGAGAATTTTTAAAAATTCTTACTCAAGTACTTGATGCATACGTATTAAAGAGGTGAAGAAAGATGGCTAAATAATAACATTTAGTAAAGAAAAAGAAAATAATAGCTACCCCAACCAAAGAAATGGCTGGAGGTTTTTCACATTTTTCAGGCCGGCATGGTCAAAAATCCATATACCATGGATTTTAGTTCTTTTACCCAGAGGCTGATACATTTCCAAAAGAAGGACCAATATAGATTAGGTTATTATTAGCATAAAAGGTATTAAAGTGCTGGAGATGGGTTATGGGCAAATATGAAAAAACCTCTTCTGAATATTCAGTTTTGCTTATACCTGTCTGCCTATTTATCTGTCTTACCTACATTATTTATGTTGATGTGCCCATTTTTAGTATGAACTCACTAGCATGACAACCATCTGCACTATTAGTATTTCAGAACAAAAAGTGTATTTTCCTGCAAAACTAAGAAAAGAACACAAAAAAATCTAATAAGATGCAGAATTCCTGCTTTGTGGATTACACGAACCATTAAATATCATTTAAATACACCACAAAAAATTAATGCTAGAAGACCGATTCTAAAAGTTAATTTTTTAAAAATATCTTTGATGTATTTTTTGTTTAAATATTTCAACACTTGTATTTGATCATTTGCCTAAATTAATACTTAAATCCTGTCTGTCTCTGGCTTTTACTTCTCAGCCTCTCCCCATGCACGCCTGCAGTCATCTCTCCCTCTCCCTGCCCATTTTGTTTCTCTGATTTTTTCCTTCCCTTTCTTTCCCTTCCTTATTTTACATTTAATTATGATTTTTAATAATTTTCTTGTCGGCCTCTCAGGCTTAGATGCTGAAGTAAGTGAGAAGAGGCACTTCTGATTTCTGAACTGGCAAAGAGGGAAGGGTGGTTTTATGGTTAAGGCAGATGTCCAAGCAATTGCGGATAATTTCTTGGCTAAGCACATCCTTCCGGTGTAAATTACAGCAAAGTACTTAATCTAGCTGTCTCACTGCCTTATCTGCTTTATGGGATAATAACATCCCTTGATTCTCACTTTCCATCTGTCTGGTCTGTGTAAGGACAGAATACAAGAGGAAAGGAAATGCCTCTTTCTATAGCCAGATTCATGCTTCCAAAATCTGCTGACAGAGCTCTTGCATTCAGATTTGAGTGTTTGGTGAAACTGGCTGTGCTTGCATAATCTGGTGATACAGGTGGCAGTTATAATAACAACTAAGTTTTGGTGGCATAGTTTCTTTCATTGGGCAGTATGGGACTAGAATAATGTATGTCAGTTGAAGTCCTGCCGTCAGCCGAAGCATTTTTAACAACAGCTTGGCTACCAAAATGCTTCTACAGTAAAATTTACTTACTTAAGAATGTTTGTGTTGTGTCTGAGACAAGTGTACTCTAAATATATTTGATAATTCTGGGCTTCATTATGATATCAGGAGTAATTTAGGAATTTTTCAATGAATAAACACTTAATGAGACAAAACCAAGTCTCTTGACACCGCCTACATGCTGTTCTACTCTTTCCCTAATTACGGTGTCCACCTATCCTGGAGATCTCTTCAAGGCTTGGAGCTTGTAAATTTTCTGGAGGTAGTGCTAAAACCCTTCTTGTGAGCTTTCTGTTGGATGTTACCTGTCCTCTCTACATACACCTCTTGAGACAGAGTTCCTTTATTTAAGACACTTGAGAGTGAAGATCTGTCTGGCCTCAGCACAAATGCCCTAAAAAAGCCCTTCCACGAGGAAGAGTGCCAGCACCTGCGCCAAAGATGAGCTCCCAGAACAGAGGTATAGTGACAAACTAGCTTACACAACAACACACATGGAACAAACGTGAACAAAAGTTAGATTGACAGAGGATTGTTAAACTTAACGGATGGGGAAAAAAATGGTAATCTTTTTTTTTTTTTTTTTAATAAAAGACTACCAGGACTGGGATAATTGGGTATAATTAATACAAAACAGAAACCCAAGAGAGTACCACAGAGCGTACTCCAGGATGTTATATATTGCATATATATAATGCAGTGGAAGTGTCATATATATATATATATATATGAGTACATTTACATATTTTCATTCTCTTTTTTTTACATTTGTTTTCCTTGCAGCAAAATGTTACTGATGTATATGTAGATGGAAATGATGAGCTCTGTGAGTTATTTGTATTCTTTCTGTTCCTGGTTTCTTTTTCTGTTTTCCTACACCCCTTCCCCGACCCCTGAGCAACCTTTCTGTAGTATCTTCCTATGTAAATTGCTTTGAAAAAATCTTCCCTTTTTTTTTGGTAGATCAATTATTAGCCCACGTTCTCTGCTTGCTCTAATTCTTGCATTTGTATATACATTTTTAATTACTACTATTTTATACTAATTTATGATCTTTCACTTCCTCCCTCTTAGGTTAGATCTTTCCCACCTCTTTACTCTTTCTTCTTTCAACTCTTTCAAATCGGAGTTTCCCATGACATTTCTTTAACCTCCTTAGTATTTGAATGAATTTTGCTTTACTTTTTAGAACTGGACTCATGGAGATTTGTTTCAGTGCCAAAACCAAATATAATCAATATGGTTATTTTATTTTTTCTTAGGCTTCCTTCAAGAATTAATTGGCAGATTTACTCTATCGTTATGTAATGAAACGACTATGAACCAAAATGGTAAGGATGAGCTTCATAAGCATGGATTCCTTTTGCTCTTCCCACTACCGTAGCTAGGTACAAGTATGTTGTGCTTAAGCAGCAGCTGTTGTATATAATCATTCTTCCTTCCTGGAGAAAAATCAATTATTCTTGCAGGGCAAGTAGTAGAAATGTAAGATGCATGACAGCATTCCCTCCTTCCCAAAGGAAAATATAAAAATTTGAAATTTAAAAGTGGCATGTTACAATCCTAGAAGTCAAGTGGTTTGAAATTATTTACCTTTATCTGATATACTGCTTAGGCCCTATTTTAAACAATTGAGTTCACTCTTAATATGTCAGACCTCCAGTGTATTCTTGAAATGGTTTCCTGGCAACTCTATTTTAAATGCTTAATCTATGTTGTCTTTACCAAATGGCTGTCATAAATCAGTTTGCTTCCTACTTACATTTCACTCACTATATAGGAAGAAGAAATGCCAGCAAAATGGTAAAGACATATGTTAGAGGAATATGCCATACACAGTCACGCAGTTGAACTCTCTCCACCAGAAAAAAGTATTAGTACAATTTTTATTAAAAATTGAAAAGAAAGAAAACTCTAGGCCCATGCTGGCTTATGGTACAATGATTTAAAACAATTTAAAATCAGGTGTGTGAGTTCAGCACTGGAAATAAAAAGTGAAGGCAAACCTAAAAATCATCTTTTTATCCTTATTCATTTCAAGGCATTGCAGGCTAAAGCCAGTGTAGATTTAACAGAGAAGAATAATAAGGAAGAAGAGACAAAGTAATAAAAGCAACAACTTCCAGATCTACAGTAAGCTTACCTATGGTAAATATTCTGTGGCTGCTGGATGGCAATATCTACAAGAATGCGTTTATCTTTCACTAAGTGAGAATACAGTAGACACCACCCATGCCTGCTTGCATGCTTACCCTAAGCTTTCGGCCAAATACGTTGACTTTTCCCTGGGCTTGCTCCTTCCGAAATCGCCACTCCACCAGGTTCTGCCCATTCTCCCCTGGCAGAGTCATGTTTCTCTTTGCCACTGTTGGATTGGCAGTGCCAGCCAAGACATGCGGCTCCGTCTGATAGTGAGAATCCAGGCCACTGGCATACAGGATTCTAAGCGAGCCATCATAGCCAATCTGGTAGCTGTTTCTTAACTGATCTGAAAATGCAAAAGAAAAACCAACCAACCAAACAAAAAAAACAAACAAACAGAAACACACATTACATATGTGAGTTAAGTATTTCTTTGTCCTGCACTCCTTATACATTGTATGCATGTAACATCTTTACCTACTGACACATTGGAAATAAAACCCAAGGGTGAGAGAGATGACAACATCTGTATCACATACACATGTATCACAGGAGAACACAAATGCCTCTGGGATATACCTTCAAATTCACTTAAACACTTACTTAAGAAAAATCCCACCTCTAGAGTATGGCACAAAATGTATTCTCTGCTGCTTCATTAGACATTTTTGGCCTCATCCTGTGCCTGCTGGGACTACTGACTTTTGCTAGGATGTGGCTGCTGGAATCTCATATACTATTTTAAAGCCTAAATCTCACTTAAGTTATTTGGTTAGGAAACATTTAATTACACTTTTATTGTACCTCCTTCCTTCCCTGAACAGATCTTTTCACGTATCACCTCCTCCTCCAAACATTAAGCCTCTAAAGCTTCTGATTTGAGCTGCTTGTACTACAAGAAAGCAGGTTTCAGGTCAGTATCTGAGAAATCCTTTGTATACAGTACCTTGCACCTTAGTGTAGAAAGAATCAATTGATGATAAGTTGGAAGTGATGCTGACATCTTCCTCTCTGCTGGATGATTCGATGTCCACTGTAATGGCCCTTTCCATTTCCCCATGAAGGTTAGTGACAACTCCAGTTGGGAATGTAACGTTTGTCAGACGGCCCTCGCTATCATAGCTTAAAAAAAAAACAACCAGTTCCTAAGTGATACATGGCAGGAACAAATTGTTTTCATTTACAAGTAAGATGAATCAAAATACCAGCTACTCAATATTGTTAAGGCACGTTTACTTTTTGTGCATGGGATAGGAACAGCAAAGCCTTTAAGTGTGCTTTGAAGTAGTCAAAAGACTTTAACATACAGGAGTCTCAGTAGTGATGGCAAGAGCAAACAGATGGATCCTCAGCTCCTCATATTATTCTTTGAGGTGTGACCAGATCCTGCTGCACAACAGACACACCATTTCAAAGGGAGTGTATTAGTTAGTGCTAAATTCTGTATCATTCTGTACTCACTCCCTAAGACCAGAATAGATTTTTGCTTTTATTGTAGGAATCCTCAGAAGCATTCATAAAAAGGGTATTTTAACAGACTTCTCCTTTGGCCCTTCCTATTCACTGATTATGCAAAGCACTTGCCCTCCCATTCCTGAGCACTTCTTAACGTCCCTTGTATTATTCAGAGAAAGGATCTTGGGTAATATTTATTCTACTTACTTAAGCTGTTTGTAGCTGGAAATCATCTCTTATGTAACTCATTAGCTTCCTGTGGATCATAGCTTGAGAACTGTGGCACAAGCCATCCAGGAGATGCATTTTCTGTCTTCACTGACATTTCTTTAAACTAATAGCTATATAGTCATTTATGTATGAATAGGTAGATACAATGTCTGGTACTGAAATAGACTTAGGACTTCTAAAGCATATCTTTTCCTGTGCTGTGTTTGTTAGGTATCCTCCAGCTATTAATACCACAGATAAGATATGCACAGCTCTCTGTATGCGAAAAACAAGACAAAGGAAGTGATCCCATCAGAAGTACAGCACTTTCTGAGATTCAAGTAAGCACTCAGTGTACGATGGTGTACTTCCATCAGGTTTTTCAAACACAAGACAAGAGCATGCTCAAACCCATTGTAGTCTTAGACTACAGAGGAAAGGCATTGTGTAAGCTAAAAGTCACACAACTGCCTTTGAGATTAGTTCTTCCAGTATGACAGCCTAGATTCATCAATTTAGGTGTTCTACTGAGGCTCCCAGTTCACAAGTATAGTCTCTCTGTATCTGCAAAAAGAGAAACATCTAAAGGGTGATTTGGCCCACCTAAGACCTATTTGCTGTCAGTAGCTGCCCATCCATATCACAGTTATGTAGGAGGAAGCTAAAGGAAGCTTTAGTCTCCCAAAGTCCCTATAACACGACCCTGCAGATCCACAGTGCTAGGAGCTTCATACTTTTACAATTATTATCAAAATTGCTCCCTTTGAAAGAGAAACTCCTCAAAACAAAACAAAACAAACAAACAAAACCCCCAAATTCCATTCACTGAGGCTACAGAAACTCATTTTTAAATTGAGAGAATTAATTCCAAACATCTTTAACCCACAGTACGCTTACTTTCTCTGAACATCATGAGCACTGCACGGATTGCTGTAACTGAAAGGATTAGGTTAAGAAATGTTTTTTTTCCAGTTTGCGTACCCTATAGATGACAGCTTTTTGCACACAGTCATTTTCATCCTTTTAACACAGTTGATTTCCTTTGTTTATGAGAGACTTTCACTTAGCAACAGGAAAAAGAAAAGAATGTTTGAAAATCAGAAACCCTTCTGTGAGCCAGGGAAATCAAGTGGGAAAACTTGTTTCTTGAAGTTAAATATATTTCAAGATAAAAGTTTTTTTTTTCCAGGGTGTTTCTATCCCTAATTTTGGCTCTCTTTCACGTACAAGACTTGGCAAGCTGAGATACTGCATTTATGCAGGAAACTGAAACAAACATACCAACATTCCTTAAGCATAAATCTGACTGCAAGCCCATTAATGACCTTTGGTTCCATAAATTTATTTTCTTTTCATACACAACTTCCCTCTTTAACTCCCAGGGGAACATACATTCTCCAATTAGTGTCTTTTTCTATTTTCCACTTTACAGAGTAATGCTTGAAAATAGTATCGAGTTATCTTGTTGGGAGCTACTTGCATCCTTTGATTCCAGGAGCCAAGTGCCAGTTTTCTTTTTGAACAATGCTTCCTAAAGCCATAAAAGGTAAGATTTCTCTGTGAGAACTTTTCACCCTTTAAGTCACAATATTTATGAGAAAATATATTTCTGAGTACAGCACTTGAGTTGGAAAACAATATGCATCAGTAGCTTTCACTGCAGTGTATGGCTTCACTACAGCATGCAGCGCTGAACGTTGCTATTCTTGTTTTATGCATTCTTGCTTCCACATTATTTTTTTTTTTTACTTTATGTGTATAGATCCTGAACTGGTCTCTTCTTTCATAAATACATGAAACCACATCACGAGCCTCAGATAAGCAGCTAATATTATTGCAGAGGGGGAGAGTTCAAAGATCAACAAAAATTCATGCTACTCATTCATGTTGTTGAAAACACAACCTGAAAGTGGAAGGAATCTTAACGGTTGTGATTGCTTGGTCCAGGCATCCTAATGCAGGAAAAAAATGTGAATGAGATATGAAAGGTAAGAACAAAATTTCTCATACTTTTATAGCCAGGAACAGAAAAAAGGCAATAGGCCTTTTTACAACTTACTATATATTCCATTTTGTGATGGATTGTAATGTGTGTCCTTCATCCTGTTCGCAGCGCATTGAATACTAAACTTACTTTTATACTTGATATCGTTTTGCTCACAATGAAAGCCTTATCAATGCTCAACACAGCAACATCACTCATACCTTTGGGCATTCCTATGCCATTTTTCTTATTACATCCAAATATCCTTGCGTTCTGCTGCCAAGGTGAATTTATTCATCCAAGTTTGTCAGTTTTAGACCAAGAGATTTCTTTTATCTGTCTAGTGTTCTAATATTGAAATTGCCCTAAAAGGAATGAGACAAAGTCTAGAGGGCAAGCACCTATATTTGGCATTTCACAGCCTCTTTGATCTTTTCATCCAAACACAGCCCAGGCACATGTTACTGCTGAGCCCTCTGATCTGTCTCCTGTGAGAGGCTCCATGGCAAAGCCATTCAACCAATCTCTTATATTCCTCAAGAGAAGGTAGCACATCAGCTTTTCAGGAACCTAAACCAGAAATTGCATACTGGGCGTTACCTCATGTGTTTTAATCTTACAAACCCTATTTCACTCATTAACTCAATGATCTTCATGTCTGGCCAGTAACTTCAGAAGACAGAAGTAAGGACAGGGCCATCACCTCTAGCTGAATTTCCCCTTAGATCAAATTTGTTCCCTTCCTTGGGATGAACTGCCACTGCTGGCTAGTTTTCCCCTTCTGCAGTGACAAGTTCGCAGAGATAATGATTATCAGCTTCCCAGATTCTTGACCTCTTGCTCTTTACCTGCTGGAAGTCTCTCTTCCATTGTTCATCTTCTTCAGTTTTAATTACATTCCATCCCAGATCATTTTTCTGTTCTAGTGTATGTAGGACACCTTTCATTTTGCAGTGATAACTTCCTGGTAATCCTTGTCACAGATGGAAATGCCCTACTTTCTTTATTTCTGGCTTGTTTTTCATGTGAGGTGCCTCTTAGTTTGGAGCACATTTAGCTCGACCCCAACTTGCAGAGCATTATTAATGTTCTATATTGGAAGTTACTTCAACATAAAATAGGAAACTATAGAAATGAAGCGTATAGTAAAGGTTGCTGCTAAAGCCAATAGCTAAGTTATGACTGATGCTGTTTTTTACAGAGACCTCTGCAGCATATTCCTGTAACAAAATAAATTTCATATATATATTTTTTCTGTTGTTGTAAACATGTCAGGTTTAAGAGCAAGGCATGCTGGTTTCTGCACATTTCAGATAACAAGACATACAGTGCAAATGTATATCATGTGCGTCTATAAAGACTGTTTATGGATTACACTGTTAGTTGGGATACAGTATTAGAGAAATGAGGCGTGAATGCGTTTCATAATGCAGACATGTATAATTTTGACAGTGGAATGAAAGGTACTGTTACACACTCAGCATACATCAGGCATTTCCTCTGCGCATCTTGAATTACCGAGAGTGGTTAGAAAATTCACAGAACATTACCCTACTTGTTTCAAGTTGTTTGTAGGAAGCCTTTAATATCAACGTGCTGCTTACTGGTGGGTGAACACAGGAAGTTTAAAGTTCACTTTCCATGGAGCAGTGTGCTGTGGGGTTTGTTTAGGTGTATAATCACTTTGTTGATCTACCCTAACCTGGCAATGAAACGTCTCATTGAGCTTGTTGAGGCCATTAAGTTCACATGTAGAATAAGGACTGTTAAATGTTTGTCATTTTGCAAGTACCTTCTTTCAGTTGTATCTAGCCTCTCATAACATACTTCAAATGCGGTCTCTCCAAACAGTTTGAAAACAGCAGTAAAGGGAAGCCACCTTAAGTCACCTTGATTGGTTATCACTGCCTTGCTAAACCAGTGACAAAATGGTCATCCTAACTGATCAAGAGGAAACAAAAACACAGTTTGTGTATCATTCTTTTCTCTATCGTTTCATCACTGGTCTGAAAGTCTTCTGTCCTTCACCGTTTAAAAACTGGGCACAACAACTTACTGAGAGCTCTGTTCAACCATCTTTAACCATTACGTGGGCTGTCAGAAGAGAGGAAAAGACCCTTAACTTCAACATCGTAACATTATAATTTTCCCCCTTCGCTCCATTTCTGAGTTGCTTTCCCAATTTTGATACGCATTTTTGCTTTTTATTTATCTGAAGAGTGACTGAATAATCCTGCGAAGAATGAACAAATTGAAAATAATCTACACATGCATGGATAAACAAACAACTTTGCTTTTTTTAATCTATAGTCTTATTGATATACATACATCAGTGGATCCACAACTACTCATTTATAATCCACCTTCTTAAAAATAATATTAAAGTACCACATGCACATATTTATTTGCACAGTGTGTATTTGACCTTAAAAGGTTTAACACCTTGTTAACTCACAGTATAAATGTATCCTGTAACCCAAAATATTAAACTATAAGTTACTTTTCAGTAAGTATTAGGTAGATTTTTTTTTCCACTGGAACTATAAACAATGGGATAGCTGCATCTCTTTCTAACATTCCTTTTTTTTTTTTTTTTTTTTTTTTAGAGGGGAACAAATGTGTCACAAATGCCAATTTGATGTATGTTAGTAGGCTTGTAAGTTATGACAAGTGGCTTGATTTTTTAAAAACTATTGTCTAATATACTGGTGGCATTTTCCCTTTGTTCTTACTTGGAAAGTTATTAAGCATGAGAAAAAAAAAATCAGTATTCTTACCAATCTTACAGAACTGTAAGTATGTGAAAAACATCCTCCTTTATCTTGCCTCCTTATCCCTCCTTTCCTCTCACCCTCCTCTCTCAACGTTCTCCATATCCCATCTCCAGCTCCATCTCACTCCTCCTGTGCTTATCTCAAACAAAATATAGCTAAATGAAAATCGCAGAAAATAGGTCTTGGAGTGGTGCTCTGAAGGACCTAAAGTAAAATGCGGCCTGAAATCCAACTCTAGATAGGAATTTGTCTGTTACAACTTGGTTTTAAAACAGAATTTGGACAGAAAATGTAAACTTATAACATACAGAAGCTGGAAAGGCACTAAAAGTCTGTGAAGTATCAGCTAAATTTCTCTGTCCTCTTTATATCAACCAAGTGTCAGAAAATTCATACCTAAGTTTGAGCAGATGGTCACCTTCTCCTGTTCCTTTATTTCATTGCTGCCTCCAGCTGAGAAGGGGTCTTCATCCCAGTTTCATCTGGGACAGTCTTACCCAACTATTTGTTACGATGGTCTTTTATCTTAGCAAGCTGGTCATGATGAATGTTTCAGCCCATGTTTAATGAAGAAATTTCCTGAGCTTGAAAGTGATTGGCAATTTTTCTTTTCACCTTCTTCCATAATTACTGCAGCATTTGAGGCTTTTTTGTGTGTGCCTATTTTGTCATAACTTTAAAATTTTCAGTCTTTTCTGTAAACAAGCATTCAGTATACTAGACATGCAAAGAATTCACCTAAATAGGCCATTCTTGACAGCTGTAAGTCATCTGCAAAACAACAGGCACACTCTAAAACCACAATCATTGCAGAAAATGTGTCTGTTGGAAAGGAGCTCCAAGCAAAGAACCAACACCTTCCCCCCATTGCTCGCTCCCCTCCACATCAAGATGCTCATTTTCCACTTCATCACACAACAATGAGAACAAGCATGAGTTCCTATGCACTTCCCTAGGACCAACCACTCGGACAGCCTAATCCAAAATGACTCCCAGATGGGTGTTTTGGTGGAACACTGTTTTGCAGTAAATGAAGCAATACATGAGTTTATCATGACTTTATCTTTACTTTTTGCCAGAAGAATGCCAAAACTTTTTACTCGGAACTTTCATGAGACTATGTGGTGTTGCAGTCTTCTAACACTGCACTGTTTGCTGTGATAGACACCTGCCATTTATATTCTTGTAAGGACTCCCATCTCATTTCTGACACAACCCTTACATGCACAAGAGGCTGGATAAATAGGTTGTGTGAGGGCTTCTGGCACCCTGAGAAGCAGGCAGAACCACTGGTGTATGCTCAAGGGGAAGGGGTGCACTGGGAGCAGCTGGGCACAGGTGGTGTGGCTGAACATGGAGGCATTACCTGGGGACAGAGCAGTTGCCCGAGGTTGTGGTTGCTCCTCAGCTGCTTTTGAACACTTCTGACATTATTGAACGGAGTGCAGCTGATTCAAGGTCAATAGTATTGGGATTGTTTGTATGAGGATGAGACTACATTACAGCAGGCAGGCAGCCACAGACCCACAGTCAGGCTTTTATCTACAAGACCTCAACCCTCATCCCTCGCCTTTCCACTTTCTTCTAATGGGAACTCACCCCCCCCAGCCCGCAGTCTCTGGGCTCACGTTTTTGCCAAGTGTGCAGGGTGAGCAACCCACCCTTCAGCAGCTCCCTGTGCGTGGCAGCTTTGATCTCAGGGCTCCCTGAGGCTGCTTCCTCCCCTCTTCCCTACGCCATCTATCACCGCACAGATAAACAGTGCGCCCTGCTGATATAAATACCGGAATGTAGCCTGTCAAACAGAAGAAAAGTTGGTGTGTATGCACTTTGTATGACAGATTGGCCCTTGCTCTAAGGTCTGCTTACAGTATCAGAGCTGAGGCCTTCCATGCAAAAAGAGGCAGGTCTCCTCAGTCAGACATTTTGTTTACAAATAAGTTATACTGCTGCTTTTTTCCTCCTCTTTTATGGTAAAAATTATCAGTGTTTTTACAGAGTCGCAATAACCAACTTGGACTTAATGGACTTAATAAGTTACATTATGTTTGAATATTTAGCAAAAGGAAAAAAAATATACAGGTATGTATTTTTTTAGGACAGCAAAATGCCTAGATAGTAAAAAATATTGCTAGATGCAGGTTCTGTGCTTCATTTTGAATAACACTCTATTTCCTTGGGTGTATGAGTCAGACCCACCCAGTGCAGGCTTCAGAAGTGACAGACTGTCCCATCCTTGGAAGAAATCGGGTAGGACTTTTAAGAACTCCCTAAGAAGCTCATCAGTGCGGCCTCACTGAGGACATGCCCTTCTATCCAAATTATCAATTTCCATGTAAACTGTAGCAACCTCAGTTAATTCAAGTTAATAAATGTTAAATTCAAATTTCTAAATTCAGCACTGACTACCGACAGGTATAAGCCTTATGACTTTGGAAATACAGCCTCCTTTGGAAAACAGGCTAAAAAACCCTTAAAAAATTGCTCTCTGTTTTCCTGCAGGAGAGCCACGAAGGAGAAGTGTGAAAGGCAGATGGACACAAAGCATAGAGGAACTGGAAAAAATGGACAAAGACCAAAACAACAGTGTGCATAATGGCCAACCAAATCTTCAGTAAGACTTTACAACCATCTTTACATCCTAATCCAAAATGACTTCCCTCAGAGATAGGTATTTCAGGGGAAAGGTGCTTTGCATGAAAGAAGCAGTGCCTGGGGAAAGAAACAATGTAAGATGAGGCTTGAACAAGAGGACGGTGCTTGAATACAGCATGACTGAAAACAGCTGTTGACATGAGGTCTGGAACTGCCCTTCACCACTCAGTTCACTGGCTTGCAGTGAAGTGAGCATAAAGGAGAGATGGGGAGCTTGGCTGTAGCCTCACTGACTTTTATTTGACATAGAAAGCGAACATGGGACAAGAGTATTAGCATGAGGATAACTGAACAAATGGTATTATATTCCTGATAAAGCCAGAAGCGAAATGGATACTTTCAGAAGTGTAATCAGAGATGATTGGATTGACAATGCAGGACATTTATGTCATTAATAAGAATAGTACTGTTTTTTTTTGCTGGACTATTCTTCTAAGTGCTTTCCAAAACCACAGAGACATCATATGCTGATTTTCTTGGCAGAAATCAAAGCTCTCCGTTCTTCCTCATACATGTAAGATGTAATAATGTTGATAGTATTACCTATTCAGTGGTTTTCTCAGTTCTGCTTTTATTACTTAGCCTGGTTTTAAGGACAAGGAATAGCAAACATTCAAGAATCAACAAAAGGGTAAAACAGGTCTACTATTGATATCAGAACAATTAGGGGACAAGTTCAATGAAAAATTTTACACTGATATATGACGGTATAGATGATTTTCAAAGTCTACTACATTATTTAGTAGGATGAGTCTGAAACAGCAACATAGTGTGCAACACTGACAGCATAGCCCTACTGTACTATATAACAGCATACTGCATTAGAATTATGAAATTTACTGTGAAACTGAGTTATGTTCCAGATTAGGAAATTGTGAGACCACAACCTCTATTCTCATCAAAAAGATGTTTAAGTTAGAAATTAGAAAAGCTACTTAACAGTTTATGTAAAGAAGGAGCATGGTGAGTACGGACAGCAAGCACAACTGTCACTAGGACAGTTGGTTTAATAGAGGGAAATGCTAATGGCTTTTTGGCCAGCCTTGTGTCCATTGGTCTGTGTAAGAGGGGGAGAGAAGGTTTTGCCTATGAGAGTTTCAACTTGTGCCTTGTTGAGAGGAGGAGAAACATCAACTCTTGATTAACAGAGAACCAGACAGTCCTGGAGATGTACTTTAAGAGGGAAATATGCATAATGCACTCTGGATTCAGAGAGGCGGTGTGGATAAAGAAACATATGTGCAAGGACTGGATATAAAAAATATCCCCCAAAATAAACTTAAGAAAGGATTAAGAATGAAGAGAATAAGCATTAAGTTGCTTGAGTAAATATAATATTGAATGATTAGAAACACCACACTTAGTTGTAAGACATGATTTGCATGCAGGGGCTCACAAGAATGCTACAAAAGTCAATGCAGGAATTTGAAAATCAGGTGAACAAACTCATCTAATTTAAGAGTATGGTTAATTACTTCATAGCCACTACACTGTAGACAGATAGATGAAGCAAGAAGCTGCAACAGTAAATGCAAAAGGTACAGAAGGCTGTTGATTGTAAAAGGGAGAACAATATCTAAAGAACACTGTGAAACCAAAGACATCCAGAGAATACTGTTTAGAGTTGATTAAAAAAAGGAAAAGATTGCAATTTTTGTACAAAGTTCTGGTATTTGTAAGAGAACAAAACCAAATTTGAATGAAAGCCCAAAAATTGCAAGAGAAAAAGACATTAGGCATTTTTTAGATACTCAAAGTACTGAAACACAAATGTGATAGAAAAATGAACACACAGAAACAAATGAACGCCCACAGACTGAAAGGAAACCACACACAAATGCTAAAATTGCGAAGTGAATTGCAAACATCCTAATATACAATAAAGCAGCAACTGATTTGACACTTACTGGAAGATAATTTATATCTGATCAAGATTAAATATTTGCTTTTCTCTAAATTAAATCTCCCAGTAGAAGTTCCTTAGATTTTTTACAGGCCAAATCTCAGTATTTCCAAATCAGACTCCACAAGAAATCCATTAAGATGAAGCAAGAGGAAAACTGCAAAATATCATCAGCTCCCTGTTGCCTGATGCAGACAGTTACAGATGATGTGTCTGGTACGTGGGGAAACTAAACAAGTCCATGCCAGAGGCAGTGTCTTACTCTGAATCACAAAGTTTTAAGGAAACCACAGCACTGAATGCATTGTTAATAAAAGCATAATACGTAAAGCATGATGCTCTGCGGCACGCACTGGAAATAGATTTCACCTGCAATTCTCTCTACTCTGTTAAATTATCGTAAGGGTAATTTCACATTCTGCACAATTTCATCACCTTTCCAGAATGGCTGGAAAGCTCATTAATTTAACTGCGGGAGCAAAGTAAACTTGTAAGAGCTCTGCCTGCTAATGTCACTCTCTTTGATTTCTGTTGCATTCCCTTGGAGACAAGAATTGAGTGAGAGAGGGAGGAAAGGAATGAGAAGACAAATGAGCTCAGGGCATGAAGTGCCCGGGGAAGGATTGGATGGACTGTCAAGAGTTACAGGAGGGGATTGAGAAGAAAAGCACCTCTGGGAAAGGAGGAGGCAGGGAAGCCAAACACGCCGTAGAGAAATGACAGGAGACACGGGAAGGAGCAAGATACGAAGTAGGGACATATGGAAACCTAGCAGGAAGGGAAGGGCTGGGGAGGCAAAAAGAGACGCGGATGAAAGGGAGTGAAATTGCAGGGAAGAGGAGGAGGCGTCTTAGTGTGGATCAGATGTTTATTGCCTGCTGACATTGCTCCCAAAAGGAGAGTGATGCGAATGGGGGAGAACACAGGAAGGAGATAATGATCAGCAGCTACTGGAAATAACGCACCGTGTAGGGAGTGAAGTGTTCTCAGATTAATTACAGGGGTGAGAGAAAGTCGAAGGTGATCCCATACAGTCTGCACCTTCCAGGGAAATGGAGGCACCGGACACAAGTCAGAAAAAATGCAAATGCCTGGAACTGCAGCATCTACTGCCTCTGGGACGGATCGATCGGCTCACCTCTGCACAACGCAGCCTGAAGATGCCCCGTGGCTCCAGTCATCTTGATCCGTCCCAGACCATCCTTAGTGGGGAGACACCTGAGGGCCAGGCACACCAGGGGGACAAACACCACAGCCTCGGCAGTGCAGACTTCTGTCTAACATCCCTGTCTGGAATAATTTGCCCTATTAAGCATCACCAACCACTCCGTTAGTAGTGGGGTTTTAAAGCGTTTTCAGCTGAACTGAAAGCCTGGCTGGCCAGAGCTGGCATGGCAGGGCATTTGAGGAGACCAGGAGCGCAGGCTGTGGGTTTGCCTCCCGCTAGGGGCACCGCAGGGCCCTTTGGCAATTCACTTCTGATTACAAGTGCTTGCAATTTTCATTTAAAAGAGCACATAAAATAGAAATACAAAGATTGCCACTGTGTCAGTCCTTCCCTTAGGCAAAGTGGAGACTAAATAAAATAAAACCTAGATTATTTAGCATCCAAACCAAGTGGAAAAAAATAAATTCTTTTGGATCTGATATTAGTGTGACTTAGACTGGGGGGAGTAAGAAACCCTAACAAAAAATCATGAAAAGATGTTTTAATATGTGCCAGGGAAGTGATTGCCAATTTTGGGGATGGAGCGTTTTTCTTCCAAGATTTTTTCTTTTCACTAAAAAGTTGTTCTAAAAAAATAAAATTAAAGAGTTGTCTTAAATCTACTCCTACATCAGTGAGAACTCGGCTGAATCCACGCTGCAGTTGTACAACACAGTTGCACAAGAGAGGAGTTGGCAAAACTATTACTGAATTGGCTCTGAACACTCATTTTTTTATCACAAGAAATGCAGTATTTTTACTCCGCTTCTGCCATTGAAACAGGTGCAGGACCACCAAATGGTGTAACAGCCAAGCCACAGTGAGAGCTGAAAAATGCCACCTCTGTTCCATTGGATGTTCTGACAGTTGAGAAGTTTTGCCTGGAAGAAAGTCTAAATTCACCATGGAATGTAAACTTTGTTGCCTCCTCAAAATATTCTGAGAAGCTGAGTAATAACATAGAGTGAATAAAGTATATAAAATACATAAATTTCTATATTAAAAGAAAATGTATCCAGCAATGAAACTGAAATATTTTGCTGTTACTAAAATAGAATAAGAAAGTCAGAAAGATTTCTTCTCCTAATTTCTTATTCCTAGCCAGGCATCCTAGGGAAACCTTACGGTTTTACCAGGAGTTCATTTTACTCAGCAGAGAAGTGTTCAGCTGCATATATTTTAGCCTACGCTGTCTAAAACATGAATATGCAAAAGCTGGGACTGAGACGCACGCACACAAGTGCACTGTGTCACCCCAATGCAAGCCCTGATGCAGTGAGCCCAGTTTCCATTTTGCCAGTGGTTGCAGAAGGCTCTGGAAAGGCCGCTGAAGTCAGATTTACTATTACAAATCATCAGCACTGAAAAGCAAAGTCAAAACAACGTTTGCTGATCCTAGAATAAGAGATGTCAGATCCTAGAATAAGAGATGTCTTGCTTATATCTGCTTTTTCTTCAAAAGGGAAGTACACGGACACAAATTTAGTGTATGGGGATTTTATGTCAAAAACAAAACAAAACAAAACCAACCCAAAAAACAGAAAAGCAGCTGCGATGCCCGATGGATGTTTTCAAGAGTGCTGCTCTGGCAAGAAAAATAACTCGGTGCTTTTTTTTTTCACTTATTCCCTGTAGCTTTACATAATCAGCACAATTTTTTATTTTTGGTATTAACTTGTATGGAGCATCACAGAAAACATGACTGCAAGGGACCTTGAGAGGTCAGATGGTGCAGCCCCTACCCCAAGGCAGGATCTGTTCTTCCTAAGTTACTCCTCAAAGATGTCTAATCTGCTCTTAAGGACAGCCTGCACAGGGTAAGGGGTCACTTCTGTCCTCCCCAGGGCTCCTCTGCCTTCACCAACAAGTTTCTCAAGTGTCTAATCTGAATCTTCCTTGTTGCAATTAAACAGAATAGTAATTCGCCACAGATATGGGGAAGAGATTAATATCTTTACTTCTGCAAAAGCCTCATGCAGCTGCAGATTTGGGGTGAGTGGAACTGCTTCGCTCTCACCGTAATTATTTTAGCTTGGGTCTTCCAACGAGACTCTGGTGTGAGGCATTCAGGAAGTACATAAGCAGCAGCTTGGAAATGATACTGATACTTTCTGAGGGGAACGGTCTGCCCTTCGGGCTCTGCATAAGCCAGCTGGACGGACCTAACACCGACTAGGAAGCCTGAACGAAAGCAGATCAGATGCGAAAGATGGCTATTTAGAGACTCAGTAAATAACTATGTATTTCGTGACACGCAGTACCCTAAGTTCTTCCTGTGATGAAAAATACAGACCTATAAAACATTTACTAGTGAACATAAAATCTACCCTTTTTGCAGTCTTGCTGATGCCATTAAGGTACATTCAAGGGCCATCAGCAGTGCACTGTAGAAGGCACACAAAAACCACACGCATCATGGTGAGAAATTACTGCCCTGATTAGAACTCTGGCTCCTCAATTATCCGGTATGCACACCAGCATGATCTGAAGTGCCTGCTGTACCCAACAGATGCCTTAATTTCAGTAAGGGACTTCTCTATCCCCAAACCGCCTGCCTTTCCCAGCTCGCATACTGGAAACAGGTGGTTTTTGTGTGTCACAGTTAAACACTGGATGTACTCTCTGGAATTGGAGGAGTATTCACAGCCCGTCCGAAGCTGTGCTTTGGTCTCTGAGCGTATAGGGTACAGCTAACTTGCAGGACAGAACACGCTCCCTCCCCACTGAACAGCTTCTCATTCCTCTGTGTATCCTCGCTATGCTTCTGTGTCCTCCTGGCTGGACCTAAAAAGATGCGCAGCGATGCACAAATGCACCATTAAATATTACAGGCGTGAGCTAATGCTTTGGTAACTTGCCCACTCCCCAAGCCCTGCCAATTTACAGATTACTGTAAGAATACCTTAAAACTGGCAGCGATGCCATTCCACCTGCTGTCTCTGGTAGGGATCAGCATTTCTAGCCGTGTCTCCACTTCAGGACACAATATGCGGTGAAGCAGCACCTGCTGCTCTCGTGTCTCTGATGGGCACATGTAAAGGTTGGAGAGTAGATACAGGTGCTCAGAGCCTTCCCGCGCACTGCCTCAGCCAAATGCACACTGACAGAAATGTGAAGTTATCTCAGAACACAGATGTTTGGCTTTGCTGCCACTGCCTGACACCAGCACTTTATTTTCTTTATCATGCGTGTTGAATTGAAAGCTTTTTTTAGGCCCTGACCTTGGCAGCAGTTGCTACTGCATTTCATCTAAAAGATAGAAGAAAAGAAGGAAAAAAAAAAAGGATTTTCATGATGCCCTTTTGTAATCCCAAGTACTTCAGTGGAGGGCCATCGAACACTTTTACTTATCATACTCTGCATCTTCATAGGCACATTTTTATCCAACCTTAGCATCTGTCTTTCAAGCGATTTAAGTATACGTGTATTTTCCAATTGACAGATGACTGAAAAAAGTCTGTTAATTTTATATCTTTTCTGAAATAGATTGTACTTTAAGCTGTGTTTTTGTTTTGTTGGGTGCATTAGTTGGTAGACGATTCAGTTGAGGATGAAGCTGCCTATACAGCCGGTATCTGAGCTGTCAGGTTCTACCACTTTATCTGTACATCGTCACAACCTTCCTCTTTTGATACATCTGAGGATTCTGTAAACCTTTTTGCTAATCTGGCTGTTGCAAACAGGCGTTGGTGTCTTAATGACTGCCACATGGGGCAAAACATTTAATGTAAGAGATTTTTCCAAGGCTGGTAAAATTACAAGTCTTGTATTTCTCAGTGTTACGTTTGCGTGTGCAATACCACACGCTGCTGGTGGTCTCTGTGTCCTCCTTTTTTTCCTACAGGGATGACACTTCCCCCCAGGGCTCACGTTTCTCAGATATTTGCCACTCAATGAAACACAACCTTTCACACCTTCAAAAATAAAAGCCTACACCCAGTTTTCTTCTGGATAAAAGACCACAAGGCATGCTGTTGCTTTAAGAAAATTGAAGAAAAAATATTTGGCAGTGAAGCAGATTTCTTGTCAGTATTTGCTGCAGAACAGTGTCAATCTAATGAGCTGAAGGGATGGAAATTTAGTTCTTGATGCAAATCTACAGAATCATGGTTGTCTGAATTACAGCTTTGTTGACAAGAGTGAGATGTTGTCTCACAATTATTCTAATGTATAAAACTGAAATTGGAGATAATGAATTTAAAATTATGCAGACCCAGTCCTTAGAATAAGACAGATGTAGACAGGCTGGGAAACTAGAAGCGTCTCTCTGTGTGTTTTGTTACCAAGCATTATCCTTACAGTTACCTCACCAGTCCCCTGCAGTATTGCAGTGGTTCTGTAGAGCTCAACAGAACTATCAAGCGTGGGGCTTTATTTTATGTACTTACTCAAAAAAAGTGGTCCATCCCGTCTCATCACTTTTAGTTGCCAGAAGTCCACTGTTGCCATGGTAGGTAAATAAAACAAGCTCCTGTCCTTGTGCAGTCATGCTTTTCAAACATCCATTCGTGCCTATCGTCAGCCAGATGACCTGGTTATCGGGGGAGACCACTCTCACCGGCATCCGGTTGGGATCCCGTCTGATACGCAGGGTGTTCCCGTTGCTGTCCGTGACTGAGGTAATATCATTGTCATTGCTGTAGCTAAAATTGTACAGATAGTCTCCGGTGACTAAACTCACAGTGTACTGGTGAGTACCATTGACATCGAAGATATAAAGCTCTTGATCGGTTGGAGAAGCAACTTCATAAAAGTTCATTGAATTCAGTAAGGGTCTGTTCTTTGACACAGCCCGTATCCTAATGTTCCCCAGATCAGCAATGTACAGCGTGCCGTCTGGAGACACGGCTAAGGAGGAGGGGGCGTTAAGTTTGGCATCTTTAGCATAGCCATCTCCACTCTGGTAACAGTCGCAGTTGACATCATTCTTGCAGTCACACTCTGAAGGTATTCCAGCAACTAATGAGATCTCTCCATCGGTTGTAACCTGCCTTATCCTGTTAATCTTTTTCTCGTCTGTTTCTGTAATGTACAGTACCCCACTGTAAGACACAGCAATGGCAGTTGCTGACTCCAGCGTGGTCTGCACTGCGTGCTTGCCCACTGTGTACTCCACTCCGGGAACCTGGCAGTGCATGGGCCTCCCCGCAGCAATGCGCACCTGGCGGTTTTCAGTGATCTGCAAAACGACGTTGTTGTCCAGCACGTAAATGGAGTTATCCATTGGGTTGATGGCTAAATCTGTGGGCCATTCCAGACGAACCTTAACAGAGAGAAGTGGTTCATTGCAGTTAAACCAGTGCGGGTGAAATGAAACAAATTCACCTTCAGCTTAAGATAACGCCGTGAAGATATTTTTCATTTGCTGTAAGCAATGCAGATGAGAATTCTTATATGAAAATATACACAGCAAATGAAAGATTTTCAAGGGAGCAAGGGGAAGGATGTCAGGATACCTATTTTATTGAAAGAACAGCAGTGTTGGAACTGTAACACAGGTCAAATTTCCCCTCCAATAAACGTTACACTTTTCTGTATCAGCAGTGCATAAATAAATACAGAGATAGATATCAAAGTCTAGTCTTCAGATGCAGCACTCATTTTTTATTCTTGCATAGCAAACATATCTTACTGCCTTCCAGACTGAAACACGGTACAGTACTCCATTTTTAAACACAGCACTGGTGACCATCCCTTCTTACCTACATAAACTTGTGGAGACAAAAAAAAAAAAATACTCTATTGTATATATTGTCTCATCCACTCTAGTGGGCTAAGGATGCTAGTAATTCAGAAAACATCAACGTGCCAATAGAGTTGTAACATATCTGCCATTCTTCCAGTATTTACTACTAGTCTTAATGCTTCCTGCTGATGGTTTTGCTGTTCTAAACTAAACTGAACTTTATGGGCAGAAAAATTGAATACAGCAGCATTTATAGCTAAGAGAACACACTGCTACTCATGCCCTTGGAACTGGTTTCTTTCTCCACAAATTCTGCTCTTGAATAGTTGTTATACACTCCACCCAGTTTTATTTTAAGGTGGAAGAAAGCTGCATTTGCACCTGCAGCCCCAGCTCAGCTCTCCAAATGAGTTCCCACATACCTGGCTGATGTGCATGCTGGTATCACAGGTCAGAGGTCGTGCAGAGGTCAGGTCATTGGAGCCAAGCAACGTGGATATTATTCCATTTTGATCCACTTTTCTGATCATGGTCCCATCAACGAAGTAGATTAACCCATTCTTGTCAATTGCTATTCCTTCAGTGAAGAGAATAAAAATTAGTTTATTGTACCAGCTGTTAAAATATCAGTAACTAAGGGCCTACGTGGGATGTACAGAGTGGAAATTTAGGGCAGAAAAGATGTTCCTAGGCAACGGGTAGTAAACCAACTCATAAACTCACTCTGTGTAACAAAGCAATGTTCAGTATGAAATCTGTAGTGCTGACTGTGCTTGCTGTTCATTGGAGAGCATGTCAGGTAACCTGGAAAACCTGCTAAGTGGCACCACATGCAACACTGATTTTAAAACTTTACCACTGTTTGCCAAACACATAATCTAAATGAGCGTTTCAAAACGTTCAGTAATCATGAAAGGCAAATATTGACTATAAAATCAACCTGGCTCTCTGGCACCTCTCTTCCTCAGTGGTCTTTCCCATCGGAAGAAATTATTCAATACCACATTTTTGAATCAGCTGCTGCATTAAGCATGATCACGCCCTTCCTATTTACCTTTAGGGCTCATGAGAGTTGCCTCGACTGCCTTGCCCCCATCACCACACCGTGCTTCGTCAAAGGGCAGGCACTGCTCCCCCGTCCCTCCGACCACCTCAGCGTTCTTCGTCAGGTCTTTGGCACCCGCGAGTGACCTGGGCCGGTAGATCCTGCGTGTGTTTGTGTCGGAAACGTACAAATCTCCTGTCACGGGGTCAGTAGCGAGGTAGTATCTGTGAGCTGGGTTGTTGCTGTAAAAAGGAATTACACATTGCACGTGCTGTAATTAATCGCATTGATGTCACACCAGGAAGAAAAAGCCTCAGTTCATACGCAGTGTGTACTAACTCATAAATAGTTAAAACCCACGCTGGCTCTCTGGGCTTACTCAGCACAGGTCATGGCCCAAAGCCTTTCTCGGCTCTCTTTTCCTCCCTGTGTCATAGGCAGACCAGCCTACGCTCCTTGTCCTTTTGGGACAGAAATGCAATTTTGTCTGTGATGCTCAGAGGACCGTCCCGCGCTCTGCAATTAGAGACAGCTCCCATTGCTGCAACAGGCCGTGTCCAGACAGTGGAACCTTAAAACTCCCCAGATTTCTTCATGCTTAAAACTGTGAGTCAGTTTCAAACTTTGCAGCGTGACCCCAACCCTGGCATGCACTCTGTGCTCTTATCAACTTATCTGTTTTATTATAATTTATATAAGGCTGCTGGGGTGCACGGTTTATATAATTCATAAACAGATAAGGCAGAGTTCGTATTATTAGTTCGCAGGCGAAAGATAAGACATCCTTCATAAGTATTTGTTTAATCCGCTGCCTTCAGAGACGTGATACGCATGATTTAACACATTAGGAAATGTCATCTTTTCCACCAGAACACCGAGCGCAGCTTTTCCGTTCTCCTTAACACAGAGCTGTATTTCAAATAACCGTACACGTTGGCACAAAACCACTAACTATGCCAACCCGGTCCTTATTACAGTGAAAACATATATTGCTAACCATTTTCCCAGAAATGTACATTTTGCCTCTCCGCTGGTGCCACATAATTGAGAATTACTGCCTTTTCTCCCCTGCTGGTGAAAAAGCCTACCCTGGAGAGTACCTTTTGGGTTGATATATTATGATGTAGAAACTTAACCCACCGCAGTTAGGATTCCTGACCTAATTTATGGCACGAAGAACTGAAATAAGGTCATGTAAACACAGGAGGTAATTTCAGATGCTCTCCTAATGGATTGAATCAGTGTCAGAACAGTCAGTTCCACTTCTGATGTTTGCAAAAGCGCCGCAGAAACACATCTCCCCGTCCTGGTGATATCCAAACATCTGTTCTCAAAACGCCCTGCTTCCCGTTTTGTAAATACATAACTGTGCTAATGTAACACATTTTTATGTACTGCCACTTGGAAAACGCAACGAGAGACCAACAGGAACAACTTGTGAACAAATTATGTCTTTTAGCAGGGACAGATTTTTATAGCTATCCAATTACAAAAACACAGAAAAATGTGTTGCATAAATAGGATTTGCTTTGGTTTCAAGGCTTTTAACGTGCTGGTTCAGAAGGAAGAAGTCAAGTGAAGCAGACTAATGAAATCAAATACGCGGTGATTAGCACCTCTTAAAAAGCCCTGCTACAGAGCTGGATGTTATACAGCATGTCTGAAAGCGATTAAGTGTGGCCTTACATCCAATTTCTGTCTGCTAGAAACCCGTTCCTGCCAACGTACCAAATAGCTTAAAGGTGTTTTCTGAACCTTCCTTTACGCAGAGATCATTTATACGATCACTGTGTAGCGTACGAATTATTTATACCTCCATGGGCTGCAAATTAAATTACACCCTTTTGTACAATTACTTTGGTCTTCCAGAAACTTTGCAGACATTTCAAATATAAGCACGCTGCAGAACGTGAAGTGTGCAATTACATTTTATTTCATTGTAATTTAAAAGAAAGTCCTCTCTTATATTACTAAAATCTAAATTAAAGTATTTTTCTTCACCTCGGTTGGCATTGTCTGAATTGTGTTTTTCAGCTGTTGGAATAAAGAGTCATCAAATCAATAATTTACACCTGGCACTCATTTCTATCTAAAAGGAATTTTTAAAGCTGCTCTCTTTGTAAGTATGAAAACATTTCCATGTTTTAATTAATTCCAACTGAAACGATGCAGTTATTCAGGATGCAAGATGAACTCATATCATGATCGTGCAGGATTGACTAGTAGTGATTAGTGTATACTCGTAAGAAAAATATACAGCTGATCTTTTAAGGATATTTTCTCAATATATCAAAAACAAAAACAAAACTACCCCCAAGTTTGGGAATTGAATAGGGTGCTATTATTGAATGAATGTAAACCCTCCAATTTGCCATAAGGAGATGCCTTATGGTTCCCTTCTGAGACAAGACAGCAGCCTTAACCTCAAGTTTCTTTTCAAGGGAAGGTTAAAAGCTGAGGAAGGAACCAACCACTAATTCTCCAGGGCAGGACACATTCTTAGGAACTGGGTAACTGACCAGTGAAAACCACGCTTCCCAACCAGAAAACACATGTGCACACTGTGTGTGCATCAAATAGTACTACAACAAATAGTACTACAGGGTTAAGCATCCAACGCCTAGAAAGCTGCATGGAGATTACTCTATTTCATTGTAGCTTGAAATAACGTTAATGCTCTGCCTTCTATCAATAACATCAAAAACCAAGAAATAAAATGCAGTCGGTAATGTCTCGACTCACTCAGCACCACTTTGTCACTGCAAGGAGTTCTGATCACTAAGCAGCACCATGCCCACGTGGGGCCCAATAAATACAACTAACAAATTAACTGGTTCTAGCTGCACTTAATAACAGTGGTAATTATTTAAAGCGCACACTCACAAGTGCATGCACAGCTCAGGCCCCTTCCACAACCAGACTTCCCATATTTTCCCAGTCCTGTTGTTGGTTTTCTTAATATGAAATTTAAATTTTACAAAAACATACTTTTAAGTGCTGCCTACTGTTTAGTTGGCATAATGATCTATTTCCCACTGCCTTCCCTTGCTTCTGCTGTCCTTTTAAATCCTCGGATCACCTGCATTACTCTCCATGAAGTGCTTCATAAAAACACTCTCCCTGATCTATACCCGCCCTTTCACTGTGTGCCTTCTAAACTCAAAGCTGTTTTCAGGCCCTACTGAACTTTCTTCTGTCTCCCTAAGGACTCTCTGGGACAGTGCCATAGCCTGCAAGTGACCTTCCTGTCTTCAAAGTCCTTCTAAAAATTACCTCTTCTGTGAATGCTTATAGCATTAATCACACACAGGCAGCAGTGTGTATAAAGACACCAGCTCAGCTTTCAGACTGAAAAAATGTGAGGTCACCGATACACTGGAGGATAATCCGACCTGCACTGTCTCCCTAACTTAGAGCACGGGTGCCGTGAGGTCGGAGAGGCATCGCAGCCCATGTGCAGCACGGTGCCTGCAGGTGAGTAGTAGCAGCATGGCATTCAGCTGGCATTCAGAATTACTGAATTGCAGAATCACTGAGGTTGGAAAAGTCCTCTAAGATCTCCAGCCCAACTATCCACCCTCCACCAATAGTGCTCACTAACCACATCCCTCAGTGCCACATCTGCACATTTCTTGAACACCTCCAGGGATGGTGACTATTCCCTCTTGTCTTATCGCTGTTACCTGGGAGCAGAGACTGAACCCCACCTTGCCAAATTCCCATTTTGTGTATTACTTTGTATTCTGTACATTTGTCAAGACAGCGTCTTATCCAGCTGCAATCACAGCCTGTGATCTCACGAGGGATGTATTTCTTTTAAAAGTAGTGTATCAAATGCAAATTAAACTTAATAATGAGAACTTAAAACCACTAAAGAGAAGAAACTGCCTCCAAGTCACACCTGGAAAATAACTTCAAACCACCCAGACTATGCATCACCTCCCAGCTCTCATCATTAGCACTGGTGCAAATGCCCTTATTTGGTCGTGGAAATTTTTGCCTCATTTATCTGAAACAATTTCTTGAACATAAACCCCTTCTTCATTAATGACTGTGCCCAAAGCAAAGTGAATTTAAAAAAAAAATCACCTGGGCTAAAGGATAACTGAGGTATGGTGCTCTTTGTTTAAAAACAAGGAAGGAAAAGGGTTGGCAGCAAAAAAGGAGAGGCCCTACAGGGCTGCTGAGCCCAGTACTTAGCAGTTCTGTTACAAAGTCATGCAGGGCTTCACATATCCAACAAGATTTCAGCATGACTTTGGTTTTGCCCACTTTTCCATCACAGCTGCTGTGGCAAAGAACTTCTAAGCATCCACCCTTGTGTATCTGTTCTTGCCACTACTGCACCTACACCGCAATGGAGGGATGGACAAACCTTCCAATTCACCTACTGTCTACGACAAATCTTGTAAATCGTGGTTTACTTTAACATCTGAACTCCTGGAATTGTCCTGTTATGTGACAATTTCGGCTTTCACTACTAAGAAAAGTTCAAATTTAAAGAAAAAGTGTTAAATGTGAGCCCGAAAAGTCTCAGCATCGGAGGGTCAACAAAATGAACTCACTTCATACTTGTATAATTCTAGTAGTTATATGCCTTTCTCATCAGGTTTGGGGGGATCTGATTAATCAGTGAGCTTTGGTAGGATTGGCAGAAGCGCCAGCAAGGAACGGGAGCGAGAAGATAGGAGCACGCAGGAAAGGAGGGCACATACAGCACAGAGAGAAGCCTGATTGAGGACAGAGAGTGATGAGAAAATAGGAGCTCGTATCCGAGAGGACGATACCGCCTGACGGCTGACATAACTAAAACATATGAACTCATTATTTTTGAAAAATACTCCTCCTTTCTAATAATACATCTTAGAAATGACTAGTCCATTATAAGCATTCATTTGTAAAAAAAAAGAAAAAGGAACAGTTAGAAAAATATAAATCTTCTTTAAGAAATGCTTACCTATGTCTAAAATCTTTATTTCTTGGTGGGAGCAAGTAAAAAAGAACAGAAAAACATTATTAGAAAAATACTCAGAAAGGATGTTAAAAGAGGAAAAGAAGGCAACATTTAAATCTGTCATTAGTGAAGCGGTCCGCTCACCCCGACTATGTAGGTTAACCCTTCAAATTCACAGAATAATTACTCTGAGTAGATTAAATTCTCACTGTTTGGATGTGTAGAGTTCAGATATTTTACCATGGTATTTTTTATTTAACTTCAGTTTTAAATACTATTTCAAATGTACTGAAATCTTTTTAATTGACTTCCTGTTGTTTCCACAAGCATTTGGAAACTGACTTACACAGTGCCAGAAATGTGTTACATACATACTGTTTGCAGCAGTAATTCACAATTCTAAAGGTCCAAGATGTGAGAAAAACTTACCTTAGCTCGAGAACACTAGTTACATTTCCAGATGGAAATATCCGTCGGACATAGTTGAAATCCCCCACGTAAAGACTGCCATCAATCCCACAAGCTAAGGCAACTGGAGCCAGTAATTTATTACCATCAGCTTGACCATTACAACTTGGGCAGGAGATGCTGCGTCTTCTTCCATTGCCCATAATGCTGCTGACAATGGGGGGTTGCTGAGATATAAACTGATTTTCACCATTTCCTTTGTAGAGGATTCCTAGCAGACAAAGCAAAAAACACAAAATCAAAAGTGGTTTATTAAAACTTTGAATGTATATACATGAAATGACACATAGACATTCTGAATACTTCCTTTTCTTGGTTTAATTCATTTTAAAGGACTTTTACTTGTTTAGCGTCATATTTTTTTCTCACTACAAGCAAGAGAACTTTTTATTAAGACATTTATAGTTGTAATTAAGTCACAAATACACTAAAACACACAGAAAGCATTAAATTATCCTCTCTGCTGAAAGTAGAAAAAACTATTTTAAATGTTTCCATTTTGGAATTCTCCTGAAACGACTGAAATTTCACCCGTGTATGAATTATAAAAAAGAAAAAAAAGTACTTGCTACTATAGCTAACTATAAACGTGATGTCAAATGTCATCTAAACTGGATTACTGCTGCAAACTAAATATTAATTAAAGAGGTACTTCAAAAAAGTTGAATCTTACACTATGAAAAGCTCCTTACTCAGCTCACAATGAAAATGTACCTCTGGCAACAATGTCTGCCTCAGTACCATGTCTGCAGCTATAGGCAGTTATTAAAAATGTCAAAAAACAACAACAACAAAATGCAGTGCCAGGCCAGCCTGCCTCTTAAACTTAATTCTGCTTTGAGGCATGAAAGGAACAGTAATTTCGTAAAGACAAAGTGATGTTTCAGCAGTATTTTTCTTCCTTATGCCTCCATAGGAAATTGAGAAGAAAAATGCACGTGTTATGTTAAATCTTCAGTCTTGGAAAAAAACATTTCATTTTATAGCATATTAAAATGTTGCCGGGACACTCAGTTTTGAAGATGTCAATGAATCCATCACAGCGCAGTCTACCGATGGTCATCTATCATGGTGGTGCTCGTAAGTCACAATATGTCTGTCCATGGTACGATCCATGCAAGCCACATGTCACCTTGTACTTCACAGTGATGCACATCATATTGGTTGTCAGTACAGTTCCAAAGGCAGTTTGGGACTGGGGAACCCATTCCTCTTTGAGATGCATTGAGGAAATTGAAGATGGATTCCTCTTTCAGTCCCCACCCCAAAACTGAACTCTTCTTACTAACAGATATGTGGAAAAAATACTTTGCCTCTTTAAATGCTTTAGGTGGCTTCACTACTTGATAATGTTATAAAATTTGGGAGATTATACACATAAGAGCAATAAACATGATAAAATTGGGAAGAATGAAAATGGTTTATGGAAACTTAATGACAAGTAATCTAACTCAAAGAAGGAGAATGTATTTTTCATGAATAGTCAAAGCCAGAATGCATTAGTAGTATACGAAATCCACTCTCCTATGATTACATCATTTATGACAATCATGGAACCATAATTTTGCCTGAAATAGCTGAGTTCTATAATTTTCATCAGAGGAATTCTACAAGTCAGCACAGTGCACTATTGCACCTGATTTATTCTGTCATTACCTTGAAAAATGGGTCCTTCACATTTCTCCTCTATTATCACAGACTAAGAGATGCACATTAGACTATTTACTGCAGGAACCGGGGGTGTCCATGCAAACAGTGTCTGCATTCTCTTCTGAATACATTTCTCCAGCTCACCTGCCTTGTCATTGCAACTCTCCACTTCGTTTATTCAATTAAACACACCTCACTTTGATAAGTCATTACTTGTCATACATACTGTTGAACTTAATTTAAAGCTGCCACTGTTTTGACTTGCGAACAGAACCAGTCGTATGTATGTATTTATAATTGTAGCTCCTTACATTTTCAGGTGGATTACCTTTCAGGAATTTGCACTCTTCCTCACCTCGTTTTTAAATTAGGTACAATGACACTACAATGACACCCTTCCCTGTACTTGGTTACCTTGCTTGCCTTATGAGCCAGAAGCAATGCTTTAGGTGATGCTTAGCGCATCTCACAGAATAAGGGGAGGCACTGCAGGAAACCTCTGAGGGACACCAGGTACCACAGAACTGATTCTCTCCCCTGCCGAATGAATTCTGGGCTCCTCCTTGCCATAAAAGTACAGTGCAACCAACTCCCACCATGAGCGATGCAACTTTGCCTTCTTCACCTCTCTTTCAGCCAAATTGTTCCCAATTCCCTCCTGTGCAGCGTTCAGTTGAGGTTTGCTCAGCATGGCAGCCACCAGAGAGTTGCACGTAGGACCAACCGAGCTTGGTGCCATGGCATAGTCCTTAGAAACGTGTCCTGCTGAGATGAAGGAGAACTTGCTCGCTAGCAACCAGGCTCTGCTCCAACAGCAAGGGGCACACAGGCTCTCAATGCGTGTAGGAAGTGTCATTTGTCACCTGCTGGGCATAGGGCTGACCATAGCACCCCAGAGAGGATGTACCTCATGGAAGAGTTTACATGGGAAGACATTGGAAACGGCTGCTCATCCTTCGGAACAGACAGTACCCGTGCGCTAACAGCTCCCACCAGCAGCCACACTGTGGCTGGGGATATCATGAGCAGTAGGGAAAAACCTTTGGTATAAATGAGGGACTTTGCCCTGGGAGTGAAGAGCTCTCGGTTTGGCAGAAATGCCTGCTACCACCACTTTATTTTCACTCACAGTGAGAAATAAGTGGAAATGTTGTTCAAGATACTGCTACCATACAGCTGATGAATGCCAACAACACTGCTGAAACCTACAATCGCTTGAGAAACAGCGTTCCCTTAGCATCACTAAATTTTTAATAACAATTACAACTTTTTTTTTTTTGGCGAACATATCCAATGCAGAATGACACTGTTGCTGTTAGATGCTATTATTAATGCATAAGTATTTGCAGAAGTAATAAACATGACATGCACTGTAAAACTCACAGCATTTATCAGATGCAAAACATCCCATAATTTCCCTTTTTTTTTTTTTGTGAACAAAGGAAAAGAAATGCCTAACATGCAGGGCAGGAAAGCATTGAAACTGGCATGATGAAACTTAACTCCTTACCATTCTGAACGTCCAATACGTGATGCTTATCCAGCGTCCAACCACCCATGTTAGAGGCATCCAGTTCGTAGCCCTGCAAAATGGCAGTCCTCTTCTCCCAGAGTGTCAGATCCAAGCAAGACTCATATTCATAGCCCACAGACACTGAAAAAAACAGTACGTTTCCTCATTCTACTTTAGGGAATGGAATTCCCTGAACTATGTACATTCTGCTGCTCTCCCAGGCTACCCAAGAATCCTTACGGCTTTGATAGAGACATACTGAAAATACTGAATGGGATTACAAAATACTTTAAAAAGTAATCCTGGCTTATTAAAGTAATTTTAGTTATTAAAGAAAGTAGATGAGAACAGGTATAGAAGAAATCCATTTTGTGAACTACTTCAGAATGCTATTGTGTATGGGGAAAGTATGCCCCTCTATTTTCAGTAAAACAGAAAAAATGAAAAAAAAAACAAAAAACCAACAAAACCCCCTCCTTTTAGGACACATACCGACAGCTTCAGATAATCCATAGACTCTCTGGTTGTACGCGTCAGTTTTATCCCAAATAAAAGTGTAAGCCAGATTTGGAGATGCAGGGAACCATTTCTGGAAAAGTCTTCCCACCACTGCCACCATAAGATGAACCTTCATTAAGTTAAACGGTATCACAGATTGGGTCATAGTGATCTTCAGAACAGATTTATATCCTGCAGCCCTGGAGCTTAAATATGATAACTTCAAATCGGTTCCTGGTATTGTAGTTTCTTCATGAAGTACCTGCATGTTGGTAAGAAAAAAAGGCACTATTTGAATGATTTGGAAATTAAACAGCACAATGCAGATATTATAAAAAGATGCCTGACACGATGCTACATGACAGTCCATTATGAATTTTCATTTAAATACGGCCTTCGTTATTGATAAAAATCAATAACGAGTGGTATTTCACCTTTTCTTTCCTTCTGAAAAGCACAGTCCTACCCCTGTTGTACTGGAGCTGTTCAGCTGATACTTTCTGTTGAAGGATTTCAGAGATGCCTCCTTTATTTTAAGGGGGGAGGTCTGAAGAAGAGGGACAACATTCCCAAATGCTTTTTCCAAAAGAGGCAGAAAAGCATTTTCTACCTTAGTGCTGCTGCCTATCTCCAAACAAAAGCAGAGGAGCCTTGAAACAGAACAGGGCTTCAGATTTGGGTTAGGGTGTCTAGTTGCTCCGCAGTTCCCGTGTAACACAGGAAGGGCTTCTCAGTGTTTTATTATTTGTATTATCTGTGGATTGTAAATACTTTAAACCTGAGCATTCTTCCATTTATTTCAGAGAGATAAGTAGGATGCCTCAGGGAAAGCTTTTCCATATTTCCTGATCAATATTCACTACTCAGACATCAGCTCACCACTTTCTCATTTCAGAGAGGTGCAATGATTCAATTTTATTTTTTATTTTTAAAAGGTTCCTACCCCCCCCCCCCACCTCCTCCTCTGAGCTGAGGAGCTTCAGAGGGTGATGGATGGATGTGGGGGGTTTCTGCGTAATGTGGATGAGGACAGCCCTCCGTCAGGACAGAAAACTCTATTAGGGAATCATGTCCCTAAGCACTGAGAGTGAGTACTTCAGCTGAACAGCCACTGAACAGCCTTGCTTATTGAAAGTAAGGAAAAAGAAGCATCTAGACACGGTTATAAATGTAACAGGAGGCAAAGGATGCAGAATCACAAGCCCGGCGCCTTGTTAGGTGTCGAAGGAGCACTTCCTGGGGAAGTTCTATTTTACCTTCCTGTCTCCTAGTCCTTGAAGTCTGAAGACCAAACACTCATCATCAGCAGCAGAAAGCAGCCTTCAGGAGAGCACACATATCCCTGACATCAAGTTTGGGACTTCCGTGGGATCAAAAGCTGTAGTGCTACGTTAGCTCAAGATTTCACCATTGTTCTCTATGCTAGAGAGCCCCTAGGCACTGCTTTTCAGCAACAACTGACTGTCTTGAACAGAGTAAAAATATGTGGTTTTATGTTCTCTAGGAGGGCACCAGATGCTCCACCACTAACTACGTTAGCACTGCTACTGGTATGTAAAGATTTATATGCTATTAATTGTATCTGCCTCCTTCATAGCAGTAACAACAACAGCAACAGATCAGAAATAGTATTTTGGCTCATTGTCTGAAATGAACACTTAAATCTGATATATGTAGGCATATGGCTCTTCATCTCCAGTAAGGCTATAACAGAGCTGTGGGAAATAAAGGAGGCATTGGAAGAGACTAGACAAATTAAATTCAGAGTAATTCCTAGTCTTTGAATGTCTTCGTTTTCCCCACCAACAACCTGGCATCGCTGAGAGAAATGACAAGCAATACCATCACCTGGAAGGAGGTGAGCAGCATAATTTCCTTTTGTAAATCTAGTCTGCTCTCCCTCAGTCCAATATACACACAGTGTCTAAGGCAGAGGAGAAGCAAATCTTTTCTGCACAAAGAAAAACTCTCTAGAGAAAAGCAACTGTGAACATATCCCCTTTCTAAGACTTTGAAGGAACAACACAAAACACCAGTGAACTTGAGACACATTCCTCCTCAGGACATCAGCAGGACTCTCATCTACCGCACATTAAAACCGGTCTAACAGATGGAGTTCTCTGTAAGCAAGAGGAGAAAAAGAAATAATACACTTGTAATAGGGCACAATTTCATGGACTTCGCTGGTCTCCTGTTAAGACCACTGTTTCTTTTACAACCTCGACTGTGGCAGAGCAGTGTTAAAACACTTAGGTGGTCTTCCAATACTCTTGCCTGAGATAACAGGCAATAAAGAGGACACCTTGAAGTTTCAATTTCCAAGAAATTCCACTGTGTATTTGGATTACTATCAAATTAGAAAGTAGGACACACGCAGTTCTCAGCGAGGTTTAAAACAAAAAAAACAACAACAACAAAAAAAAAGAACCCCTATTATTAGTTTCTGCAGAAGCCTCAAACATCTGCTGGAAATCTGACTTATAACTTCCTTCTTTCCATAAAATATTCCCTGTAGTAACTTATTTTCTTGCGAACTTTAGAAATCTAGAGGTAAGGTTACGCATCTCAATCTCTCTCCCAGAATCAAGCATTACAAAGAGAATTAAACAGTTTAATGTTCATCTGAAACGTTAAATCATCAGGCACAGCAGAGAGCATCCTATGGGAGCCACGACAACACATCAATTGTAAAGCAATCGGGAAAGTCACCGGGTATAAAAGTCACATCAGGAATCGCCAGCACAACCAATCTGTCTGTACTTTGTGTTCTCCCAACAGAGTATCACACTACCTCCAGAAAGGCTGATACCCCACGGGGGCTGAGTTATAGCCCTCCCGCCACATTCTAATGGCTGACATTTTACTTGTCGACGACCAAGCTTCCTGGGAGGACAGCTGTGAAACACTTAAGCTACAGGACTGAGATAAGAGTCGCCTCAATTTTCTCAAAGACAGAGCTTGCTGGCCCCAAAGTTCAAGTGGGTGACTGAGGCACAAAAATGGTGCAGGGCTCCTCATCTCCTGCAGCCACAAGGACTCACTCTGCCAGGCTCTGCAGTGCTTTCCTGCTCCACTACACGATGCGATTCAGGAGATGTGCTCTTGTACTATTAAGAATGTCTAATGAGGAATTTACATTCAATTAGAGGGGAAATGCCTGCTGCACGCCATCTATTTTTGTCAAAAATGAGCAATTTCAACAACGACTTGAGAACAAATTTCACAACTGAGCACAAACTTAAGTCCTAATGCCAGAGCAAGGTGCTTTGCTGACATGGAAGGAGTTGAACTGCTGTACTGAAATGAAACGTCATGTTGGTATGAAAGGGGTAAAGATGGCACGCTTAGACACAGGTAGGAACTGACAATTACTGCTATTGCACAAAGCTCAAGACCAAAGAATTGTAGAATTACCATTCTTTAAGTAGAAGCCTTAAAATGCGTCAGTGAAAGCGTAAACCAAGAGGCACACCAGAATACGAAGGAGAAAATCAGAAAATTTGCTAGAAAACAAGGACACGTAAATGTTTGAAGGGAAACTTGTTGGTCTTCATTCACCTCCAAACCTGGGGCAATGGAAGCAAGCTGCCCAGCTCCTGTTGAAGGCACCTTAGAGCCTGGCAAAGTGTATAGTGGAAGTGTAGGAGAAGTAAAGCCACAAAAACTCTGTTTCAGAATTGTTAGTCGTAACTCATATCTGTGTTTCTGCCAGACTACACCACAATATGTTTATTATATTAGGAAAACACAGCAACAACATTATGTAATATCCACAAGCAGCTCCATCTTAGCCTGACCTCCTGCCTGCACGTACCTTAACACTGGTTAATCCCAGCTAGTTATGTCTAGGCTGCGCGTGCTAGCTGGTGATTAAGAGTAGATAAAAACTCATGCCTAAGTAGTCCAAATTTCATTCACACGTATTTATTATCATCCCTCTTGAATAATGGTCTGCTGGGCCTGTGATCACCCCTCCACCTGTTTTATTCTTTCTTTCCCCTTGCTTGCCCTCTTATTCCATTTTCTTTTGTGCTGCTTCTTCAGTACAGACTTTAATTCCCCCTCAGATCATTTTGGGATTCATAAGCCACTAAGTACGCTCTTTTGGAAACATCATCTCCTAGGGATGATGAAGCACTTCAAGGGATGATGATGATTACAGCAGCACATCATTTTCTCCCATACGTGACAGTGAGTGCTGTCACACCGCATCAACAGGGTGACTGATGTCGACTGCAAGAACACGGGGAATGCTTTGTTTCTCTGTGCTTTCATCCAGACTCCTGTGCTTTAAGCTAGCATCACTCCCTTTAAAATGAAAAGATTTACAGCAGTTCCTACAGAGCTGAGCAGACAGCTCTGGATGGAATCTGAAGCTGCTTGTCTTTTATCAGATTGGTGAATTTTTTGGGAGACAGACTGTTGTGCAAGATGCATTTCTGAGACGAATCTGACCCCACAGGGGTATGTTGCAGGCATGGCCGTGCAGCTCCCACCTGTTGAAGCAAGGGACCACCCTGTACAGCGGGCAGAGTACACTGAAGAAAATACTCCTTGATGTTTTTACAGAGCACAAAAATTTTTTTTTGCATACATGACCACCGGTACTTTTTCTCCTCATCACATATTAGCATTAGCACTTAGCACCAAAGATCCAGTGAGAATATTTCCTTTTTTGTATATTTCCTTTTTTGTAAGGAAATCAGCCTGGGCTACCAGTCCTGTCTGTCAGACTTCCCACCCTTTGAACCTGGCAGCCAATCTCAATCACATCTGAAACAAGCAAACTTTCTAAAATAACTCTGTTCCTTTCAGGTTTATTTAAGACAAAATAAAGAAGGATTTGGGCAGGGATGTAGTATCCAAAGTTGTACTCCCGTGAGACAAAGGCTCAATACACTCAGCAGGAGAAGGACTGGACGTGGCAGACAACAGCAGCAGGTGGGAATCAGTTGGAATCCAGACCTCGTTAGTTCCACTGCTCACAAAAAGATATTTAATCTAAACATTACAAGTACTCAGAGAAAATAGGTGTTTGCTCGTATTCTTCTATTATTACTTTTTCTTGATTTATACACCATGTAAGCCTTTTACTATCATTTCAGGAACTGAATCTATTGTCTGTTGCCAAAACAAGTAAATAAGAGCTGCTTTTCAGTGGACTGTGTTTTACAAATCCTTACTTTCAATTGACATGCAGCCACCAAAGGCACAGAAAGATAGGATAAAAGCAACGATTTTCTAGTGTGGCCTAGGTTTGCAAGAGCGTTTTGTTGTAATTTTCTCACATCTTTACCTTAAACTTGCTCCTTTCCGTGATTTTTAAAAATGATTTTGCTCTTTCCTCGAAAGCTTTAAATGAAAACATTTCAATACATTTTCTATGTTTCCCTTGAAGATGCAAGTACATTTCTTAGTGAATGGGAAAAAGAGTGCCCTATGTAATTACGGCATTGCGATGGTGGCAGAAAGAGGAAGAGAGAGGGAGAGAAAGTGTGTGGAGCTTTTATCAGAAATCAATGAGATAAATACTCCTTTCCTGAAGTGCAACTCTGCTTTAAGATTGCAAGAAGACTGCATTAGTGACCAGGTATCTGAGATGGAGGAATCTAACACAGCCTATGTCAGAGGAAAAAAACCATGTTTCAATCACAGCTCTTTCAGTTGAGAGCATTTGAGCATTACAACTTCTGAGGACATACATTAGCACCCATACTCATGTCCTTGTAAGCCTTCCCTTACTGTTACAAACACAGAATTCTTTTAGTATATAAACATAGAGTATTATGCTCTTTATTAAAACTAAATAGATAAAGTGAAATGCACGGGTCTTTGTGACACAGTGGAAAAACAACTTCCATTTTGTTTCTATGGTGCACATATAACACGACTGCAGTCAAAAAACTATGTCACAATGTCTTAGTGATTATTTTTTTTTAATAATTTGTACTCTTTTCATTATAGTTGCTTAATTCTAGCCAGAGATAAGATGCTATTTGTTTGTAGAACAGTTTACCTGTGTCTCTGGGATGATAGGACTATCTTCAGGAGAAATTCTAAAGAAGGTAGATAAAGGTGATGACACGATGATAGGGTTTGGCCTTACAAATCCACTCAGATCACAGCTAGGAATGTCATTCTCTTCCTTTTTCATGACCAGGGTGTCCATTACATAAAAGACATTCCAGGGAATCCATACTGTGTGATACTGTGTCAGGAACGGTGATCGCTCAAACACCAGTGTCAGAGAGGCACCCCCATTCGCTACCAAGTCAAACCTAGAAAAAACCAGGGGCAGCTATTAAGCAAATTCCCAAAGCCATCCACAGCATCCATTTTACTGACTGATTCTTCTTCCTATTGTACTGCTCTAAATATAGAATAGCTCTACTAGTAGTAATAGAGAAATCAATTACATTACACTACGTAATACTGCACTAAGAATGGAGAATTTGGGATCCTGTTTTTAAATTAAACAAGTCCTTCTACTTCCAAAGTATATAATGGGCATGTTTAATGTTACTTGAAGAATGTACAAAGCACAGTGTTGCTCAACCACTTTTTTCAAGTCTTTTGTTTCCATTATTTAATTATTAGCTTATTATTACAAGGAGCTCTTTCATTAATGTGTTTGCTGTCTTTGTGTCTTAGAAGTGCTTCAAAGTGAACTTACATGCCATCTTGGCGGGTGATTGTGTATCCGTAGTCTGGGTAGTGTAAAAAGGAAACGTTGACTCCAATGAGTGGAGTCCCGTCAGCAGTTAATACTTGGCCCCTTATGACAGATGCAAGGCTGTAAAAAAGATGCAGGATCAGATACAAATTTGGCTTTTATAATTCTCTTTTGAATGAATAATAGCTAGTACAGCAAACACACACAAATATCTCCACATGGCATCAACTCCCGTTAGCAAAATCATTCCTGAGCCTCCAACCCTTCCACAAATTCACATAATTTACATTGTACAAACACATACCTCAACATCTACATATAATAATTTTGTTTTCATTTGGCTGGAGTTGCTTTGGTTCATTTTGTCCATACTGAGCTACTAAGCCTAGTAATTCACTGAAGAATTTTAAGAATTCATAAACTCTAAACATTCTGCAAGTCATACCTCTGGCAGATTCTTGAAAAGTGTACTTTTCAATTATCAAAGCAATCTGTAAAACTGCAGGGACTACAAAGTACAAAATTTAAAAGAGCAATAAGGAACATTTGTGCAACAACTTTTAATCATCTGCTGTGCCCAAACACATTAATGCTGTTAAATTACTGCAAACACAGTAGTTCTAGTGTAAATCATCTTCTTTCACTCAGTGAGATCTGAGACACCTGTTTCCTGTTACTGGTTTATTTTCAGGTCATTACTGCTTTGCAGAGCACCAGTCAAATAGTTTATGCAATTATACTGTCGTGCACTTAACAGTTCCATTACATTAATTCATAATTTATATTATTTAGTGAGCTCAGTTTAAAAAGTGCAGCTTTGCTTTTCCTTCTGAAGTGTTTTCATTGCTTTGATACATTTCCAACTGTGCTAACCCAAATCAACTGGTTAAATAAAAATCCATTTAATCATTAATGAAGTGCCTGGTTAGAATACAGGTACCACGTATGGTAAGTAACACAGTGGCACTGACAATCTGAATTTTGCAGGTAATGAGATAAACACAAGTAATCTGATAAATAGGGACAAAATGCTTTTGCTGAGAGTCCACTGCGTGAAGACAACGATCACAATGGATCTTCTACTGTGCACCTCACATACTCTTTAACTGCTTCAGTATGCATGAGTAAAGGATGAGTCACGCTCACCTTTTATTGAAAGGACTTTCCCCAGGTATGACATGAGTGCTGTCTGCTCCAATGAGAAAACTGATACGGTCATAAAATGCTTTGGCAGCTTGCTGAGACGGTGACTGTTGACTTTGGCTGATAATATCTTGGGGATCAGGTAGCCCACGACAGTAAGGCTGATTTTGGCAAGAGCTCTGTAAACAGCAGTCAGGATCCATACAGTCAACCAGCCCATCTGTTGGCAGAAATTCAGAAAAATGAACAAACTCTTTCTCCGGTCCTTTGTATGCGAGCGAGTCGGCCAGCAGAGAGATTAGAAAAATTATGTAGTATGAAAGAATATTAATAATTAAGATTTTAATGAATTCACTTTCAATTAAGGAAAAATAAGCTTGTTTCCACTGAGTTCTTAAACTCCCATGGAAATCCTAGCAGGCTCAATGCTCATAAATTAAGTGTATTTGTTTGATACTTCTCTATAAACATGTGGAACAAACCAGAAAATGAAGGCAACTCAGGCTTTGCATATACTGCTAACTTATAAATATTAAACATTTTAGGTGGGTCTCAGTAGCTTTTATCTGGGGTTATTTGGCTTGCTAGAGAAAAGAAACAAGGAAATCCCACTCTGCTGTTTTCCTCAACTTTTTCAGCCCATCTTTGCTGCAAGGAGCTTTAAATATTTCACAGCATTTATCAAGGTGAATTCCTTTATACTTTGGCAGGAAGGTTTTGTTGCTAGTGGCAAAGGCAATTTCCACCACTACTTTGCATGTAAATGCGTAAGAGAACAAAATCTGTATTTAACCTTTAGATTTTTTTTCTGAATAAAAGGATGATGAATGCTGGCCACTATAAACAAGACTTAAACACGTGGGTGCTTTTATGCTCATGTGCTGAAATATTCACATATAACGAGCGGTAGATGTGTCACATCGCTGGAAATCTAATTTGGTGAAAGATTAAAATCAAGATCAAATTGATAACTACTAATTTGCTGTAAGTAAAGTCGTAAGGAAAATGAGCCTGGAAATGTCAGCGACAGAAAATTTCTAGATGAATGTAATACGGCATCACATTCTGATAATTGTTTCCCCCAAAGAACAGCCAGACTGAAATAGCTCAAACATTTTATTATTCCATTTATATTACAGAGGGAGCTTGCTTGCTGCACTAAACTGAAAAATATACCAATGCAGCACTCTGAGGAAGCCCACGACTGCTTCTCTTACAAAAGAATCTAGCTTTATAGTATAACTTCTTTCTGCAGGGAAAATTATCATCCATTTTTCTCTTCAATCATATGTTGAAAGAGTGTAAGTAAACAGAGATCTTCTAAAGGTATTCCTCTTAAGAATTGCCATGCTATGTGGATCAGTTAGAGGATTGGCAAAACAGTAAAGGGCTGGGATTTCTATTCTTTTGCACATCTAAAATTCTTATTTAACTCAGCTGACATTGAAGTCAGTTCAAGGAAAATAAAAGGGATGAAAAAGTCATCGTTATATATATCAAAGCTTAAACTTTTTCAGAGAAAAGAAACATCACTGATTTTTCCTGGGATGAGTGGTTGATATGCCTGAGGGTTGTGCTGCCATCCAGAGGGACCTGGGCAGGCTGGAGAAATGGGCTGACAGGAACCTCTTGAAGTTCGACAAAGAGAAGTGCAAAGTCCTGCACCTGGGGAGGAATCCCCCCAGGCACCAGGACGTGCTGGGGGGCAGCTGACTGGCAAGCAGCTCTGTGAAGAAGACCTTGGGAGTCCTGGCAGACATCAAGCTAAACACAAGACAGCGATGTGCCCTTGCAGCAAGGAAGGTGCTGATGTCATATGGGGCTGTGTAAGGAAGAGGGATGCCAGCAGGTCATAAGAGGTGAACCTTCCTCTCTGCTCAGCCCTGTTGAGGCCACACCTGGAGTGCTGGGTTTGGTGTAGACTCTCCGGTATGAGAGAGACATGGACATGCTAGAGAGAGTTCAGCGAAGGGCCATGAAGACAATTAAGGGACTGGAGCACCTCTCCTCTGAGAAATAGGCTGAGAGAGCTGGAACTGTTCAGCCTGGAGGGGGATCTCATCAGTGCATATAAACACCTCATGGGAGTGTGCAAAGTAGATGCAATCTGACTCCTTGCTTGATGCCCAGCCAAAGGCCCACAGGCAATGGGCACGGGTTGGCATACAGGAAATTCTGTTTAAACATCAGAAAAAGTTTCTTACTGTGAGTGTCATCAGATGCTGCAACAGGCTGCCCAGGGAGGCTGCGCAGTCTCCATCCTTGGTGATGCTCAGAACCCAGCAGAGCTCTGAGCAGCCTGCCCTAGCTGACCCTGCTTTGAGCAGAGACTAGACAATATCCAGAGGCCTTTCTAACCTCAAACAGTCTGTGACTCTAGTGATTTTCTACAGTATCATTCTTGTACGATATGAAACCCCTTTCCAGCTGAGGGGCTCAGCTCCCTTGCTGGTTTTAGCTCTAGAAGTCTGGCTCAGTGTCAAACCTGGGGGTATCGATGGTTAAAAGCATAGTTTTGCTTTTTTATATCTCTGTACGGTCTCCCAGGCAATATTTGGTGCAGTTGCCAAAGAAATGCTCAAATTTAGTCATTCATCTTTGTTAGTTTATAAAAAGCAAATGTACATCTGGAGTACAGTCTGCAGGTCATAAAACTGCAGGAGATTGACACCTTCTGAACTAATCAGCTGGAAATGCATTTTTACAAGCCTCTCTGCTAACATCAATCAGAGAAAGAATCTCATTTTCACCAGCCCAGATATAGGGATACGCTGTTTGTTATTTTTCTGTGGAGTTTATCAGCATCTTGCCCAGGCGAGTGACGGATGGTTATGAATCTGGCTCCTTATAACTGGAGAAAACATTTTTCATTCTTTCTCTGTACTTATGTGGCTAGAGCTATCTAGTACCACTAAGATGACTACTCTATTGCACTGTGTGAAGCACAGTAGAATTTCCTTTCTGAGAAAGTTCTGTGAAATATCAATGAATTGCGTTTAGCCTGAAAAATATGAGGCTTAGCTTAACACTAGTTTATCAGTTACATCACTCAAATGCAACAGGAGAATTATACAGAAAATAAAAACTCTTCTAGCCAGCTGGACAATTATTATCAGCCTCAGGGGGCTATTTCTCTCTCTTTTTTTTTTTGTTCTAGATGTAAATGGTTCTTCTATATACAGCAGACGTAATGACTTCATTATTGTCTCTTCCTGGAAGACAACTTGTGGGACAAAATTACTCCTGGGTACAAGTTCTGCCACTGTCAAGGGAGCTCATGGCCAAGGAACTACTTAAATCACATTCTTGGTAAATAAGCTGGCGGTATACTTAGGCAGCTCAGAATCTCCATAAACTGAAATTCAGTCCCTGTATCGGAGGCACCTGGTTTTGCAGCTATGATGCTGGCCATTTCACAAGAATGGTTTCAATGCCAGTGGCACACAAAGCGAAGAGGCTGGAATGGACAGAAAACCCTATTAACAAAACTCTGTTATCCTCATGTAGCTCAGTTTTACAACAGGCTACACTGAGTAGACTCAATTATAGGCAGCAAAAATGACTGCCTGTAGGAGCAGCTGGTCAGAAAAGCCACAAAAGAAGAAATAGCCCCTGATTTATTCCTGAGCAGCACACAACTATCTTTTTCAATGCTGCTACTGTGGTATCCCTGTAAGCGTACCCCTAGAGTACTCAAATGAGTCTGACTTTGTACTGTGGCAACAATAATCCTGAGCAAGCCATCCTAGTCTATGCAAGTAATTACAAAAATACAGCAGTGTAGTGCTTAGTAGGCTCTGCTTTACTGTAGCATTTATTTTAATTTTACTAATAAAAGACTGTTAAAAGTCCTTTCAATTCTGCTGGTGGGAACATGTAGCTACTCATAATGATTGGATAGGAGCTTGTAAAAAGCAAGCCTAACAAAGGATACTGCTCAATAAAGACCTGAAGAGTCAACAGATTTTGCTTCCTAAACTGATGACAAAACACAGCCCATTTTATCAAAATGTAATAGTGACACAGTTTTTTTCCAAAGTAAAGAAGCTAGGGTTCTTCCAACCCCAGACAACTCTGGCTTCCCCTCTTCCAAAAAGTCATTAAGAGTGTAATTCAGACACATTTTTTTGTGGACTACTGAAATGTAAAGAAAATCCTGTAATAGACTATCCAGCTTGATCACATGGGAAAATAAAGTAAGAGTGATCCTTAAAGGGAAATGATTTACAAGACTTTCAAAAATCTGTTTTAAAAGGCAGACAAGTAATCACCCTATTATATGTCAGTAGTTTCTAGATGGGAAAAAGACCAAGAATGCCTTGATGCCATTAACGTTTCTTACGAGGAATTTTTCCACTGAGGTCGTTCGAATGCTCACGTTCATGGAATTTGAACAACCAGTTCCACAAACAGCTAAGAATCAGAGGAGCAGCAGACATTGTTATTAATGAATTATATTAATATATGAGACACATTTTATCCACTGTATGATGAAACAAACATTAACCACAACATCTCTATTAGCTAACAACTACGCTAACTCCAATTATACCACTGCTGAGCCTAGTGTGATATAGATTGCGCTACCTACAGTTATCAGTATAAATTCAGCATAAGTGCTCAGATAACCTCATGTCCCGGAGTACATAAATACAGCAAAGGCATCCATGTGCCATTACCCACAGCTGTCTGGAATCTGCATAGCTTGCTTGAGAGATGAGTGGGCTGGCTGCACATACTCTTGGAAAGGGAAGAAATGGCACTTCTCCTTCCAGGTGGATTTCTGGCAAAGAGGACTTTTTATTTGGTATGGTTCCAGTTCTTAATTTAATTTATTTGTTGCATTTTAACCCTGTTTCTCAGACCCCAATCAAAGACAGAAGTGAATATGCTCCTTACTGAGGCATATATATTTAAAACCAGGTCCACTGAAAGAGAAACGCCGTGACAAATAGCATTATATAGGTCAATCGTGGCAAAACAACTGTTTGGCCTACCCCCTCCCAAAATTTTGCTGCTTAATGCCTGTAAAGGAAATAATGAAAAAAAATCAAGAGAAAAGAAGCTATACAAACACCAGCATTAGAGTTTTATTTTTGCAATATCGTTCTTTCACTTTGAACTTTAAGTCATCCTGTTAGATCCTTTCTGCTCCAATTCCTCATCCCATTTCCGCTTTCTCCTCACAAACAGCTATTACTGCTTTCAGTCTGAAGGAGTATCTCCTTTTCTCTTGTTCTGTTTAAGTACGCTCCTGCTCACCTTGCTCCTCTTCCTCCTGCTGTTCCGTTATCTGCTGTTGACTCTCCTCTTACTTTCTGATATATCACGTTGTTCTATTATTCTTAACACTTACTGAATCTGTTTTAGACCATCCCTGGGATTTTACTTTTCCTCCTTTTTTTTTTTTTTTTTTTCTACCAGCTATTATTTTTGTCCAGATTATGTTCTAACCTAGTTTCTCTTCTCCCTGGCTTTGTCTCTTTTCATACTTGCAGGTTTCTCTTTCTTTCTTATGTTTTAAACCCCCCAGCCCACGTGAACTCCATTCTCTGAATATCACATCTCTGCATGGAAATGCTGCAGATAGCTCAGTGCTCTTGCATCCTCCATGCACACAGAAATTTGGCTTTGCACTAGCTCACTGTATACCAGATTGCATCATATTCTTCAGGCCTCTAAGTGCGCAAGGTTCACTCAAAATATAAAATATTTAACAGGGAAGTGTGGTAAATCAAAAGGTATGTAAAGCAGTAAACACCACACTCTTGATCATATTTTCCACAAGAAGTAAGAGATACTATTATTTACAGACTGTGATTTCCAAAATCCCAACTATAACCAGGATATGAGAGGAAACAACTTACCAACAATGATGAAGGCCTTTGCAAACTAAAGCTGAAAAACAGTCAGCCACAGATGACATTATTACCATCTATACTTCCTAGCAGAGTTTCTTATCTCTGCTCTGGATCAGAAGGTGTTAAAAAAATAGTTAATGAGAGGGGGATGGAAAAAAGACAACAAAAGTATAATGCTGATCTGCTACATGACTGCATTCACATTTAATTGTGTTTTGGTGTTGTTGTTTTTTCTCTTGCTTGATGCTGGAGTCCTGCCAAAGTCACAGCCTGTCTCCTTTCCCTACCCTACAACGATGATTGCAGATTGATTCCTTAAGTCAGCAGTCCTGCCTGCATCTCACTGCAGATTGTTACCTGTCACCTGAGTGACAGACTGCAGAGAAGCAAGCCAAAAAAACCCCCAAGAAATGACTTCTGGGAGTGTCCTGTCAATTACCTGAGCGTTCACGGGCTACAGAGGGACAAGATCTTTCTAGATTGGGCAAGCAATTGTTTCCAGCAATAGTATCATAGGTCAAAATGTAAAGTCCTGGCCTTTCCTCTTGGGATCATTTCCTTGTGAGGTCACTGAAAATTTGCACTCTTTTCTTTTTTGTTTTCCTGCTACAGTTCACTGAGTCGAGACGATGCTTTATTCCACTCTAAAAGAACACTGCAGGAAAACTAAGGTGACACCCATCATTTTCTAAGTACCTATCTTGCCTGTCATAAGCATCTTGCGAGGCTTTGCTGATACGCAGAGCATACTGCAGTGTATTCTTACAGGTATAAGAGCTAGTAAAGAGTGTGCATGGTTCTCACAGCAGTATTCTGCCATCTGACTGTAAAATCTCAGTTCCTCAACACATTCTCCCCAGCGTTACAGATCCAGTTGGCGTATCTTACCTCCCTCGTTGTCCTTACTGTCAGTGCACAGAGTTTCCATGGCCACGTCGCAGCCCGCTCCCCTCCATCCTGGCTGGCAGACGCAGTGCCAACCATTCTGGTCCAGTGTGCACCTCCCGTTGCTATTGCACAAGCCAGGGCAACCCTCTGTCGAAACAGACAAAGAAGAACATCACAAGTAATTTAAATATTGCAATTATTTCAGCTAAATAAAAGATACAAACAAAGGACACTTACTGGGAACAGGCCTTTTTAACAGCACAAATACTGTAATTGCACATGGAGTGGAACAGCAACATTACCTGGGGAACGTAATTCTGAACAAAGTGGCATCTTTGATTGGCCTGACACTTGAGACACCACTTACCTGTACAGGCAGGAAATAAATGCATCAATCCTCTAAATACCTGTAGGCCAGACAAAATTAAGTTTGGTCTTAATTTTTTAAATTTTTTTAATTTTTTTTTTTTTTTTGGCAGAGTAATGAGATGAGTGCATCGTGCAAACACAGCTGTATAAAATTATACATTTTTCTGTGCTCATAGAATTGATTGTCATTTGCTCTCTGCAGTATTGGCTCTTTACTGGAACAAATGTTGAAACTCCCGGTTACATTGAACAAATCCCTCCAAATCATTAAGTAGGAAAATGGGTATGTTTTAGGCATGTAATAAAAGAGAATGTTAACTTTATCTGGTCTCAGAGTTGCCGTATATTCATGTGAAATTACAGTGCGCTAAAAAACTGCACAAAGTATAGGCTGGTTTTAATGACTATACTTTATGCCAGAAGTACATTCCTTTTCACAGAATAAGCAAAGCCCAGGAAATAGTGAAGCAGCTTAGCATCTATTCTAACAAACAGTAGGATTCAGGCTGCATACGGATGGGACAGGACCAACAGGATTTCCAACTAAATGTAATAGCTGTGCGTATTTGATTACTTAGGACGGACAAAATGAAATACCATAAGGACCACAATAAAACATTGATAGACTGAACAAAAACACGGTAGTGACGTGCTTCAAGACAGATAGCAGAGAGTGATTTTTTGTGACAATCTCCCTAAGGCTTTTGTGCTGTTACCTTTATATCCTATCTTGTCTGCTTTTATGGCCAAGGAGGGAAAATTTGGGAAACAATTAAAATAATTTAATATATATCCAAAATGTATAATTGTTTTCAGTCTAACATTACATTAAAAAAACAACAACAGTAGTTGTCACTTCCTAGCGATGAAATCTGGCATGCAGCCAACATGATCTGTATGAGAATGACAACACTATAAATATGTAGATTTTGGCGTTCCTTATCTATGACTATGATAAGACACTGACAGAAGCAAGAACAGATATGGCACTAAGTATCTGATGAGAAAGTGGCTAGAAATCAGTACTTTTGGACACAACCATTTCCTTTAAACTTTTATATATTAAAAAAAAGCTAAGTGGCTAAAACATTTCTTTTTCTAGAATCGCTTTTGTTATGAACTGCTCTACTGACTCTCTATGGTTAAACTTAGCTGAGTTAGAACAGTACTTCAGAAGGAACAGTTTCTTTTTTCTTCTAAAGAATCTTGAATTTACAGACTGCTTTCAAATTATAAACACTCTTGGAAAAATTTACAAAGAGTGCTTACCTCTCGTCAAATTACTCTTAGAAGACAGAATCAGAAGAGCCTCTTGTGAGGAAGCATGGTGATGCTACAGTTACGGTTGCACGCCACCAAGCCAGGCTGTGATTAGTCTTGCTACTCTTATTCTTTCAGACTGCAGCTGCTAATTGTATTTGTTGACATACAGAGAGCTATCTTTTCCTTAATGTTTCTCCTGTTTAATTTATGGAAGACTTACATATTTAATTCCCCTACCGACAGAACGTTTTAGGAGTCAACTGGGTACATTCAAGACTTATTGTGTGAAAGCCTGGATATTGCCATGAATATTACCATATTCTAATGAAAAAAAGAACACAAATAAGGAATAGAGAAGATACTCAGGGAAAGAGGGGGTGGGAATGTTTTAAACGTCTTTTTTTTTTTTAATAAATAAATTTTTGACCATAACTGAAGATACAAGAGTCTTTGCTGTTTCATGATAAGTATTTAAATCCTTGACCCTTTCAATTGAAAACGTTGTATGGAGTATACAAGCTTTTTCTAGCTTCATACAAAATACAAGTCATAATTCTCTATAGATTTTCTGCATTTAGATAAACAGAAGCTTAAAATCCTGGGTTATTCTATTGATCTGTCTATATATAAACACACATATCTATAATTAATACGTTCTTTGGAACTAATGACATTTGTTTTATGGCAAAACTATTGCTTTGCTTTGTTTCCTAAATATTTTCTTTTTTACATCCAATGACAAAACTCACAAAGAAACAAACCAAACAGCAAATGAATACTATCTTCAGTTTTTGGCTCAAGCAAAATCTAATGCATATATACAGTTTATATAGAAATGTATAATAACTGATAAAATGTCATGACATAAGCAAGATTTCATTTTTAATCATGTGAGTTGAAAATAGTATGAGTTAAATTTATAATCCATGGAATGTATGTAAGAGGCGATTATTCTGCCAATCTAGAGTGTTTGTCACTATATATTCATATATTAAAAAATACATGTAGGTATAGGCATGTCATCAAAGAGCAAATATACAGTACCTTTCACTATCTTATCCAAATAGTGAGCTTGAGAATTAGAAAGGAAAAAAAAAACAGACAGACATTTCAGAAGTGTCACATAAAACAAGAATTTTTCAGAATTCACATGCAAATCAAGCAGTTGCACCTGACATGAGAGGTCTTACATTACAGAATGAAAATGTATTTCTCATCTTTTAAAAATGCAAGAAATTCTCTTTTCAGCAAACATAGTCATGACTCAATGAAACTGTTTCAAAAAGGAAGCCTGCGGAAGAAGGAGATGCTGCATTTCTGACACTAGGATTTTCTTTTTTCTTCTCACTTCTCTTCACATGCTTTGATTTTTATGTATAACAAAACTATAATCAAAGCTAGTTAAAAAAAATAATCCAATTTTCAACACAGTATAGGAGTAATCACTTAGTTTTTGAGCTTTAAAGCACTGGCCATACTAGAAGATCTTGTGTTTGTGGGTCACATATGGCTCTGACAGCATAACCAGCGTAATATGTCAACTCTGATTGGATTAACAGTATTTTTAGGAGGAGGAGTTCAGCCACCATTATTCTTCTGAGCACACACACTGATTTTGTAAATATGTTAGACCACATACATGAGGTGGGAGATGGTGTAGTGAGTTTAGTAGCATAGTAATTCACATCGTTTGGAAAAACGGGTGAAAATTAGACTCAGATTTTAGATGTATAAAAATAAGTAACGCTGTACATCCAAGAATAGCAAGACTTATTTCTCATCAGTCATGACACTTCAAATTTCAAGAAAAAATTGAGGAGGACAGATGGATGAGTGAAAGACAGTGCAAGATGGATTTAAAGCAGCGAGCCTTTCTTCTAATACATGAAACACAGCAAAGATGGGCTGTAAGTTCCTTACTTTCAGAAAACAGACATTAGCTGCAGTTATGTGCAAGGGACTAACACATATAACAAAATCATGTGGGACAGGTCCATTGCGGGCTATCAAACCCAGCTACCTACACACATTGTGACAAGATACTGCAGACCACTGCAGTGGGGACAAGCAAAGCTGAGCCACCAGCATCAGATTCAGTCCCTCATTTTTTCTGTGGATAAGATTTCCCAACAGAGTTCATACGGGCTAACTTTTAAGAATTTGTCCTTTTCTAAACCTGAGCTGGATGATGGATACAGTCTGGCAAGTACTGCATACTGGAGGTAAGAAAGGCATTTCCAGCCACGGACTTTCTTCCTATTTGGCTGAATGGGAAGCGGTTCTTCCCAAACACAAGGATACGCAGACACACAGAAGACACAATCACTGCCACAACTAACAGGCAGAATCTTTCGAGTCTCTGCCTCTCAAAGTGTCAGATGGCCACTGCACTGTATGTTTTTTCCTATGGTAAGGTTAAAGGGAGACGAAGTAAGAAGATGAAAACATCAATTACAGAACATTTAGAATAGCAGCAACAAAGTAAGTACCTTTTCACATAAACCACAAACAAAAAGAAAAGTGATACAGCTGCATTTCAGGGTGGGTAAAATTCTCCTCTTATTCATCCAGTATAATTCCTCTTGCTCCTACGCAGCTGCTCTTAGAATAGTGCAGCACTGGAAAAACCAAGCTTTTTTTTACCATAAAATGGAAGCAATTAGGTCTGTCTGGGGAATGCATCTGTCCACCAGTGAGAAATTAAATGCCTCCACAAATGTAGGGAGAGGTAACAAAATGGAACATAATAAAAAATCTAGGCAACAGAAAATAGTCCCTGCAAATAGGCCTCCACATGTTACTTCCTTTCAGAAATCCAATCTGCATTAAAAAAAGAAGGGATTCAGATTTTTTTTTTTTTTTAATAAATCCAGTAGCCTTGAAAGAATTCAGTCCCAGACCATAGCACTATAACCCCCAGAAATCATGTTCTGTACTTTAATGTCCTTCTACCTATGGTCATTTGTCATTAAGGGTAATGGTAGAAACTACTTTTGTGAGCATACAGTACCCTAGAATCAAAAAGCAGGGAACAAGAGACCAGAAACAGTATAATTTTGTAGTGAAGTCTAACTAGCTATGCTGTGTTCCTTATCTTCATGGCACTGCAACTGAAACAGGGATTAACCCTGTACAGACTAAAGTACTAAATACCTCTCTGCACAGTGAACTCTTTGTGGGATTTAGAGCACTTTGGTAGGATGGAACATCTCAGCAGTTGCTCCTCTTCATGATATTTAAATATCTGACACATACAGGTTAGATTAAATCCTTAAAAAGTGTAATAAACTAGTTACAAGCCAGATAATACATATGCAACAGGTTTTCTTTTTCAGGGTTTACGACTGAAATTTAAAGCCTTGGCATTATTTCGAGAAGTTTGTTCCATCTTAAAGTCAAACAAACAAAAAGTATAAAATTTGTACATTTTTTAGAACAGCCAAAATCCAATACGTAAGTGGCAGTCAATATAAAATATACATGGTGTTACCACTGTGTGTGTGTAGGCACACAAATAGGTGGCAGACAAATGTATTTTAAAAACAACTGGCAGCAGTCAGACAAATTCAAACTTAACATGGCATATTTCATAACCAGTCAGAACCCAGACCTTTTTTTTAGATGTAATGTCTCCCGTTACTTGCCTACTACAGTCAGTGTCTCCCTTAGATTATTCATATGCTACTTCCTCTACATACGACAGAATAGCCACAGAATGAAAGTACATATTAAACCCATTTATCCCAATCAGCTCCTGTTTAAATCAGCATGAGTCACGTACCCATTGATTTGATGTTCCTTAATTGGTACTTATAGCACTGCATTATTCTGATTATTCCATCATAAAGAATTATAACAGTAACATCTTCCTGAATACTGTATAGCGAATTCATATTTCTAATTGTATTGGGCTTAGGTGGAAAGTTTTTGGTAGCAGGGGGGCTGCAGGGGCAGTGCAGGGCAGAGAACGACCATGAAAGGAGTGGCAGAGACAAAGCATAATGGACTGGCTACAGCTCCACTCCCCATTCCTCTGCACCACTCAGGGGGAGGAGATAGAAGAGAGTGGATGGGAGGAAGGTGTTTTTAATTTGCTTTTGGTTCTCACTGTTCTAGTCTGTTAGTAGCTGGCAATAAATTATATTAACCCCCGTGTACTGAGTCTGTTTTGCCATAACTCATACAGTAATCGGTGAGTGATCTCCTTGTCCTTACCTCAACCCTTTTCCACTTATTTAGTAACCATTCCATTCCTTTTATTTTCCTCTTCCTTTGAGCTGGGACAGTGACACAGTGGTGTGGTGGAGTTCAGTGGCTCACCAGTGTGAAACCACCACAGCTCTTCAAAAGACATTTTCACCCACCATTACCTGTCATCTATACATTAAACTGCAATATGCAACATCATTTTTTTTTTAGTGTATACATACATAATGTCATCACAGTGTGCATTGATTCCTTTATGAACTGTTTCTGTTCTCCACGAGTGACTAAAAAATATCATGCTTCTAAGGAGGATTATACCTCTACTAGGAAACTTACAGGACTCCACAATTTGCTAAAATTTCAAAGCCATTTTTCTAGGTTTTGTGCAGAGCAATTCACTCATGTCAAACTCATGATCCACTACAGCCCCTCCCGAGTTTCTTCTACCTGGAGAGCTGCTTCCTAATGTTTTGTGTTGATTATTCTGACTTAATCACAGAACCTTGCATTTGTTGAATTGCACCTATTTTTCTGAACACCCTATTCTATTTGTTAAAGTAATTTTAAATTCTTGGCCCATCTTCCAAAGTGCTCGGGGGCACTTCGGTATCATTTGCAAATATAATTCTCTTTATTCATCACCTCACAATACTGAAAGCACATGTTCTTTCAGTGTAAGTAGCCCATGGTCGTCATCCTTTCTCCGAGTTTATAAGAACCTTGTCTCAGACATACCATATGTTCAGACCGTTGCTGCCAATAGAGGATTACAAACAGTCTTTCCTAAATTCCCATCTTGCCCTTCTTCTAAGGGAGAACACATGGTTGGAATAATAGTTTTAGGTAATCTTCTGTTTTTCACTACATAGGCCAAAACATAATCCTCACCCTGAAATCATACCTTCATCATTATCGCCTCACTTTTCTCCAATGTCTGCATAGACCTGCTGCATCTGTTTCTGCAAGGAGACAGGAATTCACTGCAATTTATCCCTTGCCAAAACTGTAACAGATCCTTTCTGCAATCTATTATGTGCTTTTACATTCAAAAGCATAGAAGCCCACTATCCTCCAGATGTTTTGTTCTGGAGGCCACCCCAATTTTACTTTTAAAGCAACATTTCTCATCTTTATTACTGGAAAGTCACACATCTCTTAGAATAAAAGGTTAAGTTGCTTTCAAGGATATAGTAGACATTGGAAGTTTGGGACTGCTAAGATGTTCACAAGCAGCATTGTTGCCTATTTAACATCTATTTAACTGGAAAAGAATTTAGAAGAAAGGGTATATGCCATTAAGGATTTAAAACTGCCTCACATGTTAAGGCTGAACAATTAAAACACCTCTGACAAACTCAAAAAACTGCCTCAGACAGATGCACGTAAAACCTGACACTTATATTAAGAACAGCATGAAAGTTAAGTTTGGCTTGAAAACATATTAGGGGCATGGAGTGGGACAGGATGGGATGTGAAGGGAAGAATTACTGTTTCCATCTTTATTCCTAGATGATAAGTAACTTCAGAATGTGCCTGACCAGCACACAGCTATACAAGTTACAACAGCGCTTACTTTCTGGCCACTACAACTCAAGTAAGCTCTGCAACACACTTTAAAACTCTTCTAATCTCACAGGATTCTGCTGTTTTCTGAAAATGTGCCTAACTCGAACTTCACATGTCGTCCTCATTTAAACGCAAATCAACCAATTAGCAATTTAAAGTATGCTAGCAGATAATTTCTATTTGAGATGCTTGGTCTTGGAATGTGTTAAGGCCTGAATAATGATTCACTTTGTTTTACAGCTTCAGGTATGCAGGTACTATCTTGCCTGGTAATGGAATGTTTCAATAGTTACAAAATGTACAAATACTTTGCATATTCAAGACTTGGCCTGGAAAATTAATAACATGCTCTTCAAGCACGAGGAAGACAAAAAACGTAACTGTACTAAATTTCATGAAATACTGTTATATTGTGGTTATCAATCCTCTGCAAACCAAGAAAGTAGTCTTCTCTTTTCCATTAAGTTTTTAGGTATAAATACTGTGGTTGAATCCTGATTCCAGTAGAGTCGGTTGGTTTTGAAACATGAATTGTGAAAACAGGATTTCATTCTCATTATTGCGGTGAACTTATGGGTATTTGATGTAATTAGTTTTGAAACTTTGGTAGATTCTATCTGAGAATAAACTGTTTGAATGGCATAGGATGTACCTTCCTTCAGATTCAGCCTTACTTTAAGATGAAAATTGTACTGAGCTTAATTCCATGAACTCAAAACCAAGGGAAAATACACGTGCAGGAATTTTGATAATTACATGATGTATTAACACAGCAGTATTCTTATTTTAAGGAAAACATTTCCTTCTAATCAAAATACTAAAATCTCAAAACTATGCTAACACTTCTGGAGAATTCTTGGCACAAATGCATTAAGGTACACTAAAACGTACCTTAATGACACAAGCATTAAACCACTATGAAATGTGATTATACTTGGTAACTTAAACTCTGCAGAAAAGTGAAACATGTTTGTCAAATTAGCATCAGTATTGAGATGATGATGGTCATCATAATGTATTACGCTTTCCCTCTAAGCTGAAATAATTGGGGAAGATCAATGAAGCCTTCAAAATGGTCGACGATTTTGATTGTGAAGCTCATACTGCGGAAATATACAGTGTAATGATATTTAGTTATATCAAGTCTTCCGTGAGCACTCCCTTTAAAAGAACAGGAGGAATACATTTGTCTTGACTTGCTCTCTCACCTTATAAAGGGATAAAGTGTCATTTCCCTGCAGTCATGTTTGAAATCTGTAATATAAGGAGCCCTAAGATAAACACAGGCTGAAGAAAGCAGGTGCAGATCATATGGCTTAGAGAAGGAGATTACTTCTTAAAGTAAGCATTCCTCAACACTACCAGCACCTCTGAGCTTACGCTGCTGTGGTCACATAGCAAACCAGCATGCAAATGACTTCATGTTTGCTCATACTCAGAAAACCATTTTTACCAGTAGCCAGGGCAAAGGCTGTATTCGTGGGAGTGTCCTTAACAGGGGCATGCTATAGATTTTTGTTTTTTAATTCTGAAAATCTACATCAGATGACTTCCATGGTTTCCTAGTTAAGCTAGCTGAAACTTGAAAACTCCTGCTGAAAATTTGCAAATGCAAACAAATTACGAGCTGTACACTTCTATATTGGACCACCACTGGATGTGAATTCCAGTTCTGTGTACCAGGTAGAGTAGCACCACACAGCACTCAAAAGTAACATGAACATCACTACGCTAACTTTAGCCCTCCTGAGGGATTAATATCAGGGCTTAATGACATTAATTCACATTTAGATCACTTATGTTTAATGACATGTTTTCCATGCATACATCTACAAATATTAATTTTGGACTGAAAGATAATCGTTCAACACGATAACAATTAAACAGCTGTAACCTGTCTCATGTGTTAAGTAATGGAGCTGCAGGCAAGCTCCATAAACAGATGGTCTTACCCACCCATGCTTAATGTTAAAGACTTTTTAAAAAAGAGGTGTTGACAAATCTGAACAAGAAGGCATAGTTCTAATGCAAATTGGCCAATTTGCAATTTAGATTACTCTAAAGCTGATTTGGTCTATGGTAAAAATTAAGCTGCATTATAAAACTGAGATGTTACACAGCACATGGATATATAGCAGATTCCCCACCAACATAATTATTTACTAATTTCATTCAGCTAACAGAGTTTAATGGAAAAGCAGCTGGAAAAGTATTCATATTTATGGGCTTCCTATGACAGTTACTTAATTTACTCATGGTGCATGCCAGTTATATCACAAAAAATAATAGACTTTCTGAAATAATACCATTCCAATCTCACACAACTATTCAGACAGGAGAGGGTCACCATACTCATTGCAAGCTGGGATAGAAAAGAAACAAAAACATATCAGAGCACAACTGTGTTATGAAAACTTAATTACAAAGCAAATTTTCATCCAGGCTATCACTTGGGCACCAGCTGTGCATGTGTGGTCTTGATTCACATTGAGATGCAGGTTAAGCTTCACCAAATGATATACAGATGCTGACACCAGACCCATGAACGTGACTTCCAGACCAAATAAAACAACTGACAGTTGATTTTCCATAGCTTTGCAGTAAACTGGTGATTTAACCTGCTCTCACGTGGATATGAGAAGTGCTAAATATTACAATTCTCAGGAGGGAAAGGACATTTAGATGGCCTTAAAATGCTTAGTATTTGGAACATATACTGCCAGTGTTTGGATGAATCTTGTATTATGCTAAACAATAGCAATAATACTTGAGTTTCTGTTTTTCTCATTAATTTCATTACAGCACTGTGCAGTTATCTGCTGAACATCTTTGATGTAAACGTTTGGAAGTATGTGTTCAGAGTAAAGACAAGAACTTACAAGCGTGGTCCACACCACATCAGGTATGGTGTTTATGTCAGAGCTACTCCTTGCCAGAGATGCGCAAAGGACCAGTGTGTGCCAGCAACACACACCACACTTACTGCATTAGTCAAAACAATCTTGCCCACCTTACTACACACATTGCTTCAAAAAGAAAAAAAAGAAAACCAATTGCTTTACTTGGTCTACTCTGTTCTCTCTCACAAACCAAATGTATATTAAGGGTAAACAGAATCGCTCAGGTTGGAAAAGACCTTAAAGATCATCGAGTCCAACCCCAACCTAACCAAACTACCCTAACTCTAACAATCCTCTGCTAAATCATATCCCTGAGCACCACATCCAAACGGTTTTTAAACACATCCAGGGAGGGTGACTCAACCACCTTCCTGGGGAGCCTATTCCAGTGCTTAACCACCCTTTCTGTAAAGAAGTTTTTCCTGATATCCAATCTAAACGTCCCTTGGTACAACTTGAGGCCATTTCTCCTTGTCCTGTCACCTGTCACCAGTGAGAAGAGACCAACCCCGCTCTCGCTGTAAGCACCTTTCAGATATTGGAAGAGAGCAATAAGGTCTCCCCTCAGCCTCCTTTTCCCCAGACTAAACAGCCCCAGTTCCTTCAGTCTCTCCTCGCAGGGCATATTCTCCAAGACCTTCACAAGCCTTGTTGCCCTTCTTTGGACCTGCTCCAGCACCTCAATGTCCTGTCTGTACTGAGGTGCCCAAAACTGAACACAGTACTTGAGGTGAGGCCTCACCAATGCCGAGTACAGGGGCAGGATTACTTCCCTAGTCATGCTCACACCATTCCTGATATGAGCCAGGATGTTGGCTTTTATGCTGTTTCCAGTCTTGGGATGCTGGGCCTCAGGGAAATACTGATGCTTAACAAATGTATGCTGAGAGGCAGATGTCAAAATCGCGCCTGAACAGAAAACTCAGACCTTTTTTTGCTTCCCAATGTTCTGAAACATTGGAATAAAAACAAACAAATGGTCTCTGGAAGTTTACAGCAATTAGAATTTCCTTTGGTCAAAGTTCCATTTAAGTGTCTTAGGAGAAAATATAAGAACCAACATAACTGAAGAAGCAGGCTAGAGTGTAAAAGATTTCGGAGAAGAATACCACTGAAGACTACTTCCTTTTAATTACAGCAACAGGCTTGTTTCTTTCCCTCTTTTTACCCTTTAATAATTAAATTCAACTGAAAAATCAAACTTTGGGATAAGTGAAAATGAGACTGGACATTAAGAAATCTATAAAAACTGTGAGCTGCAAAACATTTTTAAATGGCATTCATGCCTCACAAAACAAAACAAAACAAAAAAACAACAAAGAAAAAAACAAGAAAACCCAAGACCATATTCTCTTCAACAAAAATGAATTAGGAACTAATACGATTCAGTGCACATTCCAGTTAGCATCTTTGTAATTAATGCTTATGCATGTACCCCATTCTGTGCAATCAGCTAGAGAGATAGTGGGCTTTCCCAAAGACTGAATAAAGTGCACCGGCCTTAAAATTTACAGCTTCTTAGGAATATTCATTTCCCCAAGAAGTTGTAAATGCAGGCCATTGCATTTCATGCGACTTCCAGCTAACAGCTGCACTGAAGAAAGAAATCCGTATTTCTAAAATGCTTCACACTACTGTAGGTTCAAATGGTTAATGGCTCAGAAATGAGAAAGATGCAGTTATTATCATTTGGGGCATTTGAAAGCAGAGTGGGAGTCTCTCCTGCACACATACAAGTTAGGCAAATATTCTGCTACCAAGTTGAGAGCTGTAAATAACAAAAAAAGCTTGGGTTACATCAGAGGGTGACATTAAAAAGCTGGTATGCATGGAAATACGTTCTGATGTCCTTTGCATTTTGAAATTTATTGCACAGAAGGAGCTAGTATATACTCTAGGGTAGATGAGAGAAAAGCAAATTGACTCTCCATTTTCCAAGCTGAGGAAGCATTGCTTTTTACTCCACTAAGTTGGAACAGCTCTTAGAAATGAACAATAAAATGACCTGGTTTCTCCATAACACTGGTGTCCTGAAGAAAACAGCTCTAGGAAAAATAAACGTTAACAGCAGGCTAGAGCCTGTACCTCATTACTTGTCTTTGAGGCTGTAAGGGCAATATAAACAAATCAAACTATCTTTACGGCAGCAGCCACAAAGTAAACACACATTTGAAGAATAAACAGGTGGGAAGACAGACCTGCTTGGCCAGCACTGAGGAAAAACTAGTTTGTGCCTAATATGTTGGAAAAATTGTTCAAGAGCAGTTCATCCGTGTATAACTGCAACCCTTGAAATGCTGCCAAGGTCAGTGAGACCAACAGCAGAGCAATCTGCTGAGTAATTGCTCGTTGGCAAGTTAAAGCAGTCAAGGGAAAGGCTTTATCCTCCTTCTAAAGATTTACTTTATTTTATTGTTAAAAAGTTCTCTCCCCACCTCTCTACTCACTTTGCCAGCATGTTTTCTGGAAGCTCCTTAAAAATGTTAACCACATCAATTCTCCCCAGGGTCCTGCACAGACGCATCTTGGCTCCCCCTCCCTCCTATGTCTGGGCAACCTCATTAGTAAACAAACAAAAAAATTGATTCTGATTTTTTTTTATAAACAGCTCACAAATCAATCTTACTACTTCACACCTGACTCCCTTCCACAAAATGAAATCCTACCTCGCCTTTGTGGTGCAATGGTGTGGATACCAGCAATACAGCTAACCCAGCCTTCATTTCCCTGTTCTTGAGGCTCACACTGTTTCCTGTGACCACCACGCACAGCACTGTCATCCTGTCTCCCTGGCAGGGCCATAACCTGCAGGGAATGCAGCTCAAGCCTTTCCTCTTGATACTCATGCCCCAGTGATGACTTAGCTGAGCCCACACACTCTGGGTGACACTTCTTCCAAAACATGCACAGAAGTTGAATTTCTCCAGCCTCTTTTCAGCTTGTGGCAAAAGCAAACTATGATTTATTTACATCCATTATCTCTACTGCTATTAGATTTACTGCTCTATCCTGCTACACACATCACCTCTTCTGACTGACTTCTCCATCTCTTTAAACATGAAATTGTTTTTCCTTCTCAGAAGCTTTTTGGACTATTCAGATTACCTGATTTCCACATCACTCAGTGTTAACACTTGCCTTTGCCTGACCTGTGGCCACCTTTTCACTGTCATTTCAACTCACCTCTAAGTGCTTATCCTCAATGCCTCTCACAGGTCAGAGATGTGCCCCTAAATACCTGCAGAGCCACTGTGTTACTCCTGAGACAGCTTCAGCTGAGCTTAGTACAAGGCTCACCACACCCCGATGGATAAATGAGTGTGCTCTTAAAATTAGACCATTGCCAAGCTCTTTGTCTGTGCTTCCTACCTGCTGTCGTGCAGTTGTTCTTATGTGTGTTTATGCATAGACAAGATAGGCCCCTCCTTTTGCATTACAGTCCTGCTGCACCTTGCACAAAGGAAGCCTAGTGCAGAGGGGGATTTTCCAGCTCTACCACAATTCAAAACCTAATTAAAAATGATATGCTTTTGGACAATTCCTCCTCATTTTCTGTTTTCTTAGTTCCCTTATCTACAAGTGTAATCTCCCATGCTGGCTCACCATCATGCCCTAGGGAGTGGAGAAGATGTACTGCATATGGGGCATCCACACTGCAACACTGAGTAAGAAAAGCTCCTTTAATAAAGGCATAGTAATTTCCAAAGGGTTTCACACACTAGAACTAACTTGATTACAGAAACACAGAAGCTGTAATAAGGATGACTTCTAAGTCTGCTGTATGAAACCGCTGTTGTGTTGATACAGTTCTAAAATAGAGCATTATGTTGACAAGAAGGTGATTTTGGGTAGTTAGATCACACATTACAAGGTGGCTTCTGTGTGTAGGCAAAACTCACTTTTTAGAGCTTCTTTTCCAAATAATAATAAGAATAATAATTAAAAAACAAACAAAAGGAAGCTTCATTTTTGAAAGTCATTAAGCTATTGCATAAAAACAGAAAAAAGCAAATCAAAGAATATGTTTACAGTTTAAAATAAATGTGACCTCCCCACCAGCAAAAAGGCAGCTCAAGGGAAGAGTCTGAAAAGGAATTCATTTCACAGCAAACTAGCTATGAAGATCTGATGAGCCATTATATAACAATTTCCTTTCTTAAAATATCAATTCCTTTACACAGACTGACACGTGCAAATATTCTGTTTGAAGAAAAAAGCTTCAAAGTTATACACTCCTTATTCAGACACAGCCAGCAGTGCCAGCTCTTTGAATTTTGCACCAAAGACACATTAAAGCATAGCCAGCCTACCAATGGTACAGTGCTCTCCGTTCCACCCCTGGCTACATTCGCACTTCCCATCCTTGCAGGTGCCGTGCTCGGCGCAGCGGGGGTGGCAGGCCCTCTGGTTGCAGGCTGCGCCCGTCCAGCCGTCCTCGCAGCGACACGTCCCGCCCATGCACACGCCATGCGTGCCACAGTCCACCGAGCAGATCTCTACATTCGAGAGGGGAATAGGGGAGAAAGAAGAGGCAGAGAGTGCACACGGGAGTGAGAGGGTACGCATCAATTAGCAGCGCGGCATTTTAATTCAACATGTGAAGGGTGAGAAAGGCAAAACCTTTGGTAATTAAATGAAAAGAATTTACTGTGAGAGGTATTTTCAGGTAGGACCCAACAGAATGCAGGGCGTAGAGTTTTACCTCCATGTTAATGCTTACTTAGTTATCCTAGTAGACTTAGTGGTGCTGGAGTGTACACATCTCATCTGTTAGCTTTAAGTAATTTTCAATTACATTCTTTATGATCACATGCATTTTAAGAGTAGCCTTTTGTAACTAAGATTATGTAGCACTTAAAGCTCCTGGAAGTTACAACATACTTGTAGCAACTAAATATACTATACACTTAGGTCACCCTATGTTGCAAGTGAAAATCTAGCATTAATGAAAGATCATTTTAACAAGGTTTCCCCTCCCTACCCTGCTCACTGTTTTCTTTCCAAGTAAAAATGTGCCACTTCTGACACGTTTTTTCATTACAAAGAGTCAGCCTTACTGAGACAAATTAGTACTATGCTGACATACTGACACATCTGTTAAATATAAAAGATGATTCTCTCTTACTTTCATTAAATTTGTATCAGTGACAGCTATGACACTCTGGTTTAAATAATAGATTGTTAAAAAAATAAATCAACATACAGCAATTTAACTTGTCATTTACGTATGGTAACAGGATCTTGTAACTGATAGAATAATTGAAAAATATGTTAAGAGCCAAAGGTAGACAGAGGCCAAATAAAACATGTTAAGTCTCAGCTAATACAAGATGATAATTTAGACTGCCGGATTTTGCATTTACAGTTATAGTTCATTTAGTCAGACTCCAAAAAACTTTACTTCTGCTAAGCAGACAACAGAATAAAAAGAGAAGCTATAATATAGCCTGAGGGACTTCTTCAGTTCCTTGGCACTGAGCTGCTTGTAACCACACATTGCTTCATAAGAGTACTGTATTTAGGTTTTGTTTTCTTGTAAAAGACAACAAACAGTTTAGCAATAAAAGACTGAAATTATTTTCAACAGCTTTTAGCACATGAAAGGTTTCCAGTTTTCTATTCAATAGTGGTTTTCTTCCCCAGCAGAGGATAACTCTGTCTCCAAATGCCGTGGAACATTAAACAGTATCAAGGAGCTAGCTGTGACATTTTCCATAAGAATATTTCTGGAGAGAGACAGCTGCAATTCTCCCTCTTGCCTCCCCCCCCCCCCTTTTTTTTTTTTTTTTTTTTTCCCATACAGCATTTTATACCTACTTTGAATTAAATTTTTGATTAAGAGATCTAAGATGGTTTGATTAATTTTAGAGTTGCAAAACGTCAACGCAGCTCCAAAAAAGAAAGGGTTATTTCTCTTCAATCTAATCAATTTTTCATTAGAGTGGAGGTGTTTATCAGCTTTTAGCACACTAGCTTTGAGCAAGGTGCGTCAATCTTTGTAATGAACTTATTAATTAGAGTTAATTTAATTGAAGTGGAATTGAAGGGCTAATTAACGGACAAACTGCTGATGAAGATAGAGGAAAGCTCTGCTGATTTCAAACCTATAAACTCCTCTGATGGAAATAACTCATTCCTTTTTTTCTTCTATCAGCTTAACAAAATGTTTATGGGTAAGATTTACTTTTTTAGTGTACTAGTATGAAGGTCATTTTGCACAACTTCAGAAAATAGTCTTTTTACAAAGCTCTTTTGTGAGTTTGACACTTCTGAAATATCTGAGATCAGAAATACTGCATGTATTACAATTAGCAATCATTCCTTGAAACATAACTAGAAGATGGTGCATAACTGAATAATCAGAAATAGCACAGAGGACAGCGTCAAGAAATAGAGGACCCATGTTTTGCCTGAGTACTACAAAGGGTCTCTCACAAATACTCATTTTTAGTACAAGAAATGTTCAGAGATTTTTTTCTTCTAAACAAATTTAACAGAAGACATTTTCTCCTCTCTGTCACTTTTTCTTGAATATTTAGAACTTTGTCCTATCATCCTTATATGCATAAAACATTATGGAGTATCACAGATCCTGGTCAGGAAGTACATTTGTTTTGAAAAGATAGTTTCTCATGAAAATGTTATATTTATTCATAAGCTGGCACAAACCCAGCTAGTCCATGTGTTCAGTTTCCATTAACAAAATCAGTTAGATGAACTGTTTAAGACAAATATATGTCTCACAGTTAGAAATGATTTAGTCTCTTGATATGTGACTACCAAGCAACGTTCAAAAAACTTGTATTTGTTAAGAGGCTGCTGTTATGCTTTATTTAGATAATGCTCTCTAACAGTAACTCCAGCCATTTTCTCCTATTGCTTCTAAACTCAGATTATAGTTATAATAAGCCCAGTCTCAGACTACAGGAAGCTCCCTCTACTTCTTCACCCCTACCAACTCCTTCTGCCCTAGCAGTCTGTGCCTTTCCTCAAAAGCTGTTAAGAATTCATTCTTGCATTTGCATTGCCTTCAAAGTGGAATGTCTGAGTGAAGATTTCAAGAAAAAAAATTTCTTCAATTAGCTAGCGATTTTTAAAATGGGACTCTCTCTAATTTCACTGCTACAGTTGCTAACTAGACTTATTAGGTAAGATAACACTTAGATACACATATTGTACAAAAACATTCTGTACTTGCACGTGACCTAACAAGCGAAAATGGCTAACGGAAAACAAAAGAAATGATTTTCAAATACTTCAAGCTCATTAGCTATTTTGAACCTTTGAATCAATTCACAGTTCATGCTACAGTCATCTGAAAGGCTTCTATCAGCCTAGCAGGTCAGATGTTAACTCAGTAATATCATTGAAATGGTGCTATCCAAAACACCATCATTTTACAAAACGTTAGTGCTTTTAACCCTTACCATTGGAGCAGTCTGGACCTGTCCAGTTGGGGTCACAGGTGCAGGTACCGCTCTCCTGAAGGTAGGTGCCATGGCCAGAGCACTGGTCAGGGCACAGCGTCTTCAGGATTTCACATTTGCTGCCCCCCCAGCCCGGGTTGCAGTGGCACTCGCCGTGGATGCACACACCATGGCTGGAACAGGCTGGGTCCAAGCAATCCGCTGCATGGAAAAGAGAAAGAGCAGCTTAAAGATGCTGTTTATAACAACAGTAATCACCTCTAGGTGCTTGTGGCACTGCTTGGCTTAATCTGCACTTTAGGACCTTATGAAATGTGCAGCATTGCATTCTTAAAGTAGATTGAAGCTGAGAAATTCATCTTCGCTTCATTGCAGTGAGTGAGGAAAAGGAACAGCAGACCGAAGTAGCTTGGTTCCAGCCTCCCTCCTCCAGCTACACGGCAAAGAATCCTTTATCTCATTTCTGACTACAAGTCCTAGCCAATTTCCATTAGGATACATGCAATTTTCTTCATAAAAACATATCATTTCCACACCATCTTCTGGTATCATGAAATCTGTGTGTGGATGTAACTGTCTTCAAGACATTTACAGGCTGCCATTGAGTTAACAGAGAACCTTTAAAGTTTGCTAATTTTTCTGAAGTACAACAGGATTGCCCCCAGGTCTTGGGCTACTGATCGCTATTTTGCCTAATCACAGTGTGACGACTGTTGGATTACTTGCAATGCTCGGTATCAGCTGACCCAATCCAGAGCTATAGAGTTCTGACAGCTGTATAGGACTCTCAACTTGTTTCAGAAATAAATGAGTTGCATACTCTCTATCCTTCTTAATTCACTTTAATGTTCTTTAGATGACGAGATTTAATTTAGCAATTTGACTCAATAAAATGTTACACTTGTAGGGTCAATGGTCTGAAAATTTAATTCCAGGGACTTAATTGCATTACTTTGTACGTGGAGATCAATAAAATCAATTTCATTGAGGAAGAAAACGGCGCTTTTTACTCCCTAAAAAAAAAATAGAATAGAAAATGAACTGCATTTTGCAGCACACTAGAAAGAATATTATTATGCACATCTCTGGAATACAAAAATGACGTGCCATTTTTCACTGTGATGCATTGGAATCAGCACTTTCCACAGTGTGGCTGGTGGAAAAGATGGCTAACAGATGCAATACATTAATGATTTATTCTAGACTCTGAAAATTCAGTCAGTCTTCATGTACTCCAACATCCATTTTTTGGGTGCTTTCTTCTTAGCCAAAGAAAGTAAAAACTGACAAGTAAAAAGATATAATGAATTGTGGTGAATTTTCACATGGATTAAGAATAAGCGAAGTGTAACAATTCTGTAGCAGTACTAGCTCTTCCCAAACTTGATTTTTAGTATTATTAAATGATTTTTGAGGCAACACTATGCAACAAACATACCCCAGTGTATACGATTCAATGAAAAACAAACTTTTTTTTCCCCTTTGGTATCAGTGCAAATGATCTAGATCAAACAACACTGATAGAACAAGATATGCCAGCTGGAAATCTGACCAACAGCAGCAGGTGCTGGAGTAAATATTTGCTCCTTTACCTTCTTCACAGTTTTCTCCTTTGTACCCAGAGTTGCAGGCGCATGAGCCCATGATGCAGATGCCGCGGCCCCCGCACTGGGGATCGATGCACTGCGTCGCCGGCACGTCGCACTCGGTGCCCTTCCAGCCACTGTAACATAGGCAGCGGCCTTTGGAGTACTGCCCGTTGCCGCTGCACAGCACCGGGCAGGCCGCTGTGAAATAAAGCACCATGGAGAAATTCAAATCAAGGTTTTCATCAAAGCTTTATAAACAAGAACATCTATGAAGTCGGTCACATGCCGATTTCTTTTCTAATGTATTTGTTTTCACGCTTGCTTAGGCTGACTTGAGGGTAAGGATGGGGCTGATGTACCTCTCGAGCAGTCGGGGCCCAGAAAGCCAGGAAAACAATGGCAGGATCCTGAAACACACTCTCCGTTACCATGGCAATTCCGGGGGCATTCCATCACAGACTCTGCAGGAAAAGAAGTGGGATCACTCACCGGCCCCCAGAACCTGCCACGCAGCCACTGACTGACAGCATGCCCAGGCTCCCCGCGCAGTGTTTATGGTTGCTTTGTTTGAAGAGCACGCAGAGCTGTTATTTTCTATAGCTATGCCAGTAATATCTCAGGACTTCACGTTCCAGAAGAAAGGCTCAAATTATAATGGTAAAACAATATGAGCTCTATACTCAAAATACAGCTCCGTGCTGCTTAGCAAACACTTCAAGACAAAGTACTCCTTTCAGCACAGTTTCGCAACAACGTACGTGCCTCGTGCCTTAGACCAACTAATTACAGCATATTTTCTGCACTTTCTTCTGAGTAGAAAAAGAAACACCATGAGTGGAAAATCTGTGAAAAAAAGGTCACCAGACTACGGATTTGCTGGGCTTGTTCAGACTGGAGAAGGCTCTGCAGAACCCTCATTGTGGCCTTCCAGTACCCAAAGGGAACTTAAAAACAGGAAAGAGAGTGACTTTTTACATGGGCCAATGGTGATAGAACAAAGGGGAATGGTTTTAAAATAAAAGAGGGGAGATTCTAGATTAGATGTGAGGAGGAAATTCTTTACTCAGAGGGCAGTGAGGGCATGGCTGCCCAGAGCTGTGGGTGCCCCATCCCTAAAAGTGCCTGAGGTTGGATGAGCCCTGGGCAGCCTGAGCTGGTGGGAGGCACACAGACCATGGCAAGGGCTTGGAACTAGATGATCTTTGAGGTCCCTTCCAATCCAATACACTCTGTGATTCTATGATTCCTAAAAAAACCCAAAACAAAACACAACCAGCGCCTAGTTTTTGGCAAGAGCTTTGAAGACAATGCTTACCTATAATAATGGTATTAAATGACACCTGCTCTGCATTTTTCCCATCGTTATAAAAGGCCAGGTGCCAGATGCCAGAATCCAAGTACTGGATAAAACCCGCTTCGTGAAGGCTGACGGACCTCGTCTGCCGACCCGCTCGCTCCGCCTCAAGCAGCGTGCGCTGCTCCCGTGCAATCAGCCGGCTGCCATCCAGGAGCTCCACAAAGTCGTACTGCAGGGAACAGAAGAGAGTATGACATACAGCAGTGCTCAGGCTTACAGTAATGGCTTTTCGGGGACAGGGAGATGAGCCCATCTCTCACAGCAGGTGGATGAAAACATCAGCTGAAATAAATCTGTGGTCACGACTGTCAACTGACTAACAGGTGAGAGTGAACTTTCAAAGTGTGTTACATGCACATGGGTTAATAATATCCAACATCAACCATCTATGTGACTTTTTATTTATTTTCGGGTTAAGGTTTAAATCATCTGCTCAATCCTGATTTCAGACAGTGTGCAGATAAGCAGGGTGAAGAGAAAGAGCTTTACTTCCACTTCCTCTAGCAGAAGCCCAGAAGGGGAAAATGAAAGCATAAAACATTACAAAAGAAAATGACAAACTGACAAAAAATGGAGGATATCAACTCAATGGAGGGAAAATACTGTTTTGCTAACAACCACCAACAGGGCTCGGAAAACATAATACCTCAGCTGATACAACAACTAAACTCCTAACCTACGATTTCATGCATCTTTAACTAGTGCTATTAGCACCTGGGAGGTTGCATCTGCTCTGCAATGGTTTACGCTGCCTGAGACTCCTAACTTAAAGTAAGTATTTTGCACATTTAGCGTAGAAAGATCAATGTGTAGACAACAAAACTAAACATGGAGGAAAGTTAAAGGGCATTGCTGCTTGTGGTGGAGAGTCTGCTGGCCCTGCTGTGCCTGCTAAGTGTTTTGCTTTGATACCTGTTCATGGCAGGAGGGAAACTGTTACCCATAAACCTTCAATCTTCCCATGTGTTTGAGACCTCTCAAATGGAATTACATGTCCAGGGCCCACTGAAGTAAAGGCCAGCATACACAATCACTGATTCACCTGAGCTAGGTGACTGGGTTACCAGGACTTCTACATCCTGACTTATGACCTTCAGAACCTGCTCTCGGGACAAAAGAAAACATGATAGCCTTTGTCACAGGCACAGAGCTTAAGTACTTATGTTCTCATCTCGAAATTGCAGACTTGCAGGTCAAAATTCTCCAGTACTGTAACGATGTTCTTCTGCGGTAACCTGAATAACCGCCCAAACACTCAGGATGCAAAAGAAATGCATAGTTACTATGCCATGATCAGCACCTGAGACACTTTCCCAGCTCCATCTGAACAAGCAGAACAGAACATAAACGCGATTAGTATGTGCAGGAGCCAGTATCTCGATGTGCTGCCACTTTGTGTGCGCTGCACCACATGAAAATGAATGCAATCGTTTTGGGAGAGCACCAATTATTCAAAACCAGTCAACATTCTCATTTGTCAGAGAATTAAATATTTATATTATTATGTGTGAGAGAGAAAAACAATTTTGTCTTTTCCTCTCACCAGACTCAAGAATACTTCTTCTTGCTCAAGCTGTTCACTAATATTTTTAGAAAGAGAAAGCCCAGGCAGTTTTAACACGTCATTTATGGATGTTAGGAGTGACCTTATAATTTGTATACTGCAGACGGTCATTTTTGTATAGGAAAATTGCAGATAAACCTATGTTTTTGTTACAGGAGCAAGTGATTATACTACTTGAGTGACCACAAAGAGTATACTAATGGCTGACAAGCATGGTACAATTAGTAATTTTGTATCTGTAATGTAATAAGGGCATATGTCATTATCAGAGCACCATTTTAGGCTATATTTTAGAAGCTGTACAGAGCAGAATTTACTGTTGAGTTTATCCCTCAGCAAACAATAATTGATCTTAACTCCTTTAAGGGCTGGAAGTTTCCTATTTATATACACATACACACACATATATATATATGAAGAACAGAGTAGCAGAAAAAGACTGAAAAAAATTTATCTTTACAAGTAAAAAACATACTCGTTTTATTTTCCTCCTATGAGGCTAAACTAATTAACTTTATACTGAGTCTAAATATGTGATTTGCCCTAGTACTCCATTCAGTTTTTGCTTTAAACCAAAGATTTTTTGTTTTTCTGATTTTTTTTTAATTCTTGAAGTTTCTTTAAATAAACATATTGATTCTCTGGCTGAAATGAAACTGACATTTTTAGAAAGTGTCACAAAGACTTTCAGAATCACACTGATTAAGTTTTGAATGGACAGTCACTGTCAATTATTTCTGGTTGATTTATTTATGATTCTCCAGAAAGAGAGAACTATGCATCTCATACTGGTCTGTGACACACACACAGGCTGTGCTTGAGATTGATTTAGGTACGTAAGGAGAATACGGAAACAACCAAAAATTCTGTCCAGATTACAGTATATCAAAACATTTTCTGCATATTGTATCCCTATTATTTTGGATTATGGGAAAGGAGGTTTACATTTGCTGCAATGTGTTACTACATTATGATGAAATAATAAACAACTGATATGAATGGTTTAGATTTAGCCCACCCTGATCCAAGACAGAGGTGTGAAGTCTTACTGAGACCTCTCGCAAGCTCATTTCTCCCATTCTTTCATTACAACTGTTGCAGTGGTAGGACAATTTGCATCAGTGGTTGTACAGCTATGGAAAGAAAGACTCCAGTTTCCTTTTCCTGTTTGGTTTAACTGGATACAACAAAGAGGTACACAGATAAGTGAAGGGTCTAGGAAGCAGGAGTGGGGAAGAAGGTGATCAATGTCAAATGCAAGGTTTGCGTATGGAGAGGAGGCAGATTCTCATACAAAGACCTAAGCTTCAAGGAGTGAGCTAAGGAAGACAGAGGCATGTGGTTATAGATGCTGGGTATCATAGGAAAATGAGCAAAGAGGGGGACAGCTGGTATGGATGCTTTATGAACGCTGGCAGAGAGCAGGTTCTCAATTATTTAACAAAAGATCTGAAATATGAAACACTGACGTTTGAGAAACAGGCAGCAGTTGCACATTTGCATAAATTTTGCTATTAGCACTTGTCACTCAGTGACTAGGAGATAAGGGCAGATAGCATTTAAGAGATGTAAACATAACATGATATATATATGAGTGAGACCTTACTTTACAAAGTCCTCATGGAACAACCCTAGCTTTACACATCTAGTGATGGGCTCTGCGCCAAGTTATATCATTCTGGAATGAGATCATGGAGTTATGGTAGACAGTCCTATAGATACATCAGTTCTACAATAAAATACATATTAAAAAAAACCAATAAAAAACCAAACAGCAGACATCACTGAGTTACTGTACAAAACCATGGCAGCTCAAAATCTGCTATGTTCTGTGCTATTCTCCCATCTCTACAGGCTGCAGTAAAACTGGAGGACATTCCCAAAAAGAAAAAGATGATCAGAGGACTGAAACAGCTTTCGTACAAAGAAATGATGAAGTAGGCTCGAAAATTACAGCCCCTTCAGAACATTACAGATCTAAAAATCATGAGTGGCATTGAGAAGAAATCAGTGAGAAAATCTCCACTGTCTCTTCCAGAACACTACTGACTGGGTGTCAGAGTAAAGCTACCAGGCGGCTGTCTCCTAGGGTACTGCGTGAGATGTATAGTTAAGCTGCTAACTCCTTGATGCAAATGTCACACATGCTAAAAGCTTCCACAGGTTCAAAGGTGATTAGGAAAAAAATATTTCAAAGGCTATAAAACATAAAGACTGCACCTCTGACTCAGGAAGTCATTCAGCCTTAAGGTGCAGGAGGCCAGGACTGTATTCTATGAAGAATAACCACAAATCTGTCATCTGCTCTATAGATCTGCTAATGGCCAGTGTGGGCTAGATGGGCCTTTGATCAGACCCAGCATGGACATTCCTGTGTTTTTCTAACATGTTCCTACGACCTTTGGAACTGCATAAGCTCCCTCACCCAAAGGAAGGATGCAGTGAAGCCCAGAATTAGCTGGTAGTCTGCTGCTGATAGCTGTGTCCGGCTTACAAGTGAAGTGCCTTTTTAGTACAAGCTGTAAGGACTAGGGAAATAGGAAAATAATGAACAGATTTAGGCTTGCAACCCTCTCGATACTCCATTTCATTAGATGGTGATTAAGACTTTGCTTTGTTGCAAAAAGGCCTAACCTGTTGAGAAACATTTTGCCCTGCCCCCTCCATGTGTATCCATATAGTTAATCTCAGGCCCCTTAATCAGACATGGCTGGGGTCAGGCCATATAAACATTCTGATAAAGCCTGCGCTCTAGGGAATCTTTAGCAGCCCTAAAGTTCACCAGGGCACTGATAAGTAAGCATGCCTAATTTTTTAAGATATCAAGAGTCAAATAGTTTGTGAAAAATACTCTAGTTATATACCAGACAAATATAGGACTTTACCTATATCCTGGGAACAACATATCCAAAATTCACAGGAACTACAGAAGATGTACTGGAAGGATTTGTGTGTAATTCTTTCTGTTGTACCATAGGTGAACACGTATAAACACTTGCATACTAGGAATTCAAAGGGAAAGGGGTCTATGTGACACAGATGATGGGAGATAGATTTGGTTATCTCCTTTTCCAGAGTTTTTGGATATAGGGCACCTCAGTTTCAATCTTTTGCAAGGATAAAGAATCCAGTAAGGATCATTTTTGATACACATACCTAATTGTATAATCTTTTTTTTTTTCTAAATGCACAGTCCCAGTTAGCTTCTTCAATTTTATTCATCCTTGCCACACATGTATTTCCCTAGCTCCTGCTATTATTGTTATCATTGGGATGGCATTTGTATTCCAAACCCTTATGACCAATGGCTGATAATTTTCTAAATCAATTTTCTTTAAGCTAGAATATCTCATGCTAGTTGTCAGCCTAAGGGTAAGTGTTCATTTGTGAAGGTTTGAAGAAAATCCATTTAATCATTTTTAAATAAACGTAAGTTATTTTCTGCCTTTAATAGATTGTTTGTTGTTTAATGGAAACTAAACCAGAAACGAAGTCTAATGTAGCATCCTGTGATTTTAGTTGCATGAAACTCCTTTGCTGACCCTAGCCCTTCTTCCACAGTTCACAACTAAATTTCACATCAACATGAGACAGTACCTGCTAAAAAGGTGATACAATTAGGAATAATTCTGCTTTCTATGTTTTTTAGCATTTATGTCTAAAGAAAATATGGAACAAATTTTGGTATTATAACAGCATGTACATCAGAATTAAAAATAAGCATCAAATAAAGAAATTAAATCTTATAGTTAGAAATTTAATGTTGTGACTGTGTATATGGCATAATCAGTCAGGCTTCATTCCAACCCTGCCTATAGGCAATCTTATGAAGTTAAAAAAAAATCAGTAAGATAATACATAATTCCATAAATGGTGCAGAAGTGCATGAGCTCAATTCTCTTTTCAAGTGGAACAATGGTTCAGAGCTAGCACTTGGACTAATATTGAGCTGAAAGAAATCCGAACTTGGAGGGTCTTAAATCTTAAAAATAAAATCTGAATACAATTGATTCTAAAATGCTATTTCAGACAATGCTTCTCCCTTTCTCCTGCCAATCCAGAAGACTATTCATTCTTTTAGGCTTCAACTCTCCTATAACTATGAATAAAAAGTGTTTCTTTGTTACTAGGCAAGAGCATAATAATATGCAGTAAAAAGTCTCTTCACAAACCTGAGGGGTGAGCAGACAAATCCTTCTGGGGCATGCAAGAACAAAGTTTTAAGACACTTCAGACGCCTAGTGAAAACTGACACTTTCACAACCCCAATCCACTGTATCATCATAGACACATTTCACATATTTTTTCTTTTTTATTTAGTGAGGCACCAAGCTGTAAATACTGTAGCATTTTCTTGCAGAATAAACTGAAGCCTTCTTTAAAATACTCTTTTCTTCTTGCTTGCAAATTGGACGAATGTGGCCACTGCTAGGCACGCATGACTATACGTATGGCTGTAAGAAGCTGGATTAGTTTGGCGAGGTTTTTAAAAAAATCTTTAAAAGTACATATAAATTCTGCATTAAGAACTCTATATCTAAAGCATCATCATTGCTCACAGCATTCAGACAGCTCATAAATAAGAATCTTCCCTTCTCCCCTATGACACATTTCAGATCCCATCACTTACAGTATTATGTTTTGTACATCACATGAGATCAATATGTAAAACCCCCAAATCAGCAAAACAGAAAAGATACAAAATATCCAAACTCACAGTTTTCAGTAACCTATCCTACTTTTAATGCAAGTTACTCTCACCTGAGTATGTGAAGGTGGTAAGCCTTTTCGGCCATATACTCCAATCAATGCATCTTTCTGAAGGGATATATTGAATTTTAGAAATTGTGGCTGATCAATGAAGAGTTGTGATCTCCAAAAAATCCCAGGGGGAACTTCTTGTATTGCTCTTCGGCCTATATCGAGTTCTCCAGAATCTATAGTGTTGTTTTCTTGTGCAAATCCCCCTAATTTTCCTGACAGGTTAGAATAATAAGAGAGAAAAAATTAGTATTCTTTTCTTGTTCTCAGTCACCCTTCATATGAACTGTCAAATATTTAGAATCAACTCAGATAAAATGCTCCCTGACAATCTTTCTGAATATAAGTTCCAGGGGAATTCACTGATTCAGAACTAACGAAACAAAGACAACACAAATATCTACCAAGTAAAAATATTGTAAATTCCCTGAACACAAGCCTTACTGCTTTGGGTTGGGGTCTATAGCAAATACATACATGTACATATATATATATATACATATATATATATTTTTTTGACCAAAGTATTTAAAAACAAAGGGTTTTCCAGCATAAAGACTCATTCTAAAAAAAAAAAAAGTATAAGGAAAAGGGAAATGAGGTAGACAGATTTTAAGAATAATAGATAAACATAACTAGTCAAGACAGCTAACAGAAACAGTCTTTTCTACATCAAATATTAGAATTTGTATACAATTCTAACAGATCTAGTTCACTATGTTCTGTTCCTTTTTTCTCCCAAAAGAGAAAGGCAATGTTTCATGTTCCACTGTGTCTACATCCTTACACCTTTGATCCCCATAGCACCTTTGTCCCTGGGCCTCAGCTCCAAGCTTGTTATCACCTTCTCAACCCTGCTGTCTCCTGAATAAAATGTGTAATAAATGTCAAAGTCTGCTATTTCCACTGTGTTCTATATTACAAAAATGTGTTTATCTGAAGGTTTAATTATGAGGAATAAGAACAAAGTACTGAAGGGCATTAATAATCTTCCCCTAAAAAGCATTAATGCAACTATCAGTTAGCCTTAGGAGCCCAGTGATGGTGATTTGGAAATGCCCAGAAGAAGCACAAAAGATCTTAACATGCAAAGGACTCACAATTTCAAATGCTGACACTGAAAAACTAGTCTATGGGTTGAGGCTTATCAAAAAAAGAACACAAGTCATAAACTTTACATACCCCCAGCAAACTTTTTTTTTCAAGCGGGTAAGTGAAGGCAAGAAATACCTACACATCTATGTTCCATCTTGGGTACAGAATGGTATAATCCAATCTGCTAAACTCTGTGACCTCATAGTGATGCACAGTGAAATGAACGGATGGGGGAGAACTGCACAACCCAAGCTGATAACTGCAGGGCACTGGGCTGCAGGCTATGGATAGCACAGGTCTGGAACAACTTGGCTTACCACATACGCAGACCTTAAAATCTGGCAAAGATCGTGGCTTAGTTGGGAGAGCATCTTCCCACCTGCCAGATCTGCAGGAAACAGAACTACTAAGACTGATACACTAAAAAGGGCTTGGACGAACTGCCACCACCAGCTTTGAAATTCAGGATGGCTTAGTAAGGTATGCATGAAGCCTGTGTGAGGCCAAAGGCCCAGAGCTGTGCCCAGGCACCATCTCCATGCCCTGTGCTGCACATAGTTGCTCCTGAAAGATGGAGCCAGGGTCAAAGGCTACTATAACCCAACAGAATCAGTGCTATCAGACCTAATCAAAGCTTTGCCTAAGAACTTTCCTATTAACGCATATCAGCTACAGACTAAGTAAGTGATTAAGTAGCTGGCTCATCAAGTTGAGTCTTGTGTGAAAGCAGTATAAAGAAAAATGGAATTGTAGTTACAACCTTACAGCTCACTGGGTTTTTTACCAATTCATTTTCTTTTTTCAACAGCTAGTCTGTTATAAAGATTGAACGAAATGCATCTGAATGTGATAAGCACGTTCAAATGATGCTGGCTTGTTTGCGTACAAGTGTTGTAAAGAACTGACAACACTTTGTTGCTGCCCTGTCTTTTATGTTCAAATCCTACATTATTCATCATTTGAGGAAACGAACTGACACAACCTTTTTGCAAACATTTAGGCTGAAAAAAAAATCCAACTAGATTAAAATCTGAAATGCCAGGTGAGGTCACAGTTTGATCCTCTCCACTTTCTGTGCATCCAAGATGAACACAGGCTGCTTTTGAATTAAGCAGACACAGAAGGACTACTCAGAGGCCTGGAGTGGGGGCTCATATCACCACCAGAGCTATACCACAATACCCTCACAGTCGCTGAAAACATCTCACTTACAGCATCATATTGATCAGCATTCTGCTTTCAAGAGACAGTGAAATATCTGATCTTGGAAGAAACATTTTTTTTTACTCTTTTCAGGATGAGGCTGATGCTTTTCTAACTTTGGAGTTAACCTTTCGCAACTTTATTCTAGAAGATAGGTCTGTATTTACAAGGGCTTCTCTGAAAGTAATGTCTGCTATTTTAGCATGCTGGCAAATGACATCAGAAGCGGATGTTGGTGGGAGGGCAGTAGAGGTTGCACCTTTCCCACTAATATCCTATTACATGGTGCTGCCGTGTGACAGATGGCAGCAAAGGGGCAGTCTGATGAAATGGTGTCTGACATGAAAGTGTGGATAGAGCAAAGGTATGTCACTAAATTCCTCCATGAGGAAAAACTTGAACTCATCAGCATTCATTGATGCTTTCTGAATGCTTATGGTGACCAAATGGCAGACGCGAGCACAGTGAGGTGGTATGTTTTAGCAGTGGTGATGGCAACAGTGGGTCGCCTCCGCTGGTGCAGATTTTTAAAAGAACATCATGCAGGCTCTTCTTCAACTCTGGCAAAAATGCAGAGTGACTGGTGGTGACTATGTTGAAAAATAGTGTTCTGTAGTCGAGAATTTGCTCTATCAAGTAGTTTTATTGTGCTGTTTGTATCTGTTGTAGTTTCCATGGAAACAGATAGGGGGCATTACTTTCAGAGCAACCTACGTATTATTGCCATTTATTTAAATGTTTCTTAGCACTTTCTTCAAATGGATGCACGTTTTGTTGTAAATTTACACACTGATGCCTGGTAATTACTAAACAATAAACACTTGTTTGCAGTATTGATCTGTGACTTCTGCTGTTTGTACACTGGAAATGAAAAACAACTACCTCTTGCTACTGAAAAGATGAACTAGATAGCTTGAACAGGTGTGCTTTTTCAAACACACATTTTGTCCAATATGTTAGAAATGCCTATCACTGGGCTTCAGCAATTATCCTTAGCAGGTAATGATCTTATCAGCCCCCATTTTCTTCACCAAAACCAAGGTACTTTCAACCTGTTGTCATATACCAGTTTAACATCACACTGCCTCTTAAAATCATCACTAGCTTTCCGTCCTCCTAAAAACAGGGCATTAACTAGTCCTTTTCCCTTCTAGGAAACAGGCACAAGAAAATGTCAGTAGTTTCAACATTTCCTTTTCACGTTCTAAAGTAGTAAAAGTTCTTACACAGACCTTTAAATCCAAAGCTTTAAATCCAAATATGAAATGTCACATTCATTCACACGATTCCATAATGACATAATACCCCAAACATGAAATCCATTTTTAAAGTGATTTTCCTCTTGAATATTTTCTCTTTCACTACACTTCTTCTCTACCTCTGAAACTTCTTTCCCAACACCTCTCCAAAAGATAATACAACAAATACCCTAAGTATTTATGGGTAAATAATATTTACATCAAAATTAGCAATTATATTACTAGATCTACTAATACTTAATTTACAAAATAATTTGCTGTACCACATAGATAATCCAATGTATAATGGTTAATTAACAGATAAAATATTTGTTACATGTATTATCTGTAAATTCTTTTCTTACTGTGTGAGGTTAGACTGGACAAAATCTTAATCTAAACAAATATTTGAAGCAATAAGCAGAATTTAATTTATATACAAGAAAAATAGTTCACAAATATCACAAAAATTACATGAAGCCAAACTCTCCCTCCTTATTTGCAAACACTCTATCGGTTGGTTCAAGATATTCTGTAAAGAACTGAGAATCGATACCAGAGAATAAAAATGAGTGCATAATCAAAACATGAAAAAGATGAACAATAATTGCTTTATAGTGCCACACATGATATCATTTTCTATCCTTCATAGGCAGCATTAATTAAAATATCAGGCTGCAAGGCTGGATTTACAATCAATAGCATGTTCACCTACTCCACTGAATAACCTTGTATTTAGAGGTTTTTTTTCTGTGAGACAGTCCTATATAACCTGCAAAAACTACTTCAACAAATGAAATCAAAATCTTCCATAAAAACATACAATTTTAGAAAAAAAAATGAATATAACAACTAAAAGTTACTACACGTTTAATTAACGTTCTGTACTATAAATAAAAAGAGCCCTCAATATCTATTGGATGCAGCAAGTATAATGTATTTCAATGAGTGTAATCTCAAAACTGCATTGAATTAAGCCAGAAGAAATGCTGTTTTCCCCATATATCCTTTTTCACCCTTGCATTTAAAACAAAACAAAAACAACAACAAAAAACAAGCCAACTGTTAAGCATATATTATAAGGTATTTCTGAATTGCATATTGATTTTATAGGATGTAGAAAAAATAAAAAAAGCTGGTGACATATGAGATGTTAGCATGTGTTAGAATACAGTGCTTAAACAAATTTTCAGTTCTGTGTTTCTTAACTTATCTTTTCTGCTGCCTGGTTATAAAACCAGGTAAAGCACTGAGGTACCTCAAGTAAGTGCTGGGATGTGATTAAGCATGGCTAAAAAAGTACTTTGGAGAACCTGAAGTGCCCTATAAAATTCATCTTATTCTTAGAAAATACATATTCTTATGATACCTTATGCAGCCCTGAATCACACTTGCCTAGATAAGCAAGTGATATGTTGGCAGCAGTTTACTATTTAAACAGAGGAAAGCGCAGGGAAAGAAAAACAAACAAACAAACAAAAAACAACAAAAAACTCCCACCACCTAAAAAACAATCCACAAAAGCAACAAACAAAAAAGAGAAGGCTTGTTCAGAGATTCAAGCTTCATTTAACAAATTATTTGCATCCAAGGATGATTTCACATGCTTTTACTGTCAGTTTATGACTAGCTATTTCTAGGCAAACCACAGCTGAATTTTCTCCAGAGGTCAGAAGAATGCAATTTAAAGTTTAAGCTTTACTAATTAATCACACAAAGTATCAGTATTTTTGAATGGCAAATGACTATCTAGGATCCAAGCCACTCATCTCAGGACTACAATTTGGAGTATCTGTTATAACTGAGGGGGGGGATAGATAAAGAGTTGGGAAGTACTGGAAGCTGTACAGCTGTCGAGGTATCAAAATCAAGGCTTTAGCAATTCATCCTTACAATTTTTAATAACTAGTATGACAGAATGAGGGCTCCCTCCTTAAATTTCTTATCTAGTCATCACCACACCTTCTACTTAACTTTCCTTTTGTGGTTTAAAATGTGTGTTCTCTGGTTCATCTGTTGCTTAGTATTGACATATGTTGATAAATGACCACTTACTATATCCTGCAGAGGACAGCATTTTAGCAGCAGATGAAATTAACCCCATTCTTGGACAGTATTTAAGGACACAAGGAAGGAAAAAAATATATTTGATATATTTGTTATTTTCTTCTATTTCTGAGGCGAAGTACAATAGGCTTTAATTTGTTAAAAAAATACCAAGGGGGAAAAAACAATTTATATTTAAAAAACATTTAACAAATTATTTTACAAATGAAAAATGCATTGGCTTCTCAGAGCTGAAGACAAGAGAATGATGAGCTGCCACTTCAGCATCAATATTCATTAACCATACAGCACCTTTTTGCTATTCATTCAAAACAAGTAAGAACACAGAAAGAGATAATGAATATCCAAGTACAAGAAAAAGGCAGTAGGGTAAAGGAAATGAAAAAGTCCTACTAGAGAAGTTTCATGTGCTTAAAAAGATGACAGAAAGAATGATCCAAGCTGTATTATTTCTATAACTTGGAGCTGTGATAACTTGAAAAATTTTCAAGATGTCAAGTGTTGGCAGATGCTTCCTCCTCCTCAGTGGTAAGGAGGTCAGCTCTACCTTGTGAAAGGGAAAATGGATTTTTCTGTAATGAAGCAAATACAGCATTCATCAACCATTTAAATCAAGTTTTCCATTCAAAAACTATTGATTTTAAAGCCTCTGTTAGCCAAAAGTGCATAGGCTCTTAAATGTTTTGAGAATCTTAAAGGGCAACATGGAAAAAAGTCGATAAAAAATAATCCCTTTATGTGGTTTGTATTTTAAAAGCTCCTACAACAAAATTAGTAAAGTTTTTTATTTTATTTTATATATTGGCTGGATGATTCAGGCTCAGTATTATATGTTAGACGTTTTGAGAAAACACATGAACATATTAAAAGTGACCTACTATGTTTCAGAGAGAAATAAAAAAAAAAAACCCTCATCGGCTACAGAAAGAAAAGAACAAGTAGTATTTAACAGCAAGGTCATTATGCAATAGGAAGCTACTTGGTCACAAGTTACCTTCTATACACAACTAATAGAGAAGCTTTGAAAATATGCAAATTCCCCTGCAGAGCCTCTTGTGGTGCCAACCCTTCAGAAAAGAGGTGATTATGTTCCTCTGTCACAGGCAAAGTTTTAGTCTGAAAACTATCCAGAGTTCACTGAGATTCACAAAGATGGCATCAGGTCCCCCTTATGAAACTGTGTGTCCTGTCACACCGGGGACCCTGGCTTTGCGGTGGCCATTTCTGCAGCCTGGGGCCCCAAGGAGAGGATGGTCCCTGCCAGCCTCAGCACTATCTCACCTCCCCTGAGGACCCCAACACAATCATTAGGTTGTTGTAGGCAGTTTTACTTGCGTGGTTGCGATGAGACGTTTTCTGTCCTCATCCAACAGGGCATGTAAATTCCGATGACAAATTTTGGTTGACAACCAGATTTCCTAATTATATCAAGATTACCACCAAGGATTCATCGCTCACTTCACATGTTAGTTTAGGTGTTCTCAGTTGAAATACAACCCCTGCTTAGTGTCTGCATGTCTATTTAGAATTACATTATTTTCAAAGGCTCTGAACCTCAAATAAACAAAGTTTTGGAAGAAAAATGTTAAAAACCGGTGATGTAAACTAAACACAAAGAAAGAAAATGCTTTCAGAGAAGGAAAGAAATTGTTGCGTTTCACTTACCGTTTTCTCCAGCAGGTACTGTTACAGGATGTGTTGGCACAGTATCAGAATTCACTTTTCCATTCTCAAAAGTATCGTTTTCAGTTTGCTGCAGCTGCCAGTTGAGGCCAAACAGATGCATTGCTGGTGGTAAAGGATACAATTTATTTGATGCTCTTAACCACAAAGACAAATTGCACAAATAATGGCTTTCCACGCTCTGCAGTCATACATTAAAAAAATTAAATTACAGGAACAGGCATTCACAGAATAATAGTTCAACTTAGCAATGGCACTAAGCAATTACTACCACTGTCCTTTAATGATACAGTGCTTTCAGTGAATGCAGTTGACAAAAAGCTCACCATTCTCATTTTGAGTCTTTTACCGGTCCCAAATCAATGTTCAAAAGGGTAGGCAGTAATTATGTCCTTTTCTCTTTTTTTTTTTTTTGTTTCTTTTTCTTTTTCTTTTTTTTTTTTTCCCATTTTTGATCATTCTAAAGAGACAAATCATTTAAGTGAGCTTCTAAGTGACCTACTGAAATGATATCTGTACGGATCTGTTCTGGCTAGTCAAAAAGGGAAAACAACACAAGAGGAGAGGAAGGAAGGTTCTGTGGGCACTACAGGGCTAACCTAAAACATTAACACTCCTTTCCATTCTGTCAACAACACTCTGTGTAACCTTAAGCTTTGTGCTCATTCTACATGCCAGTCTACAGAACAAGGCCAAGATCATTAGCAGAGCTGGAGATGTTGGGTACTTAGTTGCTGTGGTAATGAAAACATGTAAGGTAGTTTCTGAAGTGCTTAATTCCCCACAGTCGCATTCATCAAAAGATGATATCAAGTTAACATGTTTAGCTATGATAATTACAGAAGCCAGAGCCAATCTTCCACAGTGTTAGGGGAACTACCAGGGAACTACCAAGGAACCTTGATATCACCAGGGATTAATGACAAGCCCTGGGGAGGAAAAACACCAGGCACCAGTACATGCTGGGGACTGCTTAGCTGAAAGACAACTTTCCAGAATAGCACCTGAGAGTCCCGGTGGTCAACAAGTTGAATGCAAGCCAGCAATGTGCCCTTGCCACAAGGAAGACTAACGGTGTAATCGGCTGCATGAGGCAAAGCGTTGCTAGCAAGTCAAAGGAAGAGATCTTTCCACTGTACTTGGTGAGGCTGCACCTGGAGTGCTGCACTCAGTTACATGCCCGCCATACAAGAGAGACAGGGTCAGAGTAGAAAGAGTCCAGTGTAGGACCAGAAAGATGATGAAGAGACTAGAGCACATTTACTATGAGGACAGATTTAGATTGCTGGGCCTGCTCAGCTTGGAGAAGTAGAGTTTCAGGGGGATTTCATCAATGCCCATAAATACCTGAAGGGAGGGTGCATAGAGGACAGAGCCAGGCTCTATTCAGTGGGGGCCAGTGCCAGGACCAGAGGCAATGGACACAAAGTGAAGCACAGGAGGCTCCCTCTGAACATCAGGCACCACTTCTGTGTGGGTGATGGAGCATAGGCACAGGCTGCCCAGAGGCTGCGGGGACTCCTGTTGGGAGAGCTCCCAAAGGGGCCTGAGCAAGCAGCCCCAGGTGGCTCTGCCTGAGCAGGAGTTGGAATAGATTGACCCAGAGGTTCTGCCAATCTCAGCCATGCTGTGATTCTGAACCCCACAGCTGAACTACTAGAGCAAAAATAGGGAAAAAATATTACCTTAATGATAAAGGTACACATAACATTTAAAGTTTCTTGCTATCTGATGGCCTGTTTCCTTTTCTTCCAATGACTCCATGATACCACCAGAAATTAATTATATTATAATTATTCTAATTTGCTTTCAGCATAATTTGAGTTTGCTTATTCAACAACAGCAGCAATCTCCAAAGGTGGAATCATCTTTCAGTACTACTGGGGAGTGAAAATACACCGTAAGATTTTTGTCTGCTAATGTATTTTGACTATCAGTGTATCATACAAGGAAGATGATTCACTACGTCTTGTTTCTTCTACTTCTTCTGCCCCTGAAATAGATCACTACTATAGTTGATGTTATTCATTCCTTCTATCCTAATGATAAGCAATTCTTCATCCTATTTAGCTTCATCTCTAATCTTCCAATATATCTCTATTAACCATGGCAACTCTTAAAACAAACAGACCACAGTGGAAGTTCAGTTACAGAGACAGCAAACGCTGCAAAATTAAGACCGTCTTTGCCAGGTGTTTGCCTTAAGCTCTCCCCCTCACCACTACAAAACAAAACAACAGATTGCACCCAAAGACCTATTACTGAATGCTTCAAAGACTGAAATTCCTAGCAGACATGACATATTCTCTTTGTTCCAAGTCTCTGACTCTACTATTACTCCTTTCTCAGAATTTAAATTGCCTGTCAAAGCCTGATAATGTAGGATCTTCCGTGACCCTAAAACCTTATTTCTTTTTTTCCCTCCCACCTCTTGTTAAAACATAAATCTGACCACTGCCATTCTTGGCACATTCCTAGAATTAGCTATTATTATTTCAGCCGTACCTCAGCTGAAATTCTTGTTTGTTAATCATCCGATGATTTTATCTGTTTAATGTATTTCATCAAAATCCCTAGAGTTTCCACTATCTCTTCTATTAGTTCACTGGCAGCAACGAAAAACTAAAAATAGTTAAATATTTCATGATTCAAACCTAGCACACTTCACTTCCTGTATTTCACAGGAAAAAAAAGTGACATTTATTTTGAAACAGGTTTCTCTAAATGTGCATCCTTACCAATCACACGAGCTTAGAACTTCACTATCAGCTCTGTCTGCTGGTACTACGCGTGTGCCCTGTGCTTCTTCATTCTCTGCTGGGAGGTCAAAAGGGGAAGACCTGACATGACCTTCTAGCCATTCCCTCATAATCCTAAACAGCTGGAATTTGAAGTCTTCAAAAGCAAGGACTGTGGGATCTGTATTGATTACATCTCAAAAAAACACAGTTACTACAAGGTACAATTACCTTCTCTTTGTGCTTGTGCCTACATGCACTGCATTGCAGCTGTCTGCTAGAGATACTGGTAGTTGTATCTCACAAAAACACCATTTTTCTCTCAACTTTAACACTGAACTAGAGCCAAGTTCAGTAAATAACATTTAATAAAAATGAACAGGCTGATACATGCAGCACTTTCACAAATTTTGCTTATTAGAATATTTTTAATGCAGACCAAAAACGTTTCTTGAGAGTTCTAAAGACAATCCAAAACTGACGGTGTGTACTAATACACTAAATAATTCAACCATCTTTTTGAGAGATCTCTGTGGAATTTAGGGAAACCTCATTCACTACAAACAAAAAGGAACAACATGAAAAAATTATGCCTGTCGGTACAGGATCAAGATATCAAGATATAGAGCCCAACTGCCTTAGAGATGCTGAACTTCTAAAAAATAGGTAAATTGACTGATTAAGACAAATTCAAGCACTATTTTATCAATGTATTGCTTCTAGTTTTGGTTTAAAATTGTTCTCTTCTCAGTCAGTAATCTAAATAATGACAAACTTTAAGCCTTTCTTTGTCCTTGTTACGAGGACAATGAGGCACCTGCTAAAAATTCATGATGCTCAAAAACCAAAAGGCAGTACCTGGTACTGGTAACATTCAGAGCACAATTCAGTGGGGAGCTTGAGACTGTCAAGTCAAATGTTATGAACTAGTCCTGAATTTGCAGAAGTGGAATGATTCAGGCAGACTGCTGGAGCGTACAGGCTGGTTTGTTTTCCTCAGGCCTAGAAAAGGATGAACACATTCTTCCATCTTCAAGATAGGGATGTCAAAAGTTCAACTTTTTTTCCTCTACTTCTGAAAATTTTTTCTATTAGGTTCATAGAAATGGCAAGTCCATGTTTTTTTCTATAAAGAATTTGATATAAGAAGCAAAATTAAGGGAGGAATGTATTTTCCATTTGCCAGCTGTTATTTTAATTGCAAATCCAATGTAAAGCAGTTTATTGATTTTGAATTGGCTGTCAGTTCTAGTTTATTCCTGTTCAGTTTGGCATTTATTTGGTGTTAGACAATGATAATGAAGACAACGGATCCCTTCCAGAGTAACCAGTTCTGAGCCTGTAATTAGGCTGCCAAATCAGTAAGGGTACTAAGACTGAAACAACTTTCAATACTGACACATCTTTGATGGCAGCGAGGACTTGTCAGAGAATGCCAGATGACCAAGGAGCCAAACAGCTCGTGATGGCTATGGTCACAGAACATAACAATTCAATCCAGATAACCCACAGCTGCAAGAAGGGATGAACTCTCAGGGAAAGGGTGAAAATATGGAATACTGTAATTGCAAATGTGTCCACAATTCCATAAGAAAAAGGAGGCATTTCTTAATCAAGACTGGAAAGATCATTCCCATTGAGGAACAGAATGACTTTTTAAGCAAAGAAATAGATGATGATATCCTCCACCTATTCTGCCATTTCAGTACACACCTCCATTCTGCAATGTAATCTCTAGCCAACAAATAGGAGTTGAGAAAGCATTTAACCCTGGGACTGACAGACTTGTTTAAGGTGGTATTTGTATTGCTACCGGCCAGGATTATCAGCTTTATAGATAGCCTTTAAAGTACAGTGGTAAATGATGAGGACTTCATTCTCTTCAACAGGATAGGAAGAAGAGGCAACAGGACAAAGTCCTCTGGGATCTGTGCTGCTCTCTGCATGAACACAGAGTCAGAGTCAGTGTCTGGTGGTGCTGGTGGATACGGCTGAATTCTCAAACACTAGCAATAATCAAACTAACAATTCAGCTTTTCTTCCTCCCTTTATACTTCTCCAAAGCAGCATAGGGCCTACATGCCAAAAGGACTGGGATATTCAAGAGATTCAGAACTCAGATTACAGAAGTGCACTTATACCTACAGCAGCATCAACAAAAACGCTGTTGCTCATTACAGGTTATCAAGTAATCTTACCATCTGTCACCATGCAGTGTTTCTAAAGCCTTCTAAACCATCTTAAACAACTTTTTCAAGCTTGGTTGATCTTACCTTTCACTCTGTAATCAAGTTCTAGTTCTTTGATTTGAAAACAGCCTACAAAGACTTCATTTCCACTTAATAATTAAAAAAGCAACTAGGTATACATTTCACAACGAACACTTAGAAAAAAAAAAGACTTGTTCACACTTATATAAAACATTTTACAAAAGTCTGCTTCAGGAAAGAGAATTTGCTTCTATCAAGCCCTTTCACTCTTTAAAGGCTGTCAGCCTGTTTGTCTGGTATGCTCATTTCTCAAGCAAGTACTGTTGTACTTGATCCATTCTCTTTACAAGCAACCTGTTCTTGAGGAAACACACTGTATTATCACCTCAAAACCCTCTTCAAGACTTTCTTCAGTAAGCCAAAAAGAAACAGGTTCTCTTATTAGTAGGTAGTAAGAGAGGTGGATAATTTACCTATGTGACAAAACTAGAATGGTGAGAATTGATGACTACCTGCTGAGCCCTGCTTAGGTAGAGGTTTCCTTCACTGCCTTGCTCTCTGGCTCAAAGACCTCTTCTGCCAAAGTTATGAGAGGTACAGAAGAAAATAGTAACAGAAAATTACTCAAAGAAGACAACAGACAAGAAGGTGGTAAGGAATCAGACAGGTGTTATCCTCCAGCATCCAGGATGCAGCAGCTGTCATTTTTTACTGGTGAGCTCTCAACAGAAAAATCTGGACACGGATGTGAGTACACATACTTTGTTGGGGTTGATGATTGGTATTGGAAAACAGGCATATTTTTTCTTTCTAGGGAAGAGTAGCAATATGTAGTAAAATCAGAGAATCTTATCAGTCAAAATTCAAGAGTGGGTTTCTTCCAACAGCCATCAGCATCAACCTTATTTTCTTTAAAGTACTGTCTTTGACAGGCACATACAAAAAACAAAGGGCATAGCAAACACTCTATACGCTGCGCAAGTGAAAGCATTAAACGCGCAAGTGAAAGCATTAAACGTGCACGTGATAAGGATGAATAAGCAAAATTGTATGCATATAAACAGAGGATTCATTCACAGAAGTAGCCTGACAGTAACCGGGTATGTGTCTGAAGTGCCAGTAATCCAACAGGCAACATTCCAAATTTGGTCAATCTGTTCTCCAGAGAAATAACTCTGAAGGCAACAATGCATTTTAGGGTAGTAGAGAAATTTCAAAGACAGGAGGGTTCTTTTAAATAGAAGGAATCAGAACTGGGACATGAATTGGCCTGAACTGGGAAAGGGACTTCCAATATTCTTCCATCTCTTCTTAAAAAAGATAAAAAAAAAAAATATTGGACAACAGAAATAAAAAAAAAAAAAATACTGGCTACCTCAAAGGAGCAAGCACCTCCCCAAGACCTACAGAGATACAGTCTATGGAGTATGCTCTATAAACATAAAATACTCAACGCTGTGGGGAAAGTTAGCAAGAGGAATTGAACACTCCTTCCTTTCTCCCATGCATTTTAGAAGGGTTAATCAAGTCTTATTATTCATGAAGATGTACTTGAAGATGAGCTTTGTACTAAGATATTTAACTTATCTTCCAGGACTGCTTCTTCTACATATTTCTGGGTGCCGGCGCTTTCAAACTACGGTTTACAAAATTGCTTCCCTAGAATTAATAGAATAATATATATGCGCACTTGCACATAAGGAAAAGCGAATATAATTTATATTTAAAGCAATGCAAAAAAGATTATAATTTAAACTAAGTAAATTGCAATTATTGCTCAATCTTGTTGAAGGATTGTCTTCTAGTTCATCTCCCTGTTGGCAAAACATTTTCAAATGAAATATTTGAACACTGAAGTGGTTTTTAAAATTATCTCCCATATATTTTTCTTGCAGCTATAATTAGAATCTGAAGCTATTTTATTCTGAAGGACCTGGAGTGGACCAGAAGATGTGCAAATCAACTGCCAGTGATTTGCATTCATTTGCTCTTTTCTAAGATAATAGGATGCCTTGGATATTGCTGCAGATCAAACAGGCTATTAAAAACAGTTAATTAAAATTTTAAATAAGTGAATTACAAGTTAAAAGTTCTTTATTTATTTCTGTCTTCCCTAAATCAACAAAAAGACTATTTTTTTCTAATTTTAAACTAACACTAGAGTGCATGCTTATAAGCTTCTTCAAAAGGCTAGCCAACAGGTGCATCATATATTTATTATCATAGAATGGTCTGAGTTGAAAAGGACCTCAAAGATCATCTAGTTTCAACCCCCCTGCCATGAGCAAGCTTGCCAAACTCTAGATCAGGCTGCCCAGAGCCACAACTAGCCTGGCCTTAAATGCATTCAGGAATGGGGCATCCACAACCTCCTTGGGCAACCTGTTCCAGTGCACCACCACTCTCCAAGTGAAACACTTCCCCCTAATAATATCTAACCTAAACCTCCCCTGTCTTAGTTTAAAACCATTCCCCCTTGCCCTATCACTATCCACCTTCGTAAACAGCTGTTTCCCATCCTGTTTATTTGTTCCCTTCAAGTATTGGAAGGCCACAATGAGGTCTCCTCACAGCCTTCTCTTCTCCAAGCTAAACAAGCCCAGTTCCCTCAACCTTTCTTCATAGAAGAGGGCTTGGTACTGGGGCCGCTTGTATTTAACATCTTTATTAATGATCTTGATTGAGGGGATTGAGTGCACCCTCAGTAAATTTGCAGATAACACCAAGTTGGGAAGGAGTATTGATCTGCCTGAGGGGAGAAAGGCACTAGAGAGGGACCTGGATAGACTGGATCAATGGGCCAAGGTAAACTGTATGAGTTTCAATAGGACCAAGTGTTGGGTCCTGCAATTTGGTAACAACAACCCCAGGCAACCCTACAGGCTTGAGGAAGAGTAGCTGGAAAGCTGCCTGATAGAAAGGGATGTTGGTGTACTGATGGACAATGGGCTGAATATGAGCCAGCAGCTTGCCCAGGTGGCCAAGAAAGCCAATGGCATCCTGGCTTGTATCAGGAATGGTGTGGTGAGCAGGACTAGGGAAGTAATCCTGCCATTGTACTCAGCATTGGTGAGGCCTCACCTCAAGTACTGTGTTCAGTTTTGGGCACCTCAGTACAGATAGGACATTGAGGTGCTGGAGTAGGTCCAAAGAAGGGCAACAAGGCTCATGAAGGCCTTGGAGAATATGCCCTGCGAGGAGAGACTGAAGGAACTGGGGCTGTTTAGTCTGGGGAAAAGGAGGCTGAGGGGAAACCTTATTGCTCTCTTCCAATATCTGAAAGGTGCTTACAGCGAGAGCAGGGTTGGTCTCTTCTCACTGGTGACAGGATGAGGGGAAATGGCCTTAAGTGGCACCAGGGAAAGTTTAGGTAGAAATATCAGGAAAGACTGCTTTACAAGAAAGGGTGGTTAAACACTGGAATAGGCTCCCCAGGAAGGTGGTTGAATCACCATCCCTGGATGTGTTTAAAAACCTTTGGATGTGGTGCTCAGGGACATGATTTAGCAGAGGACTGTTAGAGTTAGGGTAGTTTGGTTAGGTTGGGGTTGGACTCGATGATCTTTAAGGTCTTTTCCAACCTGAGAAATTCTATGATTCTGTGTATCAGATGTCTGCAATGGAAAAAATTCCTTTCTTCAACCACTAATCAAAGACAATCATATACTGTTTAAAAGTACAGTTGCATTTGAACTGTTAATAAAGATGCGTTTGGGGCTTGGTGTAACTGTTTTCAGTACATTTACCAAGAAATGGAACATTTATTCTTCTGTAAACTTACATGTCTAGATGTCTTGTTCTAGCTGTCAAGCCAGTGACTTTTACAAAACAATGGTCTAATTCTGTCAACAGCATTATGTGAGGCACATTCAAAGCTTAAGGGAGAATCCAGATTTCTTACAACAGAGACAGAAATCATTATTCAGTAACCACTTACTTAAATAATATCTATTTGTTACAGCTTGTTTCACACTTGCCATTCATTATGATCACCCAGCATTCTCTGATATGTACTAGCCCTCACAATAACCTAAAAAGCCATTGGTATTATCCTGGGCCTCTCCCGAGCACACTTCTTTTTTTCCTTTTCTTTCACCCCTAAGTAATATTGTTCACAATTAACAAGATGGTGAAAGTTATTACAGGTGCAGAAATTATGGGGACATGCATACTAGATTGCTGACTGCTCAGAGACAGGGTTGTTTTGTCTCTCTGAGTTCACAGAAGGGCGTAAAAAACATTCTACAAATTTGGGGTTTCTATCTAATAAAGTCATAATCAATGATTTCCTTGTTAAGCATTGTGGAAAAAAATCCCCTGATTTACACTTTCCAAGACTGGGTTAAGATGGCATGATAATTAATTCTCTGTATTTCTTCAGGCATTTCTTTACTCTCTTCCTTCAGTCTTATAACTCCTTTCTTACCCTCCCTTTAAACTCACTTTCTGAAAAACAGCTGAGGCTCAGGTCTGTGCTTATCTATTTCATTTTTTTCTACAGCTCCAACAGAAGTTTTGCTCAGGGCAACATCCTTTAGATGGCAGCCCTCATAAAACAGCAGTGTAAAGAAAAGCAATGCCAATGTAACATCTCAGCATCCATTGGAAACATCTCACTCAGGCAAGAGCATCAGTGAACAGGCCCAAGCATTTTTCATTTTAAAAACCTTATTACAGGAAAATAAAACAAAACAAAAACAAACACCTCCCACCAAATTTCTTGAGGGATATAATAATAATGAAATGGCACTATACGATCATGCGTAACCTATGTGCATGCTGATGGCATAAAGAAGAGCAGTCTGATGAAAAGATTTAAGAACCAAAGGAAAAAGAAACAGGAGTCAATTACTGTGATGTTCAAAGGACACATTGAGCTGGGATTTCATAGTATATAGTTAAACACTCGTGTTGCATATTTCCATCTCATGACTGTCTAAAAAAGATCAAAGCTTTTTTATTCCATATTAAGAATGACAGAATATTACAGCAAACACGCAATAAGGAGAAATGTAGTAAGATTTAATAAAAGATGATAATAAGGTTTGATAAGAACTTTTGGAATGTTACCAAATGTGGAATGTTAGATGAAAGCATCTGCACGTAGAGACTGTAGTGTGTTATTTGGAACCCCACAGAGCTAAACTGTGATTAGAACTACATATTTTTCCATAAATTAGCTTTTGTTTTGAATTTCCTGCTGAGATCATATGCAAGTTGATTGAACGTGCAAGTCAACATATAGGTTTTCTCATCCTTTGCTGTTTGTTAGACTTCATGGTATCTCAATTACAGCTGTCCACTTGGAGATCAAAGGTAGGTGACTGAGGCCAAAACAAAATAACCTGTAAACACTTTGCAAGATTTCTTCACAGTGACTTAGATCAATGCCAGATAATAACCATTCACCTACATGAACTGTACAATTGCGTTGATGCATAAGCCAAGCACTACATGCAGATCAATTTGCTACTATGCAATTTCCACTTATTTTCATATTAAAAAGCAGAAAGAACATGCTGAGTTCATCAAAGAGGCCTTTTTCACAATTCCATCTTACTTCAAGACCTCGTAAGGCATTAGCTATCCATCTGCACATACTAATGAACTTGTGCAAAAAGTTTCAAGGTTTAAGTTAGTTTAGGGATTTCAACCATCCCCCCATAGAAACCTCTCTACCACTCTATTCTTTAGCTCAGTTCCTCCTAAGGATACAGCTCCTCGCTATAGCACCAGGAATCGTGACTGGGTGAGCAGCTCTGTGCTTGGGCGAGAAATAAAAATAAGGGCAGACGAGAGACTAGCTACTAGATAAAGAATCCTTAATTTTATTGTCATTAATTTGTTTTATGTGGATTGTAATAACACACCATGACAGTAGCTCCTCCAGAGGACTCGCTAAAGTGAGATGTGGCATTTATGAAACTATTCCTGTGAGCAAAGAGGCACATGAAAAATACTACTAATAAAAAGAAAACAAAAAATTAATTTATCATAAATGAGTTATGAAAGAAACCTATGATATAAGGAGAACCCTTCTGCTAACTGTAAGCCCAGTGGTTTATGCCTCATGAGACACTTTGTTCCTTTTCTTTAATAGCTATGTAAACCCTGGCAAAAACAAGGTAGGATTATGGTTTCAGATTAAACATTCTCCCCCCAACCCCCACTAAATCTGCTATGACACTGAACTATAAAATCTTACAAGCGATCTTAAGAATAGGCAGTCTTAGCTCTAAAGAAGCAGTCACTTATAAAACTGATGGAGAGAACTGATTAGTCTTGTTACTGTATGAAAAGATAACGGCTCAGTGACAAGGACTTGTTTTAAACTTCTAGTTTTGGCTCCGTAAATGGAAATAACAAGAAAGGATTGAATTTCAACTTTTCAAACCTGTGTATACCTACATAGCATTACCTCTACCTGAGATTACTAATAAGAGAGAGGCAGAAAAGAAGCCTGCTGGGGACTGAAAACCTGGCATATAAATTGAAAAAGAACTCTCACTTGGCACCGTGAGAAGCTTTGGAGTCAAATGCGGGCCCACTCTCTAACAAAAAATGCTTCAATAGAAACTGCTCTGAAACTTGGCATTTCGAAGATGAAAGAGGAGATGAACAACAGATGAGTTCAAAGCTTTAACGAGCAAAGAAATTTATTGTAGCAAATTACTGTGGTACACCTTGTGTGAAACTCAAGTAGATTAGTGTTTAGCACAAAGGTGTTAACAATACACAGCTGGCTGTTTTACAGGTTTCAATTAAGTATTATTTAAGTAATAATACCTCTTTTTCTGTATCATAACAGTGATAAATTGTAAGGTTTTTTTCATCTAAATACATTGTAAATATAGCAGTTTCTTAGAGACTTGTGGAGCTGGCTTACTTTCCCAGTGGCTGATAGCCACTCTCACTACATAAAACCCTCCTGTATTACTCTATTAGAGGTATTAGAAGACATGATTTTGTGTGATCCTATTTCACCACATTTAGGAAAAAACTCTCCTTCTTATTTGGTTGGTTGGCTTTACCACTGAGGGAAACAGAATGTTTCAAATTCATAATCTGAACAGCTGTAACATCTCCTATTCCTAGATTAGAAAATTACAAATGCTGTTATAGGTGACAATTCCTAAAAGACAACCTTCTCTTTGGTTTTGTAAATGAAGTCTTCTGAAATAGCATGTATGTGAAAATATAGGATCTTGTATTTAATGGTTCCTGTTTACTTTGGAGGACCCATAACTTACATGCTTAATTAATCGCTGCAGTCGGGGAAGTACACCTGTATTAAAAGCCACTTGTACTTGCCATCTGAGTCACAGATGTAATACCAAATAGATTACCCACAGCAAGTTTGGACACACGTACTTGACTTTAAAATAACAAAGTGCTTAAGCACAGAGAGATTCACAAAATTCTCATCTAAGTCAGGTGTTTTAACAGAATGATTTTTTTTAAAGCATTTAAAACCAGAGAAAGCAGTTTTCTTCACAAGATGCAAGAAAGGACTGCAACTTAAAGATAAGATACAAATTTACAGAAAATAAGCAATTTTGACACTAAACTACTGCTTTAACGTACTGTAATTCAGATAACACATGTGTGGATAGCACATCTGTAAGGGCCAGCTTCTTCCTTCATAAATACAAATCAGAAATTAATGGGAACTAGCAGCAAAGAAAAGAGGTCTGTAAATCTTATATCTAAAAACAACTCAAATCATCCGATTAATTTCACCTTTATTTCACAAAATAACTTAAACATAAATTTGAAGTACTACATATGCTTAGTACTCCTAAATGTAGTATGTATTTACCTCCATTGATAAAACAGAAACTACACCTCCGAATTACTCTAAGCTTGTTATTAAACCAAAAGAGTAACTAGTATAATTTAACTACATTTCTCAAGGATTTGTCATTAGGCTGAATAATTGCTACAGTTTGTGGGTCTTCCAGAATATTACAGAAGGAAAGCACATGTCCACGTAACATGCTTGAAAGACATTTCAGTATTCCTGGAAACTCCATTCATAGTTTGAAAAGGAACCGTACATTGCAGTATGACAGCAAAATGACACAATGTAGGACCTATGGACAAGGACATCATGCCGTCTTGTATTTCATCACTACACTTTACGTTGCCAGGATTACTGAGTTTCAATCTGCTCCACAGGGCAAAAGTGGAAGGGTGACAAGACTATTGACAAAAACCTTGTGGCAAATCGTGACTAGAACACAACCCTATTGGAAGTAGAGGTGGGTACGCTCCTTGATGGATTAGCTTTTTTAATCCCGCAAAATCTTGTCAAGTCTCTTTTAACCTCCTGACTGAAAATTACAGGTTCCTACATCCTTCTGTGTGAGGATTACCTTTCTCAATGAATGTTTTACTTTCAGTGCCATTAACAATAATAGCACGCAACATCTACAACACCAATCAAATATTAATACTCTGCAGTCCTGCATCCAGTAACTGTGATGTTTTGTGCTTAGTATAAAACACAGTAACAAGATTTTTGCTTAAAAAACATCAGCTAAAGGCATTATCCATAACAGTATTCTTGCTAGAATCAAAAAAGTACATTCAATGTGCTCATATTTCAACGTGCTTAGTTGTAGTGCAATTTCAGTGAAAGATGTTGGAAACAATTTCAGTCAGATCAGCCCAACAAGGTGGTGAAATGTATGATACTAATTTTCTGACTAGGCATTCCCTGTCTCTCAGTTTTGAAAAAAAGAAAGTGGTACAAACAAGAAATTATAAATATTTCCCTGCTATGGAGGCACAACTAACTCACCAGCAATGTCTGCTCTAAACACGGTACAAACCTCATACATACACCTAGAAGCCACAGGCAAAAAACTTTCTCATGCTGGATACAGCTGAAAATCACTGCAGTGCATAAACCCATGGAATTACTAGCACTAATATTAAGCTTCATGATTAAGCTTAAGAACGGTGCGGACAGTCATGTCTATTTTAATACTGCTGCATACAAAGAATATGCCAGAAATGAATTGTCTGACCTCATATTCCTAAGGCATGGTCTACAATCACCAGCTATCTGGCTTTTGTAGTTCAGTTTTTGAAGGTTATGAAGTACTGAAATAGAACTAGGAGACTGGTACTTCAGAACTTCAAGTACTCTCTCCCCCTATTACTGAATCCTATCCGTTCTGGCTATTAAAATCCCTCAGAAATTTTAGAAGATGGCTTCTACTTGCTAAATAATTGTACGTTCACCAGCTATATGGGTACATAACCCCATACTGCAGTTCTAACACCAGAGGCTGTGCACTCTTTAGTACTGCCTTACATTTCTACAGGATATTTACTGCTCTGTCCTCCCAGAGCAAGATCCAGCAGTAATATCTAGAACAGGTTGACCATCAAACAGCAGAGCCCTACACTGCAGGGAGCCTGACCCTTTCAGTCCCCCACAGTACCATCATCAGGGCAATTGCTGTCTGCAATATCTGGAGCTGAGAGAGACCTAGAAATGTCCATTCTGGACAGGAAAAAGACAGAGGTATGTACCTAACCCACAATTTCCTACTTTGAAAGGCAGACACTTCAAACTCCCACCAAATTGGAACTGATAATGCAAACCTCTAGCTTGTGAAGAGAAGGCTGATACAGAACACTGCTGCTGCCTCCAGAAGCACTAGAGACACCCAAAGCCTTCCTTAAAAGCCTGAAGGACTGTTATGATGAGATGCTGACTGTGACATAGAATGGAGTTATGTACCTTCCGTTGTACTGCAGACACTGTTTGCTTTCACAGCTGCACACGTATGCATACATTGGATAAGAACATGCAAAATTTATCTGTTTCTCCCAAGCGGTTGGTACAATCAGCAAACACTAAGAAAACACCCCTGCTGTGTATACTTGGGTGGAGGTTTCGATACATTGTGATACACGGATTTGGTAAACTGTAAAATGTCAGAGCACTTCAAATGATGACAACAGACCAAGAAGAAATGCAAAATATTTCTCACATTCAGAATCACAGTTTTGTTAGAGCTGGAAGGATCTTTAAGGATCCCTGCAATGAACAGAGACACCCACATCTTGATCAGGCTGCTGAGAGCCCCTTCAGCCTGACCTTGAGTGTCTCCATAGAATGGGCATCCACCACCTCTTTGCACAACCTGTGCCAGTGCCTCATCATCCTTAGTTTAAAACACTTACGTCCAATCTAAATCTCCCCTTTGAATTTGAAACTATTTCCCCTTGTCCTACCATAAGAGACCCTGCTAAAAGGGACAGACTCTTCCCTTTCCTTCTTGTAGACCTCCTTTAGATACTGGGAAGGCTCTCAGGTCTCCCCAGAGCCTTCTGTTCTCCAGGCTGAAGAGCACCAGCTCTCTCAGCCTGTCCTCATAGGGGAGACACTCCACTCCCAGGATCATTTCTGTGGCTCTCCTCTGGATGCACTCCAACAGATCTATGTTTCTCCTGCACTGAGGATTCCCCATCTGGATGCAGTGCTCCAGGTGAGGTCTCAGCACAGAGCAGAGGGGCAGGATCACGTCCCTGACCTGCTGGCCACACTACTCTGTATGCAGCCCAGGATACGGTTGGCCTTCTGGGCTGTGAGAGCATACTGCTGGCTTATGTCCTGCTGCCATCCACCAGTATACTCGAGTCCTTTTTGGCTCAATCCTTCTGTCTCATAGCTTGTATTGATAGTGGGAGTTGCCACGACCCAGATGCAATTTTTTTTGATTCTGTGATATTTTCAGGTATTAGTCTACTTCAGCACCTCTAATTTGGCGGAATGAGAAATGCAGTGAGAGCATAAACCTGGCAATATGTGAAAATCTGCCACACAGTTGCAGAGAGAGAACTATTTCCAACCCACACACCTCAGTGAAGGTCCAAGGTCCATGCAAAACCTAGGGAGGCAGAGTGGGAAGAGAATGCAGGCATTCTGCTGGAAACACAGCAGAAAAAATCTTGGAAATCTTCACAGAGATTCCAGTGACAATAGTACTACAATATTCAAATTCAAATGCAGGTCAAAGAGAAGAAGAAAAGTTTGTGAATACATAATGAAAGTAAAGGTGATTAATGGCAACTGAACTATATTCTCCCTCATGCCTGCTAATTACAATACCTATGCCAAGTACTGTAATAAAAATTCCATTTAAATAGCATTATTAATTAAATTGTTTTCTTCTATCCTGGCAGTAATTGAGCTTTATGAACAGCAGAATATTGTTAACTTGGCATTGAAATCAAAAAGAAGTATTATATTGTTCTTTGCTGATAAAGCAAAATAGATTCCTTTTGATTACAGGTATATTTCATCATTCTTTAGTAAGAAAAACCCAATTCTAAGTCCATTAGTTTTGCGAAGGGTGGTTCTGCCCTATTAGGACATCTGCCATGAGCCCCACAGGAAAGGTATCTCTCTGGTCCTCTACAATCTGTGAGTAGATGTGAAAGCTAGCAGCTGTCACACTATATCCTCAGTAATGGAAGCAGAGCCACAGACAGCAAACTCCGAAACAACACTGGAGAGATAGAAAGTTAACTTCAGTGTGCAGAAACTGAAAATTTTCTAATTTTTCAAGATCACTTTAAACTCACCTGCAAGAAAGTTAATTGGCCCTTAGATCTAATTTTCACACCCTCCATCCTTCTGTGACAGTCTCCTCTAACAACAATTCTTGGTAACTATCTTTTTTGTCCATCCATCTCTTCTACCCATAAAAACCTCTTTGGTTGCTCTGTTCTTATTCTCAAGAAGTTTCTCTCTCACACCCTGAAGATAATTGCCCATGCATGCTGGTTGTTAGAAATTCATTAGCAAATAATTTTGCAGTTTACTTTAAATATCTTCAGATATTAGATTAGTAACAATTTACAGATTGGATAAAAAATTGAATGCACAATATAATAACAGTGGAATAAACACAATGTATCTATGTTTATATAAACATGGAAGAGATGTATTACCTGTGATTATCTAACATGGCTTTCAAGTCTGGTACCTCTTCTGTGCTCATATTACATTTCCAGTTTGGATTCTGTCTATGTGGTCATCCCTGAGTCATAGAAGTGACTTTCCTATTGGCTCTCAAAGAATGAAATACAAACTACAATATGTATTTTCCCAGATGATGTTTCATTTAAGTCTAAAAGTTAGCTTTCTTGTTAGCTTTCCTGTCCAAAATGTATTTACTTAACTGCTCACAGGAAGCAGTGGAGATAAAAAAAAATATATATTCCTGTGGTCTTTTTAATTTAATGAAGTTCTTTTTTCTTCCCCCNCCCCCCCAAGAGATGTCCTTACATTACCAATGATAATTATTTACTTTATCATGAGGAGCAACAGCCTGGTGTAAATTCTCCTGACCACTGGCTGCAGAGCTAAAGCTAGCACAACAATCAGTTCTGAGCTACACAGAGGATAAAATGCTCATAAAATGCAAACAGACTTCAAATTGTGACAGATTGTTCTTGAGAATTCAGAACAGGAAAGGTGGACTAAAGAGATCAGGTCTCATAATGTATTCAAAGACTATTTTATGTTAATAGAAAACTATTTAGTAGATGTAGAACAACACTCATGACAGACGCATGTGATCTACCAGTGCACAACCCTCAAGCCCAGTTGAGTAGTTCTAATTCCAGCACTGGCTGAGGAAAACCATTCGCCTGTTTGATGCCATACAAATGAAAATGGCCCTTGAATCAGATTCTTATATCAACTTTGACAATGCCATTGGCAATGGAGAATCAGTTGCCAAAACAATTCTTGGGCCAGAAAGGGGGGCCCTGATATCCCCAAATTCTCATTAATTTCATGGAGCATAAATCCATGCTAAAAAAGAAATGATTACTGCTGTATCAATTAGGTCATTTCTGTAGCTAGTCACTGTTATGCAACGACATACTGAAAACAACTCCTTCTGACTGATGTAGATCTTTCTAACTGAACAGTTGGTTCTTCAATTGAAAGAAAAATCAAAGAACAATCAGCTCCTCCCATTAATAACACCAAAAGTAAATAGAGAAGATCCTCAAATACATAATTGGTAGGATGGTGGTTATGTACGAAACTTTGATTTGATGCCCATTTTTTGCCTAGGTGTTGCTCTACTAAACTGTCACTTCATGCATTCACTGCAAATGATGGATGCCAAATAAGGTAGTAAGTCTTGGGGAGAAAAAAGACAAAGTTCTGTTTTGTCTTGCACGTTGTAAAGCTGGACTCTATTTCTGGCTCTCACACAGACTGCTTGTACAGAGTTGGGTAAAACTCTTCATGTGTATATAAAAAGAGATCAAACAAAGGCAACATCTTATTTCTTATTCTTTCGTGGCTTGAATTTAATACTTTTCCCTCCTAATCTTCCAAACAGTGAAAAACAAAATAATAGTTTTCAAAGTTTTCTGAAACTGTTCATGTTGAAAATAAAACTGCCATTTTCTTGGTTGCAAATCTTATTACATATAGCAGTTAACCAAATGAGCTGCTTAAAGAAATTCCTGTGTAATCTCAATCCCCAAACTAAGCAGTTTATTATATTCTTTCTTCTTCTTAACACACTGTTTCAAGGGAGTTGTTCTTCAAATCCTTTACCCTAAACTAGAGCTACTTTTTATTTAAGTCTACTCTTCTATATGTGCTGCACTGTATTTTGGTTCAGCACCTCTTGCATGCTCCTGTTGATTAAATAATTGTTTCTCCATAATTAAATATCAGATAAACCCGTTAACAAAAAGGGCAGCACTTTCCACAATTGATTTTTATTTTCTCTAAAGATTAGCAGGTCTCATTGACAGGAATAACAAGCTTCAACATTCTCTGTGTTTCAGAAACAGTTGAGAGAGACCACCAAGGCTTGAAAATCAAGAGTATGTGGGAATCCTGGAAGTGAGACTCCTTACTTTAGACTGAAATAATGTTTTCAACTCCTTGTGACCCCCAAGACTGTATTAAGTGGCCTTACAGTGTAGCACTTGCTCTGATCCCCTCTCCATGTTGATATCTGCTGCTCTCACCTCCTCTTTGTAGACTTTGTAAACGTAGGAGTCTTTCCTGTCACAGTGATGGAAGAAGTGCAAGACAGACCAGACTCAGTGTAGCTCCTCTCCTCTGGCAGGGATAACTGACTGAGCAGTTCTGCAAAGGCAGACACGAAGTCTAGCAAACTGCCTCTTTTGCCGTATGTTGCCTGAGCAGAGGGGATCCAAAGTCATTTTCTCTATTCCATGCCCGCTGCAACTAAAATAAGCCTGGGCAAGACATGTTCATCCCTCACCCCAAGAAGGGCCCGCTATGCTGGTCACTAGGTGAGCAATCCAGTTAGTCCTTCAACCTACAGCTGTCACAGCCACGCAGTGGACGCGAGCCATACCACATTCCTTATCAATCCATACCGGCATAGTTCACAGCAGTGGCTGAAGCATTTTTGTGCTTGTGGCAATGCCTCTCTGTGAAGTCAAAAACACATCTCAAACCAGCTTCACAGATGTGACATGCCACCTCAGCTGCTGTAGGCCTCAGCAAATAAGCTGGATCACTGTGTTCGGGGCACATCACAGTGCTGGAGGTCTCACAGTACCACAGCCCTTCCCAAAGATTGCATTTTATTATCAATTACCTACTCACTCGTTTCTCTTTCATATCTACCCTGCACAACATTTAACCAAGATGAAGGACTGTTTCCATCTTACATAAATGATTTTCACCAATTCATACTTAGATGGCCTACTAAATGGAGAGTATTTCTGATACACCTGCAGAGATAGGAAAACCACATACATGAATGAATGTAATCCATTCATGGTTTTATGGACCTAGTATTCTCTAGAGAGCATCACTGAGTGCTGGATTTTACATTTAGATTGCTGAGTTAGCTGAAATGTGTACTATCACCAGCAGGCAAAGAGCTCCCTATTGACTACGGGCAGAGGAAGGCCCTTGTGCATTGTTTATTTCAGCAAGTATGTGAGCTGGCAAGCGCCCATGAAATGTTGTACAGCTTTTTTTTTTTTTTTTAAACAGAGTATGTGAATAAATGATGTGTGGAGCTGAAAGCTCTCACTCACTGGAAAGCCCAATTCTTTCCCTGAATACAGCAATAGAGGTGCATTAGACATGCTTATGTTTCTTAATATGCCTGTGGGAGAAATATCCAGTTCAGCTACCTTCTTGAACCTCTCAGATTCATAAGTAATCTTGCTCTTTGGGGCTAGCAAAGTGTAGCTCAGCTCACAATCAGATCTTCAATATTTCACTATCTGTTTGGCCATTTCCCCTATTTCTTGATAGTGATACCTCATACAGAATTTTTTCTTACACTTTTTTTTGGCAGCAGATATTTGATTATAATGACTTAAGAGGCAACATTATGAATGCTGAGCACAATTAATGAGTTTTACAAATGGGAATATTTCAATCCCACTTTAAAAAAGATGCAGTGTTAAAGCTCAACTCCAAGCCACGCATTTATACTCCTGTGTACATTCACATAAAAAATAATCCAAGGCATGAAAAGCATTGGGCAGTAGCGGCAAGCCCTACATTTGTATACAAGCATTGTTTACTTCGGAGTTCACAGCTGAAGTGGAAAGGGTGCTCTGGGAGCTCTGTTTTGCCATAGCAGACAGGAATTTCTCCAGCTACTCAGCAACCCAGTTTCTTGCATTGTTCACAGAAGCTTCGCTTCAGCCCAGAAAGAACTACTTCAAAGGCTTTATACAGCTTATGCTCTGCCCTGGATTGAAATGTAGAAAGCCTGTTTCAACAAAGGCAATGAAGATTTAAGGATCAGAGGGCCTTCTAGGCTTTGTTATTAATTTACCCAGATTTTAAAATGAAGGACAGAAGGAGAGATTGACTCTTCCCCTTTCTTTTCTTGACTTCCTAAGACTCTGAATTTGAGTGCAAGCAATGCATTACAAAAATCAGACCCTTATGCTTTTATTAACATAACAGTGCTGACTTAAACTTCTAATTAAAAAATCAGTTAAAAAAAGTCTTTGAAAACCAACTAAGGACTCAGAGGTAACAAAATATGTAATCTGGACAAAGCGACAGAAGAAGTTACATGCACATTAAAAGCCTGTTCTGCTCCCATACGGAAATCAATAATGTTTTTCTTACAATTTAGCAATTAACTGCCTAAAACTCAAATAATATATTTATAGCAAGGATTTATGAAATTAAATAAAGTAATGAAGAAATAAAAGAAATCATATAGAATACAAACTAGGAAAGAGTGTTTAAAAAACAGAAAACAGAAAATTAAAATAACACCCTACAGAAGAAACTTCTTCTGCATGTTGTCCTTCTGGACAATTATTTTCCCTGCCTTGCAACCGAAGTCTATATCACACCTTTGCTCTAGCTCTATACACAAACATACATGTATATAACAATAAGTAAAAATTGAAACTCCTAAATTCTTCATTGCTTATATGTAACGCAAAACAAGAAGAAGAGTTCCACAGGCATCCTGCAAGTTGTGTTTTGTTAGAAAACTTTATAGCCTTCATTTTATAGATACACTTGTAAGGATTAGACACCACATAGTTTAATTGCAATTCAAATACTTCTTTGAAGTTAGTTCAACTGCTGTTGTGCCACAGAATGCTTTCAAAGTATTCAGATTTTCTATTATCTCGAAAGAATCAGGAGTTTTCATCAAGTCATTGCCGTGGCTTTTACTATTACCAAAAGCTTTGCTATACATGAAGGTTAATATGGGACAGTCCATCCAACATCCCTATTTATGATGACAGTTATAGAATAAAGGAACTCACCTATGAAGTAGGACAGCAGTATTGCCAGCAGCACTGAGACCCCTACAGCACAGAGAGCAGTACATTTCCAGCTACAGTACTTCGAAGACTTCTTGAATTTAAAAGCACTTCTGGACAGAGTGTTCCTAGGTAGTGGCCGAGTAGGAGGGGAATAAACAGAGCCGGATGCCATTGTGTACCCTGGTGTTGCAGTACTGAACAGCGGTGTGGTCCCTGTTCCTGTTTTGAATAGGAAATGCCTGTGGAAGGAAAGAGTGTATGGTAAAGTACATAAGTAAATTGAATTGGAACACAGGCAGTCATACTGTTGTTGCTTAATGTCATGTATTTTTCAAGTGTTTAAGAGCATCCAGTCTGCAAAGGATCACAGTAGCAATACTGGTCACAGAACTTGCACTTTAAAAAGGAACTTTCACTTGAAGAGCAGACTGAAAAGCCCCCAAAACATTAGTGATACACTGTTATACAGAAAGGAAACTGAACCACCAAAAAATACCCTCTGGTAGAGAAGAGGTGTCTCAGAGTTTACCCAACATGTAAGGACAGGCTTCCTGCTGCTGTTTATTTTTGTTGGCTTCAACTACAGACTACAGAGAACTCCATTAAAAAGTCAATACTATGCAGTCTGACTGTAGCCCACACTGCTCATCACATTCTCCTGGGTCAATTACAAAGAAAACAGCAATCTCTCACATAAACTTCTGACAATTTTGCCCAAAATTAGTCAGTTAAAAGATGTTGTGTTCTAACTACATAGCTCACTTATTTCTATCTCCTCACACATAATCTTCCCCTATCAAGATCTGATTTATTGACACAGCAGCCAGTTACAGTCTGGCAAGTAATCTAAAGACACGTATCTAGTGGGTGCCCAGAGCGAACCTCAGCCAAAATAAGAAATGAGAAGGAAAACCAAATATAAGACACTCTTTGAGTTAACAATAAACTTAATTAAAATGAAATTTTCTCAAGGAAATTTTACTCCTTGTATTTACCTACATTCTATTTTAGATCACGCCAGCATAATTACTTCAGAAAAGCCTCTAAAAAGAAGCACAGCCTATAGGCATATAATACCTGGAGTTCTTTTTGAGGCACACATGAACAGCTCCACAAACAACAAAACTTATGCCAAAAATCTTGGCACCAGGTCTTTTTCCACTGATTTGTTATGTTGGCAACTCTGCTGCGTAAGGCTTGGCCTTCAGCAATTAGGCTTTGCAAAGTGAATACGTTATAGGTAAAAATTGTAAGGAAGTCCACTGTGGACAATTTCAAACTTACCAGGTGCAAAAGCAGCTAAACAAAATTCCACAGGAGTTTGCATTCTTAAATAGGTGAGAGACACTCGTGAATTGCGGACATGCAGGTTCTCCTGAAGCCAAGTAAGGGCACGTCTATGTCATTTTTGTCTACTGCATGCCTTTTATACGGTACAGGTCAGAAGCTCTAGCACAGTGTGAGCTGCCTTTGGAGGGAAAGGCCCTCTAGCTACATCCCCAGACATCAGGCTCATCAGGACTGCTTCTCTGCTGACAGCACTTTCAACCTCCAGGGCCCATGCCTGGATCCTTGGATAGCAACATATTAACCTATACTGGTACAACAGCTTCATCAGAAATGCACTGTAGAGACACTGAAAATTAATTTGCCCCGGCGCAGCATGAGAGAAATAGCAGCAGATAAACAGTTTGTTATGAATTTGAACATAATGGCATAAGCCCTCACCTTGAAAATATTTCCATCACAAATAATGCCATGACATATTCTATATGTGGGTTACTTCATTTGGAACAACATGAAACTTGCTAGCGGAAGCAACAGATGGATATATATTAGATCTACTGATACACAACAGTGCATGCAAGTTTTTCTGAGCTTCTGAGCAAAGAGGATTACTAATGATTTCAAAAGACAATGCCCTTGTGGTTTAAATCTTCTCTAAGACAGTGCTTCATTACAAGTCGTGACATTTTCTAAGTAGCAAACACAAAAACCAACAATGCCTAGCCCGATATAAAAGGTTTTTTACCTCAGAACCATTAGTTTGATTTTATGGACTCACAGAAGCATGTAGATTCATTAAGTCCTGATAAAGAGTCTTATTCACTTGACCTTTACTGCTCTTTCATTTCAGGCTATACATGGTATAAGGTATCTCCAAGTACATCCACATAGATCTCAAGATAACAACTAACACAAAGAAAGCTGTTTCCTCCTCAGTATATAATGAATACTGCATTGGGGGACAGAAAGGAAGCCATTCAGCAGATATAATAATGGTCCTTCTAAACATCAGCTTCCATGTTAAAAATAAGAAGTTGCTTGTCCAACCTGTGATTTTAACATCTGTCTGTCTCAATAGACCGAAAATGGGAACTCGCATTACATGAACACTTGCATGGAACCTTATCCAGTCCTACCTTTAATAAAATGCAACAAAACCATCAGCATCTGATTTTTTTTTCCTCTGAGAAAGCGAGAACTGAGATGTTGGTATAGCAGAACCTACTAGAGACTGTAATTCACATTCTCAAAGCCTTTGAGGAATTAATCCCATAGATAAATCTGGGAGATGGCCACATATCTGTGGTGGTGTGAGCTGTCACAGCTCTGACAGTCCACCTCAGGCATCAAGGCAATGAAAGAAAATTGTAACTTTTATATGTGAATTCAGCAGCGTGCAGTCTTAGGGCAGCACGCAGCATGACTCCTCACTTCAAGCTATTCCTCCTTTCTTTTGAATCACATTAATACAATGGCAGAGTGGTTGTACTGGCTAGCTGGAGGCTGCTGGGAGAAAAACCCAGGAAGAGTAAAAGATTGACAAAAAAATAAGAAAAAAATACAAAAAAAAAAAACAAAACACTACTGGCATCTTCATCTGGGTAAAGAAAATTTGTTTGCATTTCTCTCTTTCTAATAAGTGAGGTTACTAACAAAATTGTCAGAGACTCTCCTTCTCCATTAACTCAGAGTGATCAGTATTTGAAGTGCAATGTTATCAGGCTTGCACATCTTGCCTGCCTCTCCAAGGCACGATCCTGTGAGACAGACATGCAGAAGGATGCGGTATCTGACAACAAATCCAGGCTGCTTGCAGATAATGCTGAAATTCTTTACGCTCTTGAAATATAATCTATCTGCAAACGATTTTAATTATCTATATATCCATTTATCTTGTCTTTTCAAACCATGGTACTCAAGTAGCTACTTTTTAAAGCCTAAACTATTTGCACTACTTGACCAGGCACCGACTTACCACCAATTACATTACATTAAATCTCATAGGAGGCTTACAACATCTATAAAAGTGTATCCTTCCATTGAAAATTGATCATTTAACAAGCACTTGCTAGATCTTCTGCAAGCAGCGCTTAAAATATTTTATTAAAGCTTTAGAGTACAAAATTCCACTGAATCCTGCAAATATTTTACAAGACCAGCTAGTTCTACTGTTATTAAATAACTCAATTCACTTTTTGATGCAAATAATCTTCTACTTCAATGTTTATTCAATATATACTTCCGTTTACTAATTCAATACGTATTTCTATTAAAAAGTGCAGCTAATCTTAACATTTTAAAGGGAAAAAATTTAGTACCTAAAAGTTATGAATTACAGCTTTGCAATAAAATACAAAGTTATGTCAAACTAATCCTTGTTTGCAAAGACAGCTGGGAAGTCACCTTGTTCCACAAAGGACAGACATTGTACTTAACTTTCCTCTCTTGAGAGACAGAAATACAGTACCAAAACTCAAAGAAGAGAAGACAGGAGCTTCTGAATAAAAATAAAATTATCGTGCTTTTAATTTAACTCAACACCAGGGACTGGTACATACAATTATTTTTCCTCCTCAAGCTGTGGGTAGAATTCACGCCAAATAAGATTTTCTCTCTGCTGCCACTTCCTCTGTGGAAAATAAAATTGAAGTAACCTCTACTAAATTCAGTAAATAGGAAAGTGGGATAGGAAGAAAGTGATAAAAAAAAAAAACCCCAGGAGTTGGGCAGAAAGATTACATTAAAACTGTGGCCTCTGAGAAATGGAGATGGATTACAAAACCATTCAAGGACAGTGAGGCTCAAACCCTAAACCCAAATACTTCTGACATAAGGTAGCACAGTGTCCAGCAATGGAAATACAATTTAGAATAACTTTGTGACAAAAGACTTTTCACCCCAGTTCAGAACAAAACAGATTCTTTATGTTAACATAAACACATCTGGAAGACTCTAAATACCAGAACACCAGAAGCTCAGACATTATACCAAAAAAGTATCTGTGACAAAAAGAACTATATTACCTTTAAATATGTTGCTCGCAAACATTATAGAACTATTAGATATTTTTAGCATTCATAACATAACATCTACATTAGATACATGAGTTTTTTACTTATACTGAGGTTGCTTCAACTTGCAAAAGGTTCAAGGTGATTTGCAGCTATGATTTCTCTGGTATTGGACATCATATACAGAATGCTTTGTAGACATTTGGAAGATATGAAAGAGCCTATCTTATCCTTTCCAACACCTTTCTAAGCACTGTTTTAGCTTTGTATTAGCATATTTTACATAGCACAACTACAGCAAGAGAGTGCAGAATCTCACAGCAAGTCTGTCACAACACACTAAATTTGTATTAAACAAGGAAATGTGAAGAAGGTCCAGTGAAATTCTTCTGAACTCCTCTAGGCATGTCAGAACATGCATCATGTTTTATTACCATGACAGAAATATTTTCTTGTAGTGCCGTTATTTAGATTATGACATTAACCAGAAACTGCTGTCACAGGTTAAAGGTCAATACTGCTAGGCTTTCTGAATACACAGAATCAAAACACTCCTCACTCATCATAAAGTATCTTTAATTCAGAATAAAACGATATTTAGAATACATGTCCTTAAAAAACCCAAATCCTTCCCCTCCTGTATATTTGAACCTTGTGTATTGACATATACTATTAGCACTTAAAGAATCTGGAATGCAAAAAAATCAATTAGTTTGGTCATGTTTCTGAATAGAAAGACTCTACCATGATCAGAAAAAGAAAAAAAAAATACATGGTATCACTGCACACAAAATATCAACACAGACTGAGGTTTTCTTGCAGTGCTGTCTTCTACATTGCCCTAATTATTGTCCTATCATTTTCATGATCGTCTTAATTCCACGTGGCTCTTCTGATCATTACAGACCACTTTAGGAAGACCACTGAGGAAGGAACACGCTAACGCTCAGAAGATTGCACTGCAAAAGTCATTCTCCTTTCTTAGAAATTCTCCCTTTCCTGGGAATTTGAAGTGGTCTCTGGCTGAAAAGCAGTGTATGGGGAAGATTCCCAAGAGCACAGGTGGTAACACAAGCTTGTTAGTTTGCTCCAAAAAATTGTATAGAAGATATCTCACTTGATGGAGAACAGTTATGTATTTAGTTGTAACCAAGTAAGAAGAACGAACTTATCCAGTAGTAGTTCACTGTCTCTAAATTGTCCAAAACTCAGGCTCCTACTGAAGTCTTGTGGTATTCTGCTCTGTAGGCAAAACACGCATTGTGTCAAAACGTGTTTTCTTCCATCAATTTCAATTTAAATTCAACCGATCGTTCCCTTGTTCTTTTATAATGAGCATGTAGTGTTTGCCCTGTGGTACATAAAAACAATATTTTTATAAAATTATTCTTAGATTCATTTTATTTCTAGAGTAGAACATATAACGATATTAAAAAGTAATTACTTAAAGCAAAATAAGGAAGATTTAGGCTTACTAAGGGTCTGGCAAAAGCAGCTATGGAGTTGAGGAAAGCTATTTTCAGATACTTGCTGTTTTGGTGCAGAATACAACAAAACCAACATCTGGAAGACAACAGAATAGAAACTGACTCGTGGTGAGGTTAAAGAAGAAAGAAAACCCTTCCCCATCTGTGAGTCTCTGAAATCTTATTTTGTGTAAGCAACAAGGCCACCAATCTCATAACTTTGGCTCCTTTGTTCTCTTCACGATTTGAGAAAAAACCTGAACATAACAAGCTATTGCCAGTGTATGAGGTTATTGTTAGACTGCACAGTTACTGCATTTTATTCGACTCTTCCAGTCAGGGAAGAAGTCATCCTGTCTTCTGTAATCACAAGTTAACTGCTCACTGAAATGAGCACACCAATTTTTACACCATGGAGCACAGGCTGATCTTCCCTCAAACACTAACTCGAATCTGCCACTAGCTCCTTCTATTAAAAAATATCTATTCACCTCTAAGGAGTGTTGAATCTGTGGACATTACTATACGAAGAAATAAATTTGTAAGCAAGCTGAGGTAAATGTTCTTATCTGTTCCGTTGAGGTCCTCAATCTGTTACACTAGATTCGCTCTGAGGCATAATACAGTGTATCTGCACCTTAGATATCTAAAAGTGGGAACACATCAATCATATTCTGATATCCTCAAGTGGTGGAAAAAACTTCTGTTGAAAATACTTCGACTGAGTGCAAGCTGAGAGAAACGTACATTTTAGAGAATTTATTTTTGGTGATATACATTTCGGGACCCATACTTGAGAAGATATGACTTCTCTACTCAGAAAGGGATAGTAATTCTAATGGCTTGATTCTGATGTTTCGTATAGTGGTATTACTGAATTTCATATATGGAAATTACTGAATGTATTAGAATAAGAACTGTAATTAACCTGTTTTGAATTGAATACAGCTGTGATGATTGCTAACCTGAACAAAAAATAGAATAGCAGGTTTTGTCTAAAGATGGCCCAATTCATAATTCACCTTTTGGGAAACAGCAGCAATCAGTAATTCTACTTTTTGAAAGTGTAGGAGCCCCTTGTATAAGACTTTGGCAGCATCATGAAGCCAATGTAAGCTAGCAAGACATATGGGAACCTACAGCATATCTTGTTATTTTTCTAATGGTTCCAAAAGGCACAGACAAGAGACAGCAAAGGTGTGAAAGCTCTCGTTCTCTATCTTGAATGCTTCCTTCCTGACATAGAGATAGCATGCATCTATCTCTGTGAAGATGTAGTGTTCTATTTGCCACTTTCATTCAAAGAAATCAATGAGTCTTAAGGAATTAACTCCAATAGAGCATTGGCTGCATCTAGCTGCAGATATCTTAGCTTGACCCAACTTCTCTCGTGTAAGTTTTTGTGTTTATGTCTCCCTGACTTTCCTTAAGCCAAACCAGCTGATTCTCTCCCTCTCAGGAATGGATTACCACGCTCATTCTTTGTTTACAAAAACCCTACCAGATACATTAACTGTCAGAACACACAGAAAACAATTAACTGGAGGAAAAAAAAAAACAAAACAAACCAGCAGTCTGAGATTGCAATCAATCATTTGCACTGCATCTTCTGGCTGGTGCGTTCTCTGTCTTGGCAGACCCTACTCACACTGGATGGATCTGGATTCTCTGAGTGAGACCATGACCCTCACCTGCCATTTGACATTAGAGAGCTCAGCCTGGTTCACTAATGGATAGATCACATCAATAAATCTGATTCCTTGCACTGAGTTGGAGAAGCAGATGGAACGAGAAGATTAATCTCTGCCGACTGACGTTACAGGGAAGATGTAAAAGAGATAACAGAAATTACTGGCTAGGTCTCACATGAACTCTGGTTCACTGATGCATGAGATCAGCATTCCCAGTAGGCTCCAAAAGGAATTGGATTTTTGTTTCTCTGTGAGCACTTTATGCCTGTCTTCATGTTCTGTTAACATTCGTCTGAGATGAAACCTTGTAGTTGGTGGTGTTTGCCCTTAGCACCGCTTTATGACTGACTTCCACAGAACCATATGGTTGCATTTAGCGTAAATCCAAGCCAGCACAGAAACTACATTATGTTGTGAATTTGTCTTAGTTTGTTTTCTCTGCAGAACTGCAATAAAAAATTGTATAGGAAAAAAGAAAAGTGAATTTTCACTTCCTCAGAGTCAATATTAATGCTATCATAATCCTAGAAAAAGCTCCAAGATCACATCAGATCAAATGATGATCAAAGTTTGGGAGAAAGAGAGGAAAACTATTATCCATATGCATAAACAGAGGAAACATCTGTGGGAACTGGAGATAAGCCTCTTCTAACAGCTTATTCAAATGTTTCAGAGAAACACTTTACACATGGTAACACCTGCTTGAATTTGGCTGGGTTTACACTGAGGACCCGTTTTCTTTACAAACTAAAGTCTGGAAGCCAAGAAAGAAAAAAACTAGTAGGGCTGAGGGCTTCTTCCTTAGTCTTGGTGTGTTCTTCCACATTTGTTCCCTGACAGGTTACTGCTAGCTGCTGCTAAAGAAAGACTGGAGAAGTCAGGCATGGCAACCTGCAGCAAAAGCTTCCAACAGCAACCCAGACACAAGTACACCTCAAATGGCTCTGAATGCCACCGGGACATGGTGAAGCACAGTTCAAAACTTTTTGTCTTTAGGAGTGCAGGAATAATTCTCTCCTTTTGCAAAGTATCCGCCTTCTCAGTGGCATAAATAAGAATATAGTGCTATAGTATGCACATGGCACTTGTAAACATCCTAGCAATAATTCTTCCAAATTCAGATTATGGCAGATAGCTCTCTCCCAGGAAAGAGTTTCACTTCATTAAGATATATATATACACATGGATCAAAAGAATCAGAATAATCAGGCTGTCCTGAGTCTGCTCTTTTGTGCTCCTCTCTGCTAATGCTGCGCTCAGTAAAGATGAGCAAGGGAAACAAACAACGCTAAGCTGCACTTTGCGAGCAGAAGTGAGCAGGGGAGTCAGATGCAAAGATGCTGCGTGGGCAAACAAAGAAAGCTGGCACAGTTTTAGTTACTCATATTCTTCTCTGCAGTATAGTCCCATTACTTGCCTCTTCTACAGAAGAGAGAGAAACTATATTCGTATATCGCTCAAACAATTGACTCGATTCTCCTTACATGCTTCTTCTGGGTTTCTTAAAAGTCTGTCTTTCAAGTCAACTTCCATCTAGGTTACAGTAAGTGATGTGGCCACTGCCATTGTTGCTGATATTCACCTCAGAAAGGGGCACCAGCTGCAAGGAACAGCCTTAACAGCCCCTTCCTGAATTTCTGGGTAGTGCTACACTTGTGCTACACACATGGGTGTCCAACTTTTTGGCTTGCCTGGGCCACACTGAGTGAACTGTTTAGGACCACATCTGCAAAGGTTGCTCCAAACAACCCATAAAAAGAGCACAATAACACTCTATTAAATAGAGTAAATTCTCAGCTACAAAACACTATTTTTCAACACCGTCACCAACATCAGCTGTGCATTTTCACCAGCAATGAACAAGAACCTGCATGCCGTGCTCATAACAATCTGCACCAGCAGACACAACCGACTGTCGCTACTGCCACTGTGAAATGCACCACCCACTGCATCACTGTGCTTACATCCACTGTTCGGTCTCTGGAAGCGTATAGAAAGCATCACTGAATGCCAATGGGTGCAACTTTTCTGCATGGAAGAATTCAATTTCACCCCTTTGCTTCATCCGCACTTCCATGTCAGAAGCCAATTTGTCAGACTGCCCCCTCTGCTGCCATCTCCATGCCCTGGTTTCAGCCCAGACACTACTGATGATACACTGAGGCTCAGCTGGTACTAAGCAATGGGTGCATGCCCAGGGCAGAGCTGCTGCCATGATGGCGCAGAGTGGGGGGCAGCCACAGAGAGAGCTGGGCTGGGCCATGCCTGTGCTACTCCAATTCTCATCTCCTCAAAGAATGAGAGGTTAAAGGAAAGAATTTGAATTTTACACTGAGGACTGGAAATGCTCAAGTGAGCATAAGGATTTATATTACAGTTCCTCATCTTGTTCTCTGCTCTTCTGGAATCATATCCCAACAGAGAGAGACAGAGAGAGACAGAGAGACAGAGAGAGAGACAGAGAGAGAGACAGAGAGAGAGACAGAGAGAGAGACAGAGAGAGAGACAGAGAGAGAGACAGAGAGAGAGACAGAGAGAGAGA
>JACDJE010000102.1:2026269-2081677 GCA_016647715.1 Pavo muticus | reverse complement strand
AGTAAGCTTAATACTTTTAGTTAACAAAAAATAGAGTCTTCCTGCAAATGTTTGCAGTATCTTTAAGTTTGCTGAAAATTATTAACTAATTGAATTTAAATACACAACTCTTTTACTGCAGCCGATTTCAATTTGTATCTAAGGGAAATTTTAAGAGTTTTTTTGGAACATGAAGCAGATCAATGTATGGTGTCAATAGATTTTACATATTAATTAATGATTAGCAAGCCAATGCAGAAATCCTCAACTCAATCAAATAGTATCTCACCTTTTTTATATTTTAAGATTTAAAATTAGCAAAATAGACTTTGGACAATGTCCTAGTTTTTATCCTATCATTGAATAAAAAGGGCAAATATATGATTAAAAATTCTTTTCTGAATTCTTTTCTGAAAATGAACACACTGTGATGATTAGCAGGCTGGAATTCACCAGCAATTACATTGCCTTGTCAGGTTGTTTTTTTTTTTTTTGATCAGAAACCGTGTATACTGATTTGGTAGAAGATAAGCAAATTGCAGTTTGAATACAGGACGGATATCAATGAAAAAAATAGAATGGAACAATTATATAATAGAAATATGATTTAAATGAACTAAAATGTTAATTTATATGGAATTCTCTATTTTTTTTTTATATCTACTATCAGCAGTTCCTGTCTACTTATCTACATCTATTAATCTGCAGTAGAAATTTCAAAACCAACTGCTCAAAGTGTTTCAGATAAAATGCACAATTCTATTTAAAAAAGCAACCCTTCAGTTGGTCACTGCCTATGCTACAGTAGTACGTCACAATATTTCTAACATAAACATTTGCTAAATAGGAAGTTGTTACAAAGTAAGGATCAGATCAGGCAAATAGAAAAGCATGCAAATAGTCTGCAACAGCTTGCAGAATCAGGACACAGAATTAATACGACCTCCACTGCCTTTCTATTTTCTTAAGTGAAAGTGACTAGATTTGGCAAAAATTATTAATTTTTATTTACTATGAATCTGTATGACAAATTAAGTATAAAAAAAAAAAACAACCAAAAAGATATAGAGATGAGGAAGTCTATTCCAGATGGTTTTTTTGACCACTGTAAACAGACTTAAAAAAAAAAAAAATCACATTTTGCCTTCTGTGGCAACAGTTAGCATCATGCAAACGCTTTGAGTCACATACCCATAACTGCTATCGTGATATGTTGGAGAAAACACATCCATCTCAATAACGTTGTCATGACCATTTGCAAGGACTGCTTGATTTCCTAATTCTCTACATACAAAGATACAAAAAGATGAAATTAGAGCGGCAATTTCAAATTAATGAATGGGATGATCCCACAAAAGTAATTCACTAATTCTATTAAATAACTTTCTTTTCCCATGGATGTAAAAAACTGCACTGCATTTGAATGCAGGACTTATCTGCCTTCCGGACTGTCCTTGGAGCTACATGCTGACACAGGGTTTATTACAAGGCTACTGTTAGGGGGACATCGCTCTTTGGTGACCCCCTACTTCTGTGGAAGACCTGGTATCAAATTCCTGGTTGCTACCAAAGCAAGACAGACTTTAGGACTAAGCAGTACATAGTTGGAGGATGTTTACTTGATGAGGCTGGACCAGAGATAAAGCAGTGAAATAGAACGGAGACTATAAAATGCACAGCCAGTCAGCCAGAAAACATGCTGAGGGGCAGCTGACATCGAGTGGAGATCTCATGTTCCTCACATGGTGCCCCACAGCAGCAGGGCAAGGAAAGGACACATCACAGACATTAGCTCTCTCAGGGAATGGTGAGAAATGAAAGCATATCCACATGACTAGGCACTATTACTGCTGTATGCTGCATATTTATTACTCTACTTAAACAATAAAAAGATTAGTTTTGGAATTCTTCCTAAATTTGCATCCATGCTTGCTTCAACAATTGCACCCTTTTGAAGAGATAAGTGACTAGCTCAAGGAATTCTGTGCAAATAACACTGAAATCTGTCCTTCTGGTGCTTGCCTAGACACGGGACAAAAGAGACAGCGTGCTCAAATTGCAAGTCTTCGTGGTGACAGAATGGGATTCATGTGTCAGAATGATGCCAGAGACATCAAGCAGAAATCTAAAGCAACAGATTACTCACACTGTGGGGAGCTTATAAGCATACGGGGCCAGCGTGCTTGGATTCAAATACAGATGCTTGGTAAGCATCTTGAGTGTACAAGAAATTTGTCACATGGAAAACTTTTTTTGTGCAACTTAAGACTTTGGAAACGATACCAGTTGATTGCCTTAAATAACATTTCAAGTTTGTGTTACCTACTGTCTCCACAGTTATGGCATTTCAGTCTTTAAAAATGCATTCATTCTCCCAACAACCCAAGTAAAATGAAGAACCATTTTCTTCCTTTGCAGGTTGGCAATATGGCATAGCCAAAACAAGGTCTTCAGATGAACAGGACTTGAACTCCTTTCTCAATCTGTGCTTTTAGTATGTACCACTCATTCTCAACATAAATTACATCTTTAATCAAGTCCAAGTGGGAAAACCTGCAAGACTTATAGAATGAAACTATTTTGAATTTGAGTTAGTTGGACGCTGTTTTAGTGGGTGGAATGCATAAAACAGTTGCTTTGAGCAGACTTTAACTTCTAGCGCTACTGTGGTTTTGCAGAAAAATCAATCAGGTTTTACACAAATTGATTTAAGGGTACCCTGGAAACTATTAAAACTCTTTCCACACCTTAATCAATAGTGAAGGTGTTAGCTTCATTGGCATTCCACCCCAATGAAGACACGTGGTTGTTCAGCACTCATCACACCTTAGGAGCTCCTAAAATCTCTGCATGCTAAAATTGAGTTTGGATGAAGCTCGCAAAATGTTTCTGAAGTAGTATATGCTAGAATTTGTTTTGCTTGTGTCGCCTCTGAGGTAATCTAGTAACCTAACTTAATGCTTCAAAATGCTGAGCTATTTTCCAGTCATCAATATTTTTTCAGACTTTCCCATCTTTCTTCTCAGTAAAATTAGCAGAGAACTGAATACAGTAATGCCTCTACCTATTCTACTTTTAAGAATAAATTAGGGGTAAGAGAAAACTATGTGATATCAGTACGAACTGTGAGAAAACAACTTAGTTTCTTCAATAATTTCTATTAAACATTCTCAATCCATCATATAAAACAGTATTCCTTCTTAACACTAGTTACGTTACACAGCAAATCAAGCAAGAGAACACAAAGTTCACACACTTCAGCACAGGTTCTGACTAAATTCGTGTAATATTATCAGATTTATTCCTGGGCTGGAATATGTAAATTTTCCCCTGCTGACAATTTATCTTATGTATTCATTGTCTAAAATTAATAAAATATTGCCTAAGAGATTATACTAGCTTGATTTTATAAACAAATTGATGACATACTCCTCTTCCCCTGCTCATTTCTAGCTTATATAATCAATAGTACATCAGAAAAATTCTGCAAAGATTTAACAAAGAAAGCATCTAAAGAAGTGATTTACTAAGTATTCTTAAATCTCAGTTGTTTAGGTTCTACTAGAATGCAAAGCCATGAAAATGTAAGTAATGATATTGATGCTTGAGAGTACAGTATTAAATCTAAAGAATATAAGTATAGAATAATAGAAGTATAGAAGAATAGAAGTGCTAAATCTAAAGAATGCAGTACTGAATTTTAAAGACCGAGGTAAGAAAAGCATATACTAATATTTAATTACTTAACTGTCATTTATAATATACAGACCCCTAGAAACTATTCATGCATTTGCATGATTTTGGCTGTCCATCATATAATTCAAAGAACAAAATTTGAAGCTATCCAATGTATCTGCTTTATATTCCTCCACAAGTTACAATTGTTAACTGGTGCTGGTTTCCTCAGCTGAACCTAACTTGCAGCAAATTGGGAAAGAGGGAAATAGTAAAGGTCATTAAATGTCCAATAGAAACACCCAGCAGTCTGCAAGAAATCAGAGAAAACCAGCAGGAAATAATTTCTTTCTTCCTTGCTTTTGTATCCTATTGTAATGTATCCTATTTATTTCCATGGAAACGACAACTGATACAAAGAGCACAATAACACTAATTGACAGTACAAATTCTCACATACGAAACATTATTTTTCAACAGTCACCACCATCAGTTATGCATTTTTGCCAGTGATGAACAGGAGCCTGCACGCCACGCTCCTAACAATTTGCACCAGCGGAGGTGATCTACTGTCACTATCACCACTGCTGAACTGCACCACCTACCGCCTCACTGTGCTAACACCCAATGTTTGGTCTCCACATATGTTCAGAAAGCGTTGATGAATGTCAGTAGGTGCCATTTTTCCTGCATGGAGGAATTCAATTCCACCCCTTTGCTTCTTATGCACTTCCTCTGCTGCCACCTGTCACATGATAACAAAATGTAATGGAATACTGGTGGGAAGGTTCAACCTCTACTGTCATACTACCAACATATGCCTCTGATGTTGTGGGCCAACATATTAAAATAGCAGGCATTACCTTTGGAGCTCTCTCAGTAGAGAGAGGTCAATTTTTGTCACTGCTGCATAAGCTTGCTGTCATTTAAAGATGGCATCAAAGATGCAAGAAACACACAATTTCAAGCTGTGGTTTCAGGCCATCATAAAATTTTAAGGAAGTTTCTTTTTATATTTTAAAAAATACTAGAATTTTAATGGGACTTAATCTATCAGCTTACAGCTCATCCATTTACAGACTAACAGTAATGCTTTACACAAAAGTATTAACACTATGCAGAACCAAATCGCAGCGTATTCTATCAAATATACAACTGAAAGCAATGTTACAGAATATATATCCTGAAAGTCACCCTTTTTACTACCACAAAATCATTGAAACTGAAACCTCCCTCAGGTTCTGCAAAGATATCCTTCTCACCTGCATGTACAAAAACATCCTATTCACTATCCAGCTATATGCGACAGCAAGCTGTATTTCATTTTTATGCCACCCATCACCAATATGAGCCTATAGAGAGAGAAAGATAGCTATGTATATATGCTGACATTCACATTCTGTAGCTCTAAATGACAGTCATCTAAGTAAGATAAAAAAAAAAAAGAAAAGCTGAGTATGGGCATAAGCTAAAATACTGCCAAGGATGAAATAAACTTTCTTTTAGGCTGAGAAATGGATGAAGGAAGAAACCTATCTCAAAGTTGTTAATATAGTTGAAATTGAGACTAAGAATCGCACTCAGTAGGGAACCTCAACCAAGAAGAGAAAAATCAATTACAAGTTCTTCACCTTAAGCTTTCCAACCAAGTGAAACTATTTGAGAAACTACAGTAAAGCTGTGTCAGTTTTAGTGTGAAACTTTCACATTTCAACTCAGGTACAAGCGTTCAAAACATGAACACTCAAACGCCCTTAACTTCTCATCAGGAACATTTAAAAGATTAAAAGTATCTATTTGACAAGAAGTACTTAATCCAGACTGGAAATGGTATTCTCATTCAAGTACATTTACAAAAACAGTGAAAATAGACATGGCAATGAAAGAAAATATAAAAGATCTTATCTATCCACAGAAGATCAACCAAGTGTCCTGAAATCATCCACCATCTTAATACTCTTTTCCATTACAAACTCTTGCTCTAAAAAAAATCCTGAACATTTCCTCAGCGTACTAAATTATCTGAATATGATGATGAAACCCCTTCAGAGGAATCCTGTCCCACAGTGCCCAAGCACCATAAGCAATGCTGTAGCATTTAAGTTTGGGGAGCTAAACTTCGCCCCAAACAAGAGTTGCTTGAAACACCTGTAGGGATAAAACACAGCCTAACAGAAAACCTTTAGGTCACGTATGCTCTGACGTACTCAAAATCAGTTGGACTATTATTACTTCACTGCAAATCATAAGCTAAAAGGATTCAAAGAATGAACTGAAGGGATTTCATAAATATTTTCAAGAATTACTGTCAGCTTCAATATAGTTGTAAGTGTTCAGTCTGATGACTAAATTGGAATATTATGGCTTATGCTAATAAAAAATTAGTGCTGATTGACTGTTTCACGAGTATTAATTAATCACTGTAGGTAAATTCAGCTCTGTGCCAGTAAGCCCTATAATTCTTTTTTTTTTTTTAAAATAGATCATTCTGCGTCATACATCATTCAGCATCTATAGAAGCTCATGTCACCATTTATATTAGTTGCTCCCTTCCTAGAGCCAGCTATCAATTCTAAAAGACAAAAAAGAATGGGAACAAATTAATCATCATAGCAGAATGAAACAATTCTTTGGTCTCATCAAACCCTAGATGAGTTTAGAAAACATCTGTCTCACATGGGTATTTCTTGAAAGCTACCAAGTACTTGAGTTAAAAAGTGTTACTGAAAGTTCATTCACATCTGATGTGTGCGACAACGTATATTTAACACACAACATTTCTGGCAAGCAAAACAAGACATTTCTTCAAACAGTCAAAAGTCACAAAATGATGAACAGGAAGGAAAAGCTCATCTGGAAAAACTAAGATACTCTCTGTACCCAATTACTGTGCCATAAACATCATAAGGGAAAAGAGTGGCATTGTGGATTTTGGAGCGAATACTTTACTACTGAGAAGTTTTCAGCATTATTTGCTGAATAAGGGGAAGTATTAGCTGCTGGCTATCTTTCAAGGTAAATGTTTTCTTCAGAAATGCCAGTCTGTAGTAGTACCTAAGTAATTACCTGCTTTCCAGTGGCGCATTACTGCCAAGGACCCAGCTGTCCTGCAGCTGGACTGACTCAGGTGTGGTTTGCAGCTCGGCGGGCAAAGCAGCCGGCGGGGCCGGACTCTGATTCCTCCTATTTGTCAGTGAGTTTCTGTTAAGTGAGGTGATGGATGGGTGATGCTGTGCTGAATGTTGCTTGTGAGAAGGTGGCAAAGGCTGCAGGGTCGACTGGCCTTGGTTATTTGGAGGTTGTTCTAAGAAGAAAGAAAATTAAAAGTTCGTTATACAGCGTCTCAGCAGTTGCTACATCCAAAGCAGAATGTGAAATTCAATATGATCCTATCGTCTAATATATTTGCATATTATTTTATTAGCAGACATTCAGTGACATTCTTGAAGAGAGAGTTTACCCTTGATACACAAAGTTCTAATTAATATACAACAGATGGTAAAATTGCTTTTGGTTTTAATTTGTTTCAATTTTTTATTTTTTTTTTAGATCTGGTTTTATTAACACCTACGGAAAACAGCATCTGACAGATCCCCTAATGCGCCTTTAGATTTCAGCTTTTTTTTTTTTAACAAACCAACCCTGAAATTAAATGGGTAATTTCAGTGGAACACAAAGGTTTTCAAAATGCATATAATCCCTGTAATTATTTAATGGAGTTTTTTAAGCTTTATTTAACTGCAATAAATTATTACAAGCTAGTTGCTAAACAGCAGTAGACTACTCTAGTTTAGTGCATTCCAAATAAGGCAGCTCTGCACTATGATCTGCTAATAGATGCTAAGTATTCTTTAGCAGAAGGTCACTCTGTGAAGCAGATGTTGCTTCATGGATATTTAACAGACTGAATCACATCTGATTACAACGTCAGAAGACTCATATACTTAATGACCGTCACATCCATTAGAACACACACAGAACAGATTTTCCAATTTCACACTATGTAATAGAACTCCATTTTAGAGTACGTCACAGGTGATCAGAGTCAGGCACCTAAACAGCAGAGGAAATATTTTTTTTTTACTTAACCAAAGCACACAGCACCCATAAAGCTTGAAAACAAAGCCTCAAAGAACAACAAAGCCCACAGTCAAGTACCTCCAACAATGTTAGGTTCTAACAATCTGTTCTGTGTAATCAGCAGGTAATAAATCATCAGTTGAAGACAAACCTTGGCATATGACACAAGGAACACCAAAAAAAACATCAGGACACTTCATTTGTAATTATTCAGAGATGACTGATGACACTTAAAAATGTAACACTTAACAAGATGGAATTAAAACTGCAACCTATTATTTCATAAAGTAATACAGTAAAACATAGCAATATAAACACAGGTTTTCAACAAAGCAGAAGGTATAGGGCATGCACTTTGCTCACAGTGTAAACACTTTCACGTGAAAGCGGGAAATAAGTTGTTCGATCTTCATAAGAGATCCCCTATTTCCAACTAGTTATGACTGCAAGTTGTTACCAAACCAATAATACAGCTGTACAGAAAGTGCAGAAAATACCTCTGTTCAAGCAGATGTTTCCAGTAACTTGTGAGTGACTATTATAAAAATACCTTTACAGCAAGTAATTTCTCAGGCTGTGAACAGAAGTTTTAAGAAGGATAAGGAATAGACATGCTGAACTTAAACAGAAAGCACAGCCTTTGGAATCACTCCTTTTTCAGGAAGCCCTTTCTCCTTTCCAGTTTTCCTCTGTGACCTATGTGATGTTTGTCATGAACAACAGCAATGCTGTCTCTGTCACAGAAATAATTCACTTAGCCAATGAAGTTATCAACAACAGAACCCTAACACAGTCACAAAAAACGCTCAATGGGGAAGGATACAACTGATCAGCTTTGTCATTACCAACAATGACACAATGGGTGTCAGTGCACAGGTCTGAATCCCACATTTCAATAAACCAGTTAAAGGGTAACGTAACAGACCAACACTCAGCAGAAATTTTTTGGCCCATGCCTACTTAAAATTTGATCGCATTTAAATTACAATCTATTTATCTACTGGTGAAAGATTAACTGTCCCTATCTTAGCTATAAATATGTAGGAGCATGCGTGTAATATAAATGTATAGAAATACACATCCATAAAAAGAGGCATGTACTTGTGTAACTTTATGTTCATATAAAACATAAATTACAAGACAGGAAAAAAAATACAAGTGAAATGAAATCCTTTTCACGTGTTTACTTTTTAACATAAAACTAATTAATGGAAACAGTTCTATGGACCCAACTTCTCTTCGTTATTCCTCTTTTTGACCCTCTTACTTGCCAAGCCTTGTTGAAAAGCATTGCCAGGACGTCTTCTGTCCAGCTCCTTCTATGCAGATTGCTATTCTGGGATTCCTCTTCTTTGATGTCTCATTTAAAATCCCAGCTGAAAAATCACTCTCTTAATCTCTCTCACTACAATTTAGCACTAAAGACCTAGCAACATCTTCTGCTCAAAAGGAAGCAAAACTAATGTTACTCTCCACAGAAGAGTATAAGCAAGAGGACGGCCATATGTAGAGTATCACAGATAGACATTCCTCCTACTATGAGGGAGGAACAGGCAGGTTAAGAGTTATTTATGTCTTTTCTGACGAAATATTTAGCTCTAGAAAGTACACAGATTACATGTTGGAGGACTCAGACTGTTTTCCTCAGCCCTGAGGCCAGCTACTCAGGCCTCTGTTTGGGGTTATGATTATTTCCCCCAGACACTTATTATGAATCTACAAAGCCGTTCTGCTTTATAACATATAAACATTTCTGACGCTGAAATTACAGTGTGGTATATAAAATAAATTAGGAGTTTGGGGGATGGGCTTGTAACCATAAGGCGCAGGCTAGAAGCCAACAAGAAGAGCTTAGCAAGTGCTTCTTTGCGAAGACCACACGACCTGGAAAGTGCTGTCTCGCTCCATAGGATGCTGCTAGGTGACATTTTCTAGTGTTTGAGGGCAAGTTCAATTGGCAGGGAATCTTGAGCCTACGCAGAATCAGAAACGCCAGCAGAATTTACAATGATGTATGCTTCTTCTAATTGTATAAGAGCCACAGGCAGTATTGAGCCTAACAAGGTTAGATTTTCCTGTAAGTCAATAGAGCTACAATCTATATTTCTCTGAATTTCCTCAGTCCTGTGTTGTCAATCTGAATGAGAGATCACTGAGGACTGCTTTTTCGATCTTTCCTTCCACTTGCCAGATTTCCTGAATCCACCATTTTTTTCATCGCTGCACAATTTCTAACAGATATGTCAATCTTACTGATTTCTGAGGAAGAGACAAGCATCACACCAGTCCTGTTTTGAATGCTATTCTTCAGCCTGAACCAGGTTCCCTTTTGTTATACTCCTCTTTTATGGAGTTAGTAGCTAAAGAACTGCTTTCAGCATTATTGCAGCTTTTACACAAAGCTACTAGGGTTTTACATAGTAACTAAGCCTCTCAACATCACTGTGATGTTAATGAAAATATTCTCATTGTACGTGCAGGGAAACTGAGGCTTAGATGTAGAGTGGTTCTTTCAGGTCTCCTGAGAAAACAGTACAGCACACTGAAAAGCACTGGATTTTTGCTTACCATAATTAAATTAGAGAATTGATAAAGACAGTGAGAGTCTCACGGGTTAGACGCACATCTTCTGAGCTCTACAGCACCAGTGACTGGCAAAAATACTTCTGCACATGCTATAATAGTCAGCACAGAGACTCAACAACTCCCTCTTCCTCACTACTAGTCAGCGTGTTAGAAAACATGAATCGTAAAGAGAAACCTTCTCCTGGTTAGGGGAAAAACAGGAGATATGGGGACTCGGCCAGGGTCCTCACTACAAAACACTTACTAGGAATTGCCTTCTCAGTGTCAGGAAGAACAAAGAGCATTCAAACCTGCTAAATCACGATTGTGTTGAAATACTTAAAAGGTATTGCAGAAAGTTACAGTTGCTTTGCTTTAAATTGGATTTTAAATGCTATCTCTATTGACTTAATCTCAATGGAAATGGCTGGTTTACTTCAAAACTAAGCAAGTATAGGTAATGGTAGGCTTCTGTCTGAAAACGGTAAGTTTTAATTAGAACTTTCTTGTTCTGTCTGGACTTTAACCCATTCATCTTCCAGAGATTACTGCAGAAAGGAGCAAATGTAAATTGGCCCAGCAACCAGCTCGTGCTTTCAAATTTTCCAGGTACTACCAAAAAGCCCTCTGATTTTTAAGGCATTTGCAGCATAAGGTAACATCAGATAATTATGCTTGTCAGCATACGTACAGAACTCGGAGAAATCATAAGAAATCGAGTAGAAAGCTGCCTTACTACAGTTCTATGAATTTTTCAAAACATATTAAAATTGTTATTTACCCTTGGGAGCAACACTGAAGCAAAGCAGCCATTTCAATTGTAGAAGTAAATTATACGCACTCGCCAGCCTTTCTCAATAACTTTTTCTCTTTTCTTTTCCAAAAAGTAATTTACATTTCATTACTTTTATTATTTAATTGTTACTGAATTCAAACAACGCACAAAAGAACATAGAAGAATGCCTGTGCAAAAGTGAAAAGTGAGGAGAGAGAGAGGCATTTAAAGTATCTGCTGCCATTTGGAGGAGAGGGGTTAATTTGGAAAGAGAAAAGCAGACTGAGGCTTCAAGAAAAAGTAATTTGTTGTGCATTTAATGTGCTAGCCTTTCTGCAACAGACAGATCACTGAGACCTGTCAGCCAGCTACTCATCTAGGAAAAAGAGGTGATTTCCATTTGATAAGGATGAGGATTCTTAATAGTGTATAATTAACATTAACTGCGAGTTTCCATGACAAACACAAAAGCAAAGACATCCATTACGATATAAACGTTTCAAATATGAACAGAACGTAACTGAGTACCTATGTCTGTGAGAGTGCCAACACTTTCTAATAAGCTTTCTTCTTCTCTCCTCTCTCTTTAGAAGATTTCCTTCCAGGGTAGAATATATAACCACAATACACACTAAGTAAGTAGCTGGACTAGAGTGAATGCCCTAGAAAACCGGTAAAGAAGAAAGATAATCCTTTGTTTCCAGGTCATTGACCACAGGTTTGCTAGCTGCTGATTGCAAACAATCAAAAGTAATTTCCGTAAGTACTGGCTCAATTTCCTCAAAGAAAAAACCAAACCAAACCCACAAAAAAACAAACAAACAAATAAAAATAAACAAACAAACAAACAAAAAAAACACCACCACCAGATGCTTTGTTGGACTCAGAATTTGCCTAATTGGCACAGGGATGTATCTCCCAAAGTACTATAAACAGAAGCGAGATTCACCTTGGGAATCCCTGCAAATAGAAGAGTGTGGGTGTTGCAGCTCCATTGTTCCTAGAGCTCCCAGAGGCAGAGGCAGCAATTCCCTGCTGATGGAAGGGGATGACAAGCTCCCTCCTGCACAGCTCCTGCAAGGTATCAAACCACTCGCTGCAGAGCTCTTAGGTCTAGAAGTACCCTTTGTGAGAAAGCCTCTTTAATTAATGAAACAAAAATAGAGGTTTAGAGAAAAACAGACTATTTAGGAGGTCATTTGCAATTAGGCAGATCTGTCTTTTGAAGAAATTGCTGCTTCCATGTACTTTCACTGCCAGGGCATGCAAGAGTCAAAGTTCCTTTTCTGGTCGTTTGCTACAAGCTAGACTAGCAATCCAAGGTTACCCACCATATGCAGTCATTTTGTGGTTAATCACAAGTATTTGTTTATTCTTATTGATGTCCAAATGGGCTTTGCCCTGCCAATAGCTTTAAGAAGCCAAGCCATAGGCTGAAGCCAAGGAATGATGTGACACAGTGCCAGCCACCACAAGAGAGCCCTTTGGTTTTGCTGTGCCATCAGTCTGCACTGTCCTTTCCTGCTTCTTTTACAATTAATGGACACACAAATGAAAACAGCATTAACCCACCACCGCTGCTCATCTCTTGAAGAACTCTCTTCTGTACTAGCTCCGTGTTGACAAGAATGTGAAGAAGAGACAAGCACACTTTGATCAAGATATGCATCTGTATCTTGTGTGCAAGTGTGTATACCATTATAATATAAGATGGGAAAAAGTCATACAAGTAGGTTGATCAAAGCAGGCCAATGTTTGCCTCCCCATCTGTACATTGCCTGTAGGGTCTGACAACCTGTCAGGCTACCTGGGAATGAGAAACCACCAGCAAATCCAACTGTAGAATGCGCTCCCAAAGACTGCATTGCCTTCTTTATGCATCTTAAGCTCAGAAGAAATAAAGAAAACCTGAATGTTGTTATGCGCTACACATTTTTTTCAAAAATCCTAAGCATTATTTCTTTTTAAAGAAAAATAAAGATTTCTTCTGTAAAAGGAAAGACTTCTTTGACTGCAGAGAAACTTGAACAGTCTCATGGTGCACACGTGTTAAGTATCTGCCAAAGATCTACCAGATGACAAGAGGAGTGCAGGAGACTCTCTAAGGGTGGTAGGACAGTCTTGAACACACAACATCAATATTTCCAACCACAAAATGTATTGATAATTTCCCACATCATGTACGGAAGTTGTCTTTTACCACTTAAGGGTACACTGGAAAACAGAAATGTATTATACATATAAAGTAAAAAAATGCAGTCTTTAGAAAAGGAAGAAAAAGGTTTTCGCCAGTCTCTTTCAGCTAAATTATTCTGACGTGCTATCTGCAGGAGTACTACTTCAGGTTACAGGTACACCTGTAATTTTGTCTTACCACTTTGCATCCATTTAGCAAACTATTTCCCTTCAAGAGCTTCAGACAGGTATTATCCATGCACACTCCCCTATCTTTTAGAATTCAGTTCCCCGTAACGTTTCAGAAATCTTACTGTAGCAAAGAGAAGCCTTCAGTTTCCAACAATATTCTCAATACCTATCAAGTATCCTTTCACAAAAATGTGAAGTTTATGAAATGAACTTTAAGCTTACTTAGAAGAGAGATTTTTCTTTGTCCCTGGTATTTTTAGAATAAACAAGATAAAAAGCTATCTACCATATATGATGTGACCCTGTGAAAATAGATAAAATAACTTTCTATTTTATGGCATTTACTTTGAAAATCTGATTAAGATAGATGTCTCTAGTCCGTAATTCTTCAATGTCATGTTGTCACAGTTCCCATCAGCAAGATGCTTTAAAGGCTTTCGATTAATATTGCATGCCAGAACTGAAATTACATCCTTTGTCGTTTAGTTCTTAATGGTGCAAGTGATATCCATCAAGCAGTGTTTTATGAAGCATGTGTGATTTTTATTAGAGGCTGCTTTCACAAATCTTTTTCAGGTTTCATAAAGACTGTTCATGGTTCACAATCAACATGCCCTGCAAGCAAGATCGTGCCTACTCTCAAATGCAGAATGGAATTCAGGTTTTTTTTTTTTTTTTTTGAGGTTTATCAATTAAAAAAAACCCTCTTCCTTAAGTCTGTATAAAATCATCTTAATTGGCAATGCAAAAACATTACTGTAGAACTAGATAGTAAAAAAACCAAATGAATGTAATCATGTACTATTTTCTCAAGTAACAAGTTAAGTTCACAAATTCATGTAGCTGCCTTGAGTTTTAAAATGCAGGTGACAGATAAATCAGAAGATGCATCATGCTCCTGTGATCCAACTATGACAGATTTTTTTCCAGCATTCACCTCCGTAGAAGAAGATGCTAAAGTTTCTTTAATTAACTGGAAACCAGATAGTTGAGAAAGAATCTTTGAGTTCATCGTTTACATCAGCCTTTGGTCAACATTTCAAATGAAAATGTGCAAAACTCAAGAAAACTTGTATCACAGAGGACAGAACAAAAATATTTTTCCAATATTTTTGTCCGAAGCCATAAAGAACTTTCCCTTAATATCTGACAGAGTATAGCAACTGCACTGCGGGAAGAAACACTGCCCACTGAGAAGAAAGAGGGCGTTTCTTACACAGATGACGGTGAAAAGGAAAAATTAGAGGATTTACTTCTGAAAGGTTTATTAAACATTGTTTCCACTCTCTGTTGTTCATGGTGGGAAGTGAACCAGCTTACTATTAAAACATTTTTTCCATTAGCTAGAATCGATTCTCAAAGCATTCCAGCAAATCCACATCCAGCATGCAAGCACCCCATTAACCCCCTCGATACACTAATAACATGCAGTCAGTATTGTGGCAAGCAAGATCTGGTTAATTTACATACTGTAAAACAATGCATGCCTTCTTGTCCATAGCACCAGAAATGACTAGTTAACAAATAGTAATTACAAAAGTATAATGCTGGAAAAGGGCTCGGATGAGCAGAACAAAATAACCCGCAAGAAGGAAGAGTGATGATGATGCTCTCATCCACAAGGCAAACATTTTAAGTAACAAAATATGAAACTCTGCAGGTTTTTGATTGAGTTGAGGATAGTTTAGTAACCTTATTAAAGCTTGAAACAGAGATAAATATTTCAGCGTCACTGAAAAGAACCACAGTGAAATGAGTTCAGCAAACAACCCTCCTAATAGTAGCCTCTTTGTCCCCAGAGGGATTTATGAAGCAAGACGAAAAAAGAAAAGTACAGAAATGCAGTTAAAATAAATTGAAATTTAACCTGCTGGGTTAATACACTTAAGATCTTGCTTTACAAGAAAAAGTAGTAAGAAGATAACATAAACCGCAAGATGGTAACCACACACAGAGAATGAACTAGAAGCAAAAGCATACCTTGCACTCCCTGCTGTCGCAGCACGTGAGCACCCTCTAGCCTCATGCCAGGCTAACCCATACAGAGGTTACCAGGCATGCATGCTAAGAGACGCTATTTCTATCATCTTAGTAGGACCAGAAGTCTGTGAAACAAAGCATAACCCTAAAATAGAAAACTGCCGTTGACAAATTTCCAACAATTTATCTGAGGAACAAAATGGAAGCAAATGCTATCAGATGGTGTAAAATGACAAAGTTCCTCACTTGAGGCCCCAAAATGAAGTTCAGCTAATGCTATGCAGCGATTCTAAACATCATAATGAAACCTTCAGTGGTATGCTACTGACTTGGCTTCCCCACAGCAGGATTTGGATCTTGCTGGAAGCCCTGTATTTTGCAGCAATGTCCCAGAGCAATGATCTCACTTAAAAATAACACTTGTATCTACTTAGGATATAGTTTTCAGCATCTGAAATCAGATCCTCCTGCTTCTTTTTTTTGAAACTAGGAGTAAAAAGTTAGGCAGTTATTGCTAGCTTCAGATAATGTTTGCAGCTAACTCAAGAAAATCAGTGACGTAATGTGCTTCAAGCTCACAAATTGAAGGCTAGCTTTTTAACCACAGAATTCAAGTTTTCACCGAAAGAACATAAAACACAAAACAAAAATTGGTGAGGCCCAGATTCCTGAGTCCAGCTAAAAGACCATGAGGGAAAGGAAAAATCACCTATCTGAGCTGCTGAGCGGAGACTGGAATTCATCTGAATAATCTTTGAGAACACAGCCCCCAAACCGCTTGTAAAACAGGGGTAAAACAAGGTGGGCTATCACATTTCCTGCTGTGCTCATCCAGCACGTCACATTTACCCCAAATACAGACGGCAGACTTAAATTTGACTGACACAACTGTGATCTATACAGAAATGATACCAAAATTACCATGCTCCAACAGTAAGTTGAGTAAGTTTTATAATCCTCATTCAGGCAAAATGACAGGGTGTTAATATACATGCTCACTGCGTACCACATGTTTAACTGAAGAGAGGTAGGGACTTCAAGGTTTGATCTACGACTTCTTAATAGATTTCCTAGCATTTTCAAGTGTTAGATAATTTTGGTTCCCATCCAAAATCATTAATCCAAAATGAGCTATGACTGTATGTTTTTCTTCATCTTCCTATTTCTTAACACTTCCAAGAAAAACAATTTGCCAAAGCTGTTTTACTTTGGAAGCTCAGTTACTACTGGATAGGTTAAAAAAACCCACAACTTTCATGAACTTCAACCTAAAAAAATACACTCACAAGTAGCAATTGCGTAATGCTTACAGCTGACAAAACTAGCACTGAAAAAGCTGCCCTTCTTCCCAATAAATAAAATAGCATTTAAAAGCTCTTTTACTACTTTACTCAACCTTTTACTGACAAACGTCTGCCATTCACGAAGGAGCAAATCACCAGACCTCCTCAATTCTGAGAGCCAGGGGGAAAATTCTTCTCTAATTAAGTCAACTGCAGTTTTTTTGTCATTGACTTGCTAAGGTCAATGGCACTTCTTGAACGTTTTGTAAATTCACAAATCCAAAAGTAGTTTGAAAGACCCTCAAAATAGTTCATTACCAGTGATGAAATTCTTGATCAGTTTCTGCATGCTCAATTTGGCCTGGGAACATAGGCCCACACTAATAAAGCCTGTGAAAGATAAGCAAGGAATGGGAAAGCACAATATAAAACTTCTAAGCACAACAAGATTTCATCAGATCTGAAACAACTGAGATAAGAGGGATTCGTGTTTTGTTTTGAAGGAAATGAAAAAGGAACTGAGGCAGTTAAGTGAAAAGGAAACCATTTGGAAAAAATGGTAGCACTGCACTGAAAAGAGGTTGAGCGAGTAATACACAGAGTAGAGGCAAAGGCAAATAGCTAAGAGCAAAAATTCTAAGGAAAATGAGAAAGCATATATAATTTCAATGGAAAATTGTAACAACCAAACTTTCACTGAAAAAGCATAAGTGACATCCTTTAAAAAAAAACACAGTTTAATCCTGGCCTCCTGATTTGAAGACAAACTCTTGCAGTTTACAGCTTGGGACTAATAGCAAGACAAAAATAAAGCAGTAGGAAAACAGATGAATTTTTGTCTGCAGATCAATTAACTGAATCCTCTGCTATCAAGTAGAAGCAATACGTGGATCATGAAATAAAGGAAAATAATAGAGAATCAGGCTTCCAAAATAGCTTTTAAGTACTTTATTTCTCCTAATAGTGTCAGAAAAGAGAAATGTATGAGGGGGAGGCTTCCATATGAGCACACAGAGGATCTATTGTTCTCTAATGACTTTAAATAAGCTTTTTAGGCTTATGCACGAATTAGAATTTGTGCTCTTCTTCCGTATGTTAAAAAAAGGAAAAAAACACTTTTGATTTTAATATTTTCTATTCTAATGGCAATCAAGACTAGTTAAGTATCAATCAAAAGAGCAAATTCATTAAAAAAGATCTGCTAAAAGATGTTCTGGTTTTTCCAGTACAGCTGCTTCCCTCTTCAGAAGGAAGACAGTTATTAACCCTCAAATCAAACAAACTTTGAATTGATGAGCTAAAATAAACCCTTCCAGTCTGATTGTCTCAGTTCATGTAACTTATTGACAAAACTCTTCCATATCTAAAACTGAAGTAACTGTGAAAATTTCAGAGGTATATGTGGACACAGAGTGATTCAACTTGAAGTTTGTATGCATCCACTATTTATTTTTCAAATGCCGTGAAGGACAGCTGTATGTTGAGCAGCTTAAACAGACTGTACAATAACTAATAGTAAGCAGTTCTGTCTAATAATGAACAAAAACGTAGGGGAAAATTCCCCCTACTTTTCTTTTAGAAACATGTACAACAAATTTTCTTTCCCTCTTACATTTACATTCCAAGCATATTCTCATGAACAAAAATAGTTTTCACCTTCTCCTGTTTACCTTTCCATTCTGTCCTACTTCTGCTTCCAGCAGGTGATCTTTCACATCAGTTTCTAGCTAAATTTTACAGCTTATTGTCTGAGCCAAGCTTCTTAAAAAAAAAAAACATGGGTGATTCATGTCCATGTAAGCTCTTCCTTTTAATAAAATTGCTGTGCTTCTGAGATAGACACTGACAGAACAGGTAAAAGCCAGAGAAATCACAGCTCACAACTACATCTTTTGATTTAAGTAGCCAGCTAGACAACATACACGTGAAGATCCAAAAAGAACAAAGCTAAAATAAATGTTCCTGAAACAATGGCAGAAGTAAATAAGTAAGCACAAAGTAAATCACTACCACGATACAGAGAAAAGTGACATGATTCCCTGTACACCGGTAAAGAATGCAAGTTACACTCCCCAATGCTTCTGCCCTCCAGGCAATTGCAGCAGCAAGAAAGAGGTTGCTGTTGCTTCTGGGGTAAGCAGTGGTGAAATAAAATCATTTGTTACAATTCTATGTCCTTCTGAAAGAATTATGAATTCAGTGCATCCCTTCAGTTCCTAAAAAAAACCAACATCAACAAAAAAAGATTGATCTGAAACTTCCTAACAGTAACCTAAATTCTACACAAACACAATTTGAGTTTCAAATTATTTAATTTGCACCAAGTGTGTAAACTCCCTTTATACCTAACAGCTGTCACTCCGCCAGCAACAAATTTGGCAGAAGCACTTCTTGGTAGGCAGACTGAGTACTTCTAAAGACAGCCTGCTCTCCGCGTAATGCTGCAGATGTACAAAGGAAGTTATGCCACAGCTAAGGGGGCCAGAGAGCATGCACATCAGGAGCCATGGGAGATATGGAAGCCTGGAGTCCCTGGCAGCCTGCTTCCTTTTAGTCGCAGGGAAACACCCCGCTATTTCTAGCGTAATTACACCCCCTCCCCCTGAGCACATTTCCCCACTCTGTCTGGTGGCTGAGCTATCCGTGGGAATACGCCTTGCTTTTTGTCTTCTGCTGTAACCCCGGCGGTGATGACAAGCAAGCAGCCTGTGGGGGTGGCATGCGATTAGGGGGGAAACAGATGGTCGCGGGCTGAGTAGTCTGATATTTAACACGCTTTTCTAACTACCACCGGGGGCTAAAAACAAACATTTCAGGAGGGGGAATCGTCTCATATAGTATCACAGCAGAGTAAGGCAGGAAATCTCTTTTTATGTCCCTGGCACAGCCTATGGCTTACTGCGGGATCACAGGCAGGAGAGACCCTTTGCACATCCTGCGCTCTGGCTGCCCAAACTGCTCTGCGGTACTGGCTGAGGTGCAGGGGCTGCAGCCACCAGTGGGGCATCCAACAGCTTCTTGGCTGAACCTGGAATAAAAGATGTTCTAGTGATGAAGGCTGAAGAGAATAAAGGCCTGCTGCTCTCCAATGGGCTCTTACAAAGCACACAAAGACCACAATTTATGCAGAAAGGAGAAGCAAAGGGATTTTTTGGTGCTCTGCTGAGGGACCATCCCAAAGCTGGGAATGGAAGAGGATATTCGAAGAGCTGGTGCTTTGATATGGGTTAAGTTACCTTCACTTCCCTGCAAAGAGAGCCCAAGGGTAGCAAGGCACACACAACCCATCCTACCTGCTCCCTGCAGAGCTACTGGCAACCCCACCTGCTTGGCATTACACAGGGAGGGTGAGAGCTGTACGCACATACCCTTCCCCATAGCGCAAGGTTTCACGGGTTACATGCTGCGTTACAGAATGATTTGTCTTCCAGAAAGAGAAAGCAACATCATAAATGAGGTAACATCTTCAGCAACAGCTACTGGGCTGCTTTAGAGTCTCAGGTGAATTAAATCTGTTAGAAAGATTCACACTTTGGAAATACACATGTAAAGAAAGCAAACAACAAACAAACAGTGAAGAATTTAAGATACCTTAGCTACAAAAATTACTTCAGAAGTAAATGCTTTTAAAAGCTGCAAACATGGACAATTAATAGCATTCTTGAAAGCTGAAAGTCTAAATAGCTGTCAGCAACTCCACCAGCAAGTGTATGTTATTTACAACAGCAAAACAGACAGATTATCAGCATAACAGAAGCACTGATTAATTGTGTAGCCTCAACTTGTAAGAAAAGCAGTGTAAACCTCTGTGTGAATAGCAGTTTTTTAAATAGGTACTTTTTAGCTCCAAGCTTTCTTCTGTCCTCTACTCACACATTTAAATAGTTATTATCACTTAATAATAACCATTGAATCAAGTTGCCCTGTTGATTTTCAGAACTTTAGAAATTAAGAACCTGACTACACACATAGCCTGAAAAAGATTTTTTTCCAAGATCTAAATACCAAGGAGATACCTAGCAGATGCTACAGGCCGTTGTAGACTTTGCTACAAAACTTACAAAAGAAGATGCCTGAATCTTCTTTCCACAACAGCACAAACTGCAAGCCTAGATTCAAAAATATTTTACAGATCGCAGTAAAATCTTGGTTGAAGACCTAATTAATTTTGGTAAGTATGGACTTCTTCATAGCCTGTTACATGGATTATACACTTCCACAAAGACAATAGGAAATCTGAATAATTTCCACATTCAGCAATTATACTGGAAACTCTTGCCAAATGTACAGAACTTTTGTTCTCCAATATACTTACCCAGCTAGCACCTCAACAGGGTGAAAGTCTAGACACAAGAAGAAACTCAAGTTCTCATCCCATGAAAAGCAACAGATATACCTGTTCTGGAAACCAGCTGGTTGTGGTTGCTGAATGCAAAATGCCTGCCCTTGGCCAACAGACAGCTACATAGATGAGCGCGTCCTCGGTTTGAGTAGCTCTGACAGCAAACAAGGGATCAGTAAATATGGGAAAGCATATAGAAGGAAGGCATCCACAATGTCCTGGGCCTCATTCCAGCTCATAGACTGACATTACTCTTTGTCACTATTTCTTTCTTAATAGGATCCTTACAGACTTTCTTCTTTGCCGCTTGTGCATTGTTTATCATGTCCCCAGAACATTTTGTTTAGGAGAAAACCATCACATAACACAGAGGCACGATTCCTACTTTAAGGTTACCTATATGCAAACCTCATCCAAAGATGGGCCACAGAAGTACTATTGAAAAGTCTTCAGGGATGGAAATTCTCTGCTTGGAACACATAACAAGCACCTGATAATACTGGGAGAACACAGCAGCTCTTCTCCAGGTTGTGCCAAGAGAAGTCTGATGAGCGATGTGCCGCTACTTATGCCCATGTATTTCTCTATTATGTGCTTCCACATACAGCTGTCTCATGTCAGATTTCATTGTTCCACCTGGTCAACACATCAGGGTTGCATAGAATGGGATGTGTGAACACCCTTACTAGATAAATTCTTCAGATGTTCCAAACTGCATCCGTACTTGTTACAGATCTCTGCTGAACATGGGAAAAGATGCCCAGGTACTTCATGGCCAGGCCTTACACTCGAAGCAGTAGCCTAGCTTATGCCAGTAGCTTTTCAATACTTGCTTTGTCCAGATAAAGCCAGAGGAATCTTGTTTACTGGAACGCTTACTAGAGAAGTGGACCCCAGCTTGTGTGTGACTTACCTAGATCAGAAACAACTTTCACTAGAGATGCGTTATGATTCTTCTTTTCATTTGTGCACAGAAAACAATAGGGTCTAGAAAGGGTTATTCCCCAGTTGCAGAAAGCACCTTATGCTTACCAATTACTTCCTTAAAGTCATCTCACTATGAACTGCGCTTATCCCCACCACTATGCCAATACTGTATTTATTCATTATTTTTGGTGGAAACTGGGAAACACACATAAAACATGCCAAAATCATTACAGAGCCGATAAAAGACTTATTTGGACAGTACACCACAGGAAAAAAAAATGAAAGAAAGCTACTGGTTCCAGTCCCACTGTCATGACTGTAAGAAGGTCCCTCCTGACCCATGTTTTTCTTTTTTTTTCTTTTTTTTTTTTTTTTTGCCCTTACATAGGAATGTAGTGAAACTAGGAGGAGCACACAGCGCTAGGACAGGCATCTTCTCTTACAGAGTAAAGGAACTCATGTCATCTTTGTATCTGCAGCACTGTTACAGCTCTCAGAACATTGTTTGTACTATCACTATTTGTGCCTATGCATACAAAACTACTACTAATAAAAGTACAAAAAGTACTCTAAGTCAGTAGTAGTACATTTTAATATTACTTGATATCTGCTATGCTTGTGACATGTCCTTGCTGTTTACTAGTACTCAAGTAAGAAGCTGCTTGTGTCTAGAGCTGCCTGTGATAATTTACAACTCCTTAGGGATAAGGGTGCTAAGCTTTCCTCAAACCACTTCTTCTTGGCACCAAAACTGAGCAATTATAGCTACGTCTCACACTTTGTCTTTTAAGGATGTGGCATGTTTATTATTTGTAACCAGAAAAGGACTCACATAATGATGCTTTAAAATCACTAGGTTCAGAAAAAACACTACAGCGCTTGGTATAAATGAGAAACTTAAGTTTGTAAGCAGTTTCCATCCCTGTGGCATTTAAGTAAAGCAGCCCCAGGCAGAAAAGTATACTCTTCCTGCTCTCTCTTCTAGCAGGGCAAAGACACTAAGGAACTTTCAATCAACAGTTGGGAAAAAATTCCTACCAATATTTTGCTTCTGTACTAAGAACTACTAGCTATGGACATGCAAATTATTAAAGTTCAATTGCAGATATGAGGTGCTATGATAAGTTGTGATGTTGAGAATCACAAGAGTTCAAAAGTTGCTAATGAGCTTGTTTTAGTCTTGTAACTTGTTGAATTGCCATCTAGACCTCCATTGTACATACCTAACATACAAATGTAAAACTCACAGCAACTTGAAAAAGACCTAGAACTAAACCAAAACTTCAACAACCAATGGTGTGTATAAGTGTGAAAAGGAAACTGGTCTTGAGCTGCAAAAGGAAAAATGTAACACTGAACACATAACACTGTCAAGTAAAATATATTCATTGCATCAAATGAAGGATATGATAATTACTAGCACTTTCCATAAATCTGAAAAGAAACACAATAGAAAATAAACAGCCAATAAAATAGGCACAGTTTTGTAAAAATAATTCATTACTTGTGAAATACGAAATTATATTGGTCTCATTAATCAGTTCAGAGTGTTGTATTAATGAATGAAAATTATTCCCTCATAAGGTGTTACTTTTAAAAGGTAGTTTCCTCTACAGAGTCAACGTATCTTAGTTCTAGACAATGAATATGAAAACAATGAAATATATTTTCTATAATTAAAAAAATTAAAGGTGTATACGTATTTGAAGGGTTATAAACCTAGATGTAGAACTCGCAAACATTTTTTAAAAAGGAAACAGTAAGTTTTAATACATCCTAGGTTCCCCTCATTCTGTTACACAGGGTATTATTGCAGCTACGTGTAATAATGATGTGTTGATTCTTCAATCAAATTTCTCAACTGACAGTAAAATCACAAGCAAAATTACTTGTTTCTAAATTATAACATCAGGTGAAAAAATAGTTTTTATGAAATGGTTATTATACTCCTTATCCTTTAAGAAAAGTAAATTAAATATTCGCCCAGACCTTTTGTTTTGTTTTTTAAGAAATAATAGCCTCTAGGCAATGATATCCCTTGAAGATGCAAACATTTGGGTAAGGAAAAAAGAAAGCACAATTGCAAGTGTGTAGAGACAACCACTGAGACATGTCAAAAACGCTTCTAGTAGTGTACAAGAGAATTAAAAACTACTGAAGAAAGAATAGTGAAGGATGACAAAAAAAATAAAAACAAGAAAAAAGGCTGACAACAAGGGAAGGACAAAGGCACCCAAGAGGAACTTCTGTCCTAGGATATAAAAGCAGCAGCTACCTTGTTTTCATGATTTGCTTCAAAGAACTTCACAGAATCACAGGGTTGGAAATGACCAGCAAGATCATCTAGTCCAACCGCCTTCCCATTCCTATTAGTACCACAAGCTACTAGACCATATCTCATAGCTCCTCATCCAGGCGCCTCTTGAACACTGCCAGGGATGGCTACTCCATCACTTCCCTGGGCAGGCCATTCTAGTGCCTGACCACCCTCTGAGAGAAAAAGTTTCTCCTAATGTCCAACCTAAACCTCCTTTGGTACAACTTCTGGCCATTTCCTCGGGTCCTATTATTTGCCTGGGAGAAGAGGCCAGACCCTTTTTCATCACAGTCTCCCTTCAGAAAGTTGTAAAGTGCAATGAGGTCTCCCCTGAGCCTTCTCTTCTCCAGACTAAACAATCCCAGCTCCCTCAGCCGCTCCTCATAAGGCTTGTGCTCCAGACCCCTCACCAGTTTCGTTGCCCTTCTCTGGACTCGTTCCAGGGCCTCAATGTCTTTCTTGTAGTGAGGGGCCCAAAACTGAACACAGTACTCAAGATGTGGCCTCGCTAGTGCTGAGTACAGGGGGACGATTACCTCCCTGCTCCTGCTGGCCACACTATTTCTAATGCAGGCCAGGATGCCATTGGCCCTCTTGGCCACCTGGGCACACTGTCGGCTCATGTTCAGCCGAGCATCAACCAACACCCCCAGGTCCCTTTCCTCTTCACAGTCATCCCACCACTCATCCCCAAGCCTGTAGCACTGCATGGAGTTATTGTGGCCAAAGTGCAGGACCCGACACTTGGCCTTGTTAAACCTCATCCCATTCACCTCAGCCCAGCGATCCAGCTTATCTAGATTCCTCTGAAGATCGACACTCAGGCAGATCGACACCACCTCCCAACTTGGTGTCATCTGCAAACTTACTCAGGGTACACTCAATCCCTTCATCCAAGTCATCAATAAAGATATTAAACAGGATGGGCCCCAGCACCGACCCCTGGGGGACACCACTTGAAACGGGTCGCCAGCTGGACTTAACTCCATTGACCACCACCTGTTGAGCACAGCCCTCCAGCCAGTTCCTTATCCAATAGAGGGTAAAACTGTCCAAGCCATGGGCAGCCAGTTTCCGCAGAAGGATACTGTGAGAGACCATGTCAAAGGCTTTGCTGAAGTCTAGGTAGACTACATCGACAGCCTTTCCCTCATCTACCAGTCTGGTCACCCAGTCATAGAAGGAGATGAGGTTGGTCAAGCATGACCTGCCTTTCACGAACCCATGCTGGCTGGGCCTGATCCCATGGACGCCACGCACGAGCTGCGCTGACTTCCTTTTTCCTGACCACATTCCAGATCACTGCATAATTATAGTGTTAAAATTTTCTTTCCTTCAAATTAGAGCGGTCCAAACCACACTACTAGAGCAATATGGAAGAGCTCCTGGAATCGGTAGTCTCCCAGAATGCTGCAGACACTCATATGCTTCACATTAAGGTGCTGGCTCATTCCCTCCAAGCACTTACAGCCTTTGGAAACCACCAGCACACAGAGGGCTGCTTTGCAGGCTGCTGGATTTGTGCTCAGAGGATGTGAAACTCCTCTCAGGAGAAAATGTAGTTCCTCCCCTCCATAAGGACTCTCAGGCAGGATCCCACCTGCACTCAACACAGGTGCCACCAGGGCAGTGCTGGGCATTTACGACAGCTTCAGCCAAAGTTTCAACACAGAAGCTAAAAGTCTGACTCTTTTTCCCAGCACATCTAACCTCTTTTTGTCCATAGTTCATCAATTCATCATTCAGCTCAAATGTAGGCATAAATGTGTCACCCCCACTGCAATTGCCTCCTGATGCCACTGTAATGCTACCATCCTTCCACCTACAAAAAAGTTTTTTTTTTTTACATGCAGCGATACTGTTGATTCCTTCTTGCTAATTACCTGTCACCTCTTCAACAAAAACATGTTAACTAATGAGACTACCTGATCATGAAAACACTACAGAGAACACAGATCCTCCAACTGCTTTCAATAATCCCTTTAAGTCATTAACCTCTTTAGAGAAATCTGTGATTCCAAAGTTGACTTTTGTCTGGTAAAAACCTCACTTTCAATAAATCATCTAAACAATACTACAAGATTATAGGGGGAAACAGGTAAGATCTTTATTTCTAAAACATTTATTTCTACAGTAATCATTACCATCAGCTATTTAAAAGCTACCCATATTCACAATATTAAACATTATGAGCAGGAATACAAAACTGTATAAACTAGAAATAAAAGAGATAGAAAAAAAGGTTGGGGAATAGCAAAAAATGGGATGTTAACTTCTGCACAGTGAGCATAAAGAGCCACTTGATTTCAAACTTGCACATGAAAAGACTGCAGCATTTAAGGTTAAGTGGGAGCATCTCACTGAGAAGTCTGAAATCAGCTGCTCTTTACAGCAAAAGTGGCCACATTTCTGGAAATTAGTGCTATTACCAGTACCAACATCTCCTTCATTTCTGCTTTTAATCCTCTTGTAAGGATATGAAGGCATCCAGAAACACCTGAGTTCCCTGGGGCAGGACAAGAACCCCAGCACCCCAAAGGTTAAGACTATTTTGCACTGTTAAAATCGCCTGAGACTGATACTTCTCTGTTTCTTTATCTCCCATTGCTTTCCCTGCAACTGCAAACTCCCCCAGTAATCACAGCAACCACCAAGAGAAAAGTCAGCTGCTTTTCTTTTTGATCATTTTTCATCCCTTCTAACAGCTCTCCTGCCACAAGAGCGTAAGCGGGATCAGAAACAGACAGGATGTTAGTTTTCATCCCCAATTATGAAGGAGCTAGACTTCTTGTAAGTGATCCTGTTTGTGTTTTGCTGACCCTTCTGCATATGGCTGGAATGTACACAGAACAGAAGAGAAGGGTTAAAGAAAATTCTGAGGACTGTAATAGGGATTAGAAATATTTTTTGTTTGTTGTGTCAGAAAACACGTATGCTGCACAGCATCCTATTTCTTTAATGGGAAGACACTAATATTAAAAAAGAAATATGACATGGCTATTTTAATTATGCAAAACTGTTGGCATTTATTGCATAGGGCTTCAGAGGGATAGGAACATGGGATGGAAAGCTGATTTTTTCATTAAATAGCTGCCCCAAGGCAGATAAATTCTGAACAAAACACCTTCTCATGAGATATACCTGTCCCACAGAGAAAACAACAAAGGGAATGAGGAGGGGGAGGCAGGAAGCCTGAGCAAGGAGAGAATGATATGAAAAGAGCCCGCTAAGAGAAAGGAGAATAAAAGAGAAAGGAGGAAGTGGGAGGGAGTGAGAAAAAGAAGTCTTCAAAGGAGATGGAGCAAAAAGAGAGAAAGGAGTAAATTAAGGGAGCACACTTAAAGGGCGAGAAGAACTTAAGATGGTACAAGAAAAAAAAAAGTCTCCAAAAAGGTGGAAGGAAAATGCAAAAAAAATCTCATCCATGCATCCTGATCACTTCAGGGAGCAAAAGCTCACATCTGTTTGCATCTGTTGTATCACGCACCTGCCTCAGTGCTCAGGAACTGCTCAAGAGTTAACAAGAGGAGTCATCAGGGATGGAGCTGGAGCACTGGAATCAGGACATCTCTGCTTTCTCATCTACATGTGCATACCTGTTCCCTGCTCAACCTCAGCAGCTACAAGGAGTTAACACCAGACACAGCCTGGAGGGAACATCCCCTTCCTTACGCTATTTCAAGATGAGGGGTAGTATCAGAGGAAACCATCTCTGACCAGCTGCATTCAATGCTGGTGGAAAAGGGGATTCGTGCCTGGCTCTCCATAAAAGTCGTAAACATTTGACACCAGAAATTGATACTGGGTGACAGATGAGCAGTCTCCATTATTCATTCATTTATTTTTCCCACTGGGAAGCCATGCTTACGATGCCTGCTGACACTCGACAGCAGGAAACGAGCAGTGGAAACCATCATTCATGCTATGGTAAACAATGAATATACCAAGAAAAAGGGATCTAATTTTCTAGTGCCTTTTGTGGATTCAAAATTAGAGGCTTTGATGCATCACCACTTGGCTTCCCTCACATCTCATAGTCACTGCTAACAGACAGATAGGCAAGAGGCAACTTCCTTCCCTCCAGAGGTTCACATAGAGCAGTACAAGCAGCACATGACTCTAGGATTATTAACCTACAAAGCAGCAAAGCTTTGCTCTTGGAGGCAAAAATGATGGCAAAGCAGCTGTCTGATACTTATCTCAGCAGCAAGTGTGCTTTTGACTAGAGGAAAAACTGGACTTGCAATACTTCTTTTCCCTTTGCTACTCAATGTCTCTCCCAAGGTACCAAACAGAAGCAGAGAGATATTGATGAGGCAATGAAAAAGCACCACATCTTGAAGTTCCTGCATTTCATAACCCTTACGAGTTTTTCCCAAAGGCCTTCTGCAGATGCCATTCAATTGTTCAAGTCTGTATCAATGAGAGTATACTCCTTCTCATGTTTCTGTAAGTATGTTTTAAGATCTACTGTAATCATGGGAATACAGTAACAGGAATGTAAGCATATGGTAATTACAACTCAATTCTGCCGGGATTTGTGCCTTTATTTGCACTTGTGTGAAGTGAGAGTCAAATATCATTACAATAAAAAGGTTAGCACATTGATTATACTCTATTTATTATTCACACGATTTTACAATTTCTGGTCAATATAAGAGAAAAAACTGTACATTAATAACCATACACAAAAAAGCTAAAAATAAGCCATCGTGTAATCATTCTATTCATTTTGTTCCTGCCTATCTATTTATTGAATTTACAGTGGAAGCAGCATCATCTCCATAACCCTTCTGAAACACACATATAAATATGTTCTTATTTAAAAATGCAGGTGCAAAATTCATAGTCACTGGCTGTTCCTTCAACATGCAACAGAGCAGACTAAATCTGGTGTGGAACACCATGTGAGAAAAACAACATTACTGTAGCACATAGAATATACATTAGCTTCCCCAACTTGCTCAGCACACAGCTAGTAAGACAAGGTTCCTTAATCCTAGAGACATGGAGTGAAGGCACTGAAGTTTAGGCATTTTCACTCTTCACTAGCTTACAATTTAACTCTCTTACTTTAAGGAACTTTCCACGCATAAGCGGGAAAAAGACCCTGTCCTGTTGTGGTCGTGTGCATACAAAAATAAATAAAGTAACAAACCAAAGCAGCCTCCACAAGTCATGATCAAATCCAAAGATACATTTCATTAATGTCAACTTTGATCTGAGTATTACTAGTGATAAAGCACCTGGATGACCTGGGTAGGCTATACTGTTTTACTTGGATGTTATTCTGCTCGTCTCCCTCTTCAGCACTAGCCATTTTCATGTCTGGCTACCAACATGAATAGCTGTAGAGAGGAGAGAAGAATTTCCCTTTGAGGATCCTAGCAAAGCCAGTACACTGGCTGAGCTCAGCCCTGCCCAGGAATGTCCCACAGCGCTCACAAAGCAGATTACAATAGAGGACTTTCTGGAAGCTAGAAATGAGTTTTAAAAAATATATAACCAATCCTCCCTCCCTGCCTCTGGGTTTGCTGGTTTAGGTGCACAATAGCCAGAATTTACTACAATAGCCAGAATTACTGGAGACAACACACACTCTTAAATAGAAGACTTGATTCGAGTAAGAGATAATGTGACTTCAGTGAGGAAGAGATTCCTATGTGATGCCCTGGAGCATTCTGATGACAATTATTTTGAGTTACTCATACAAAACTGTAAACAAAAACAAAAATACACCATATTACAAACCACTGATTTAAGGCCGTAAGGAAATAGACCAGGAAGGGCATCTGAACAAAAATACTGCAGCAAATCTTAAGAACTACACATTGTAGGGCATAAGTAAGAACTTTGTATTTTTATCTCCTAAAAAAATGCATCACAAAGAAGATTATCTTTGAATTACCCAGATAAACATGCTAAAAAATAAAAAGACATATGTCCAGAGATACAAGACATCAAAGGACTTGGAAATTGAAGCTTAAAGGGAACCAATTATTTCTTGCACCAGTGAATCCTTTTTGTGTGGGCATTATTTTATATTTGAATGTCAAGAAGATTAAAATAGTGAAGTTTATTTCTCAGTACCAGTAGAAAATAACTATTAAGTTATTGAATTAATGAAAATCCAGATCTTTGGACACCTATAGCAAGCTTATAGCCACAAGTAACTTTTTTTTTTTTTTTTTAAACCAATATACCATTGCTTTCATTGCTTTAAGTTGCCTTTCAGCTTTTCCTTTTTATCACCCCCATCTAGAGTGCCAACGTCAGAAACAGCTGAAAGAAGTTAAGCTACACAAGTGTAAATTTCATCAAGTCTGTAGCTCCCACTTTGTTATATAGTTTTGGCCAGTGAAACCAAGTTAAGTACTTAGCTCCAAAACTCCATGTTGCACATCTCATCCCAGCAGCAATTACAGCAAGTGTCCAGCTGTAAAAACCCAATGAAGTTACTGTGCAGATTCAGAGAATCAAAAGCTCTATTCATTAGAAGTACTTCACTTGCTTCCAGTACAAGCATACAGAGGGAGAGAGGTACAAGGTGAGCCCTGTTCTTGCTTTTCCCCCCACTCAGTAGAGGGCAATCCCCCACAAAGTTACCCAGAAACTCAAGATTACTACTGATGCTATCTTACACTGTTCCTGAACACGGTGCAGGATACTTTACTGAGGAGAAAGAAAGGTGCACACAACCAAAATTCCCCTAGTTTTTGGAATTAAGAATGACCAAAACATATCTCCTTACTCCAATTATGAGAAACAAAACCAAGGGAAAGCTTAAGCCTTCTTTGAAACTTTCTGATTTAACTACTAGAATCAAATGACAGCAGCTGACACTTTTGGATTGCCAAGCCAGCCTTCTGAATATTCAGCTATCATAACATATGGTTTCGTGGAAATAAATTCCATTTTATGTTGTTTGCAGGGGTACTGTACTGTTAAATTAAAGCTTTAAGAAAAGTGTGTGAAATAATATCTTAAAGAATATTTCATGTGCAGTCTCCAGGTTACGGCAACGATGGGGTGAGTTTATTGCTTATTACTACAAAACAGACTATATATATATCAATGCAAAGATGAGTTAGACTGATGGTAGGATTCACCGTAACCATCTATCCCTTTTTATTTGCAATTACCCTGCACTTACAGTATTTCTGGGTGGAAATTTTTTTTTAACTACATCAAGTTGTCCCAATACATACACAGAACTCTTTTTCACTCAGTATGATGCTGCTAACTCTTAGAGGATTTATATGCTAGAAAAGAATAACAATGAAGAGGCAAATTAATTCAGTTTTCTCTAACTGTAGTAGGGGAAGGGACACCAGTGTAAACATTCAGTATTCCCTGAGAGAACGCGTTTAGTCCTTTGTACCAAATGATCAACAGCTTAGCAGAAAGAAACATCCTTGTCTTTTTTTTTTTTTCCCTTGGCTCAGAGAATGTATCTCATACCTATGAATTCTAATGATTAAAAAAATTCTACCAATTACTTTGCTACATTCCACTATGCATAGTCAAGTATGTAATGCAATAAACTATGCCTGAATGGTCTGTTTACCCCACAGGAAGATACAAGGAAAACTCTTTCCACTTAAAGGACTTGTCTTTTTGGAATGCACAAGCTGGCAAAAAGCCAGGGGAAGCTGGTGCTTAAGCAACCAAGACTGAGCAGTGCCTGTGTGCATTGCAATCTCAGCCAACCGCAGTAAATGTTATTGGAGTTTTTGTGCTGTAAAATTGCTGCTTTCATGCCCACTGCATCTGACAATAGGAATTCTTGGTCATAGATGAGAGAGGAAGGCTGATGTGCATTATAGTCAGATCTCTGAATCCTTAAAAAGAAGGGTTACTACTCCTGCGTACTCCTAATGGGTTAGTGACAAAGAAATTCATGTCAATGCCACATCCAGACAGAAAGATACTAAACGTAGAAGCCTTTTCTATGGGAAGTATAAGAGCAGAGTAATTATGCTTTAAGGGCAGTCCTGAAGCTTTTAAAATCATTGATAATACTTAAAAAGATGAAGGATATTCAGGGCTTTAGCCTTATACTTTTCAAAGCAACTTGGAGATAAGCAAACAATAAATAGATGATTGTGAAATCTTAGCAGAGCTTACTGACTCATGTAAAACCCTCAGTATTTCTCCTATGAAGGACTGTGTCAAGCACCTGTCAATAGAATTTGATGGAGTCCTGCTCATTTCCAATGAGCAGCATGTTCAAAGTGCCCAAACATCAACCTCTACCTTAAAGCTAGCTGGAAGAGAGTTCAAATGGAAGTTAAAGTCCTACAAGGAGACTTTTTTTAATTTTTATAAAATGCTTTTCTTTTCTTCCCATTTTCTTTTTGCTATGGGGACATCTACAACACTATAGAATAAAACACGTGCTGCAGTTGCATTACAATCATTTGGTTCCTGTAATACTTCATGCTCCCAGACAATTTCCATTTACTCAAAAAGCAACCTGGTATTCCTCAGAAACAGAGTCAGGAATCAGTATTCATCAGAACTAAGGAATAAATTAGGTACTTGACATGTTTGCACAGCTCTTCTTCTTCAGTGTTAACAGAACTCCATTCCAACTGAAGGGTTTTCCGCAATCGGTAGGACTGGGTAGTACATGATGTCCTCGCCAAAGTTACATGTTATACCAAGCTGGTAACCATTTGGTGCTCTCCAAAACACCAGCTCCTTACAGTCAGTAACTACAACTACATGAACTAATTTTATCCAGCTAAAAAGAACAAAGAATTAAATGAATGATGATGCCTTCACATATCGGGGAAAAAAGAATAGAATAAAACCAACACCATCGCTCCAAACAGAAGTGGCCTAAGAAATCAGAAGACAAAACCACTTCCCTAGTCTCCTTTCACAAAAGAAAGTTCTGAGATTTTTTGTAAATTAAACTCACTGTAGGTTTCTGGGAGAGCTTCTGAATTCTGAAAGTTATCCAGGCTCAGTGAGTAGCAGAGCTGCTAAGTGCTCTTTGTACAACTATAAGTTCACAAAGTTGCCACTCAACGGCAAACAAATGGGAGCATGTGCGAGATTCGCAGCGTTCTCCTAAATGAGATGCCTGGTTTTCCTTACACTTTCTGTAGTGCAGCACTGAGGTAAAACATTAGATTTTTCCCTGAAATAGTATCGTGAAAAATCCTAAATAGGAATTTAATGCAGTGATGCAATTTGTCTGCATCCAATCCTGACCACGCCTTTTGCCGCACACCTGCACACTGCTCGACCCTCTAGGTAACTCACAGGGGCTGCAAGTCAGCCTCAGCAGCTGGGTGAACTCCTCAGCTCTGTAATTTATTATGAAAGTAAACTTCCTTTGCAACTGTTTCCTTCTCCTTTTACCTCCTGTATTATAAATTATCATCCCCAATAAATTTGTTAGGGCCTACTTTTCCCCTCAAGAACAATCCATCCTCGCTCCTGCCTGTGACTTCAGGGCTCTCCCATTAGCAAACTGCAAGTAAATTTATATTCAAGCTCCTTATCTTGCAATTAGGAATGCCTGTAATCAAGATAGTCAAAGGAAACAGTGTGTGTGCAAGCATTAGCAAGAAGGGAAGGAATGCATTGTTGACTCTCTCATTCATACATACTCCCAGGTACAAGTTGGCTCAATTTAAGCCATCTGTCATTTGGAAACAGCTTCCCCCCCGCTTCCAAAACTCATTAAGATTATATTCTGTATGGATATTACACTGTGTTTCAGAATGAATTTCTCTTCACAGATTTTTCTGCATGATTTTTTATAATATGACTTCTGATGGGGGAGGGAAGAGGAGGGGAGATGTCTCTGCATCAGATCGTATCCACAGTACGATGCACAGTTGGCAGGTTGTCCCATCTGGCATGCCTTTGAGTGTAAGACAGATAATTTGTCAATCGGAATCCTTTGATTTGTGAAGAGGCCGAAGTCATCATTGGAAAGATATTTTGCAGCTAATGATACAGGAGGTGTGGGGGAGACTGTTCTTTGAAGGCTACAAAGGCCAAAAACTGAGGAGAAATAATTGGTCTCGGCTCTTCTACTAAGTAACAGAGATCGAAAGCTACAAAAATCTTTAAGAGAAGCACATGACTTACAACAATCAGATATGATACCTAATTGCCCACCACTTTGCAAAATTTGATTTTGGAGGAGTGAGGGTGAGATTGGGGAACTTTAATTTGCTCTTGGCAAGCAGAATGAATGCTTAATTAAAGCGAACAAATGTACATTTTTGTACATTAAGGGAACAATGTCGACAGAAGTTTGGCTTAAAAACCAAAGAAAAAAGATAAAAAGATGGATTCATGGGACTGAAATCAAATATCAAAAAGGGATCAAAAATCTGCAAGCAGTCATGACTTTTTTTTTTTTTTTTTTTAAGTTTTTTAAAACAGCTATATTTGCCCTGAGCATATGGAACAGATATATTTGTCGATCTTTACCTAAAGGATATTGGCCTCCCTGCACTATCTGATTTTTGAATGTAAGAGATTAAATGCTTCTGCAGCTACTGAGGAAGCATTGCAAGCATCACTATACCCTAGTCGGAATGTAACAGTCACTGGCCTCAGAAAAAAAAGTCAGCATCTATTTTCATAGAATTAACTTACTCCATATACACTGAAAGCTTGTCAAATACCTCCACTCAGCATCATGAGCATTTTGGGTATCAAACACGTTTGCTTACAAAGTATTCTTATGAGCATGCACATGCCCAGAAGACATTTGTCAGTTTTCATTCAGAATAGACAGCCTTATTTTGTCATTTTTCAGGATATAAAATGTTTCAGCGAGTGGGAAGGGAAAGCAGCTGTCTTGCAGTATAGGAATACAGGACAAATGGCAGCTTTCCGTCAACTGTAAGCAGACGATGCATGTGCACTGCTAATGAAGCAGACTTATAATGGAAATTATCACACTAAGCTGTAATAAGCTATGAAGTCATGTATACCTGATTTGAAACACACAGATATTACTAGAAGATCTCCAGGAGGTTATCCGAGTCTGCCTTTTCCTGGGCAAATGCAGTCTCAGGCGCATGATTCTGACCCTTTTATTTATTTTAATTTGATGTTATAGGTGACAGAGCTTCTGCCATTTCTCTAGGGATAGCCTTTGACATCTTAATACAGTTCGCTGTTAGATAGTTTTTCCTGACACTTTGCTGAATCCTTCCTCTCCTTATTTTCATTCCATTGCTTTTAATCATATCTGTGTGGTATATAAAATGCTTCCTTCCACATCGAGTTGCTGGTTTCCATCAGCACTTAATTAGCCCTTAGGCTAAGTGATGAGTAGAAGTTTTGTTCTCTTACCTATTCCCATATATTATCTCTACCCTCTTAAATGCTTCCATTCTGATTTATCTGAACAGCAGACTAGCCAGCAATAATATCAGAATAAGAGAAATTGACAGTAATTTTAAAAAAGCAAGATGCCCCAAATCAGAATTTATACTCCGCTGATGCTATGCCTACAATTCCCTGTTTTCCAATGCATTTGCATGCCTGGCTCAATCCATACTTGTTAGTCAGACCACGCTGCAAATTTATGTCTGATTTGCTGTTCAGTATCACTAAAAATCTCCACGACCATTTTTCCTTTTCTGCCCCCTGAATATTCTACATCTCAGGCCAGTTTAAAATTTTCAGTTCTAATATCATTTTATTAGTTTCTGGCCATACAATTAACAATTTTCCTTGTCCTTTCCTATTAACTTTTTGTCCCCAGTTGGTACTCAGAACTCTCACTATTTAGTATCATTGGGAAATTTTATTAGTGCCATTTTTACTCCTTCATCCATATAATTAATGATGATGTTAAATAAAACCAAGATTATAGCATATCCCCATGATGTGCTTTAACACAACTCCTAGTTTGATCTATTATTCTTAAATTTATTATCAGAGACTACTTCAAACCAAACGGGACTGAATTCATTTTTCAAGCAAGATGTCTTTGGACCAGTGTCAGACCTGAAGACAAATTATGTGTACTGATACAACAATGACAAAATTTATCATGAATTACAAGATAAGAAAAAGAATAATTCAATGAACAATGCTTAAGGTGACAACGAAAAGAAGGGGCCTGTGCACCTAAGGAGTTTCCATGGAATTCACATGGACTGTGAGTTCTTAGAATGATGGAAGGAAAAAGCAGCAAATGTACACTTCACCAAAAATGCCCGAACAGCTTTTAAACATTTGATCCTATCCCATCATGTCTGTCTCCTTCTCAACCAGAACTTTTCTCCCTCCTTTTCTCCTCCAATAATCAGAACTAACCTGCTCTTTATTACATGGCAGACAACAGCCTGGCCACTCAGTTTTAGTTCAGTATCACATGTGGCATCCCCTGTGGAAGAACTACAGCAAGGAAAGAACAGAATGAGAGCTAGGAAGTATTTTGCAGCCACTAAAACAAGACAGCCAGTAAGTGCAGGGACCAAGGCCCACAGAGACCTTCTAAGAAGTTAAGATGACTTAATTTACTGTGGATCTTAACATTCATAGGTTATTCCCAACCTACTTGTGAACCAGCACAGGTATAGAGGGGAACCCACATTGTCCCTTGCTTTCAGTGTAAAACAGGAGGTCTTTCTGCACTCTCAGGAGAAACTACAAGAACTAGAAGATTGGAAAAGCAGTTTTAAGTCCACCACTAACTTTTAACACGGATTCCCACGTTCACTGTTAAATTTCATTTGTTTTTAGTGAGAAGAAAAAGGCAAAATTGTGAATAAATAGAAACTGCAGATTGCTTAGTCATGGTGGTATATATTAACTGAGATATCTTGGCAGAAATAAAACATGATAGTTGAAGGGTAAATTTGAGGTGTAAACAACAAAACTAAAAATATCCATATCAAAGAATCACAGAATTGCAGGGGTTAGAAGTGACCTCAAGAGATGATCGAGTCCAATACTGCAACATCTATGCTTTGTGCATGCCTTCATTATCTCTTCCATGCTTGAGCATTTGGCCTGCATTCTCTCAGCTGCTTGCAGAAAAGCTAAACATTTTCACTTTGAATTTTTGATATTGTGGTACAAGGAAAACAGTAGCAATTTTGGTATGACAGATACATTTATATAGCCTCTCCCACCAAATTCTAACGAGTCACCATGAACGAAAGTCCTCGGATTACCAGAACTATACAATAGAGCATTTGATGTCTGCAGACTTATGATAATGCACACTGAGACCTCCAAATATGAATATTTTTTTGTATACTGTCATTCTCCCAGCCTTTTTAGATTATATTTCTCTTATACAAACTAAAACTCAGAATTGTGCTCTAGATATCTAAGCTTCCCTTTCTGCAGGAAAGATTAGTTGTTTTGAACTGAAAAGTCTATCAATCTACAATTCCCTAGTGGCTGAAGCAAAATCTTGTTTGTTATTCATCACCAGGCAGATCCTTGATCAAGAACAACCAAAAAAAACATTTTATATTACATTGAGGTTTATTTCAAATCATCCCATCACATGAACGATCGCTACAAGCTGTAATGAGAACCTTGGACAAGTGTTGAAATACACCGTACAAATGCTGCTGTCAAACACAACTTAGCATTTGATGATTCTGCCATAGTGTTTTCAATTTAGGGGTAAAAATCCCCAATCTGAATTGAGTTTAGACTCTTCATCCCCATTGTCAGAGTAAAGCATTAACATTTAACTTTATCTTTTCTTCATGGTATCTACTTAACCTAAAAACTTAGCACTGTATTTTCCATCATACTGCACGTCTGTGTTGAAAAACAAACTACTACTAATTTAAATAAATTCCCCTCCAAATTCTGACTAATCTGTATTTTTGGAAGAAAAAAATGAAGCAGCCTATTAAGATGCTCAAATACAGACTTCAAGTGACTTATATTGTTTATAAGCAGACCATTACAGAAAGAAAGCCTTTCCACAACTCAGTCATGTTCCAGAATCCTCTCTGATCCCAGCCCCTAGTTCATTCCCTCTCTTCAACTGTGCCCTCTTCTTTTAAGACCTATTCAGATACTGCTGTTTCTTATAAATCAGTTCACTATTCTAAGAGCAATTGGAAATTTTCAGGAGTTCTAAAAACTGCTTATATGAAACTAGGAAACAGTTCTGAAATCAGCAGACTAATAGGCTGACTGATGGGATAGAACCAGTAGAGTCAGACTGAACTGCACTGTGGAGAACAGGAACAACAAAAAAATATAAGAAATTGAAAGCTCTAAAAAGGAACACTTTTATACCTTACGGGTCCTCAAATTTATCTTCTCCTGGATTTTACACCTGTTAAAGCACCTCTTTAAGAGAAGTAAAATGTTTCCTAGCAAACTGTGTACAACAGTCCTCGTCTGACATGAATTTCTAAAGATACTAGCAGTACCTTTCATGAAGACCACGTATGTGGTGAGCATCCAACAAATGGATTTTAATAATTCTCACTACCCTTCTTCCTAATTTCTTAGAGGAAAGCTAACTCGTGTTGGTCAACAAAAGAAACCCAAACTCAAATGTGTAGATTAACAGAATTCTAACCACAATCAAACCCTTTAAATTTTAAGGATGTCGCTACATTCACCAAATCAACTCAGACTAAAAGAAAACAAACAGATGTTTGCACAGGCTGAAGAGAAAGTAATTTAACTTGTATTCACAAAAAGTCAACATAACTGAAAACACAGTTCAGTAATAGAACTATTTTGTCAGCGCCTTTTCTATCCTAAATTCTTTGAAAATACTTCCCCTAGCTAAGATAAATATCTAACAAAATTATCCAGAATATAACACTTGAGTTAGTGTGTTACCCCTTAAAATCACATAGAATGGAAGGTTCCTTTGTAACTAGATGCATTAAAAGAAGATTGGTGAAAAAATGACATCCTTCTTTGAGAGGAATATCCTACTCGTGCTGTATTAGCATTTTAGCTGAAGAATACACAACACTAAGAGAGTACCAACGGCCACAATTAAAGAACCTTTACTTTCTAGTGCAGATCTGGAGAGATCTACATACTAGTAAAAAAGCTATGCAACTATGCAAATCACTAAGTAGAAGTTATGAGTAGCATAGAAACAATTAGCTTAATTACTAAATTCAACCATTGTCTTTTTTTTCCTCCTCCACAAGGAACACCATTTTTTCCATCAAACAGGTCAGCAGTTTAAGACGTAAGAAACCACCATGAACAAACCAAGTAGATTTCCCAAGCAATATTCACATACACGCTGGATGAAAGCATCCTCTTCCTCAAGTAATGCAATCCCTGATCCTGCTGCTGAGTGACTCATCGCAAACCATCTATGGTTGTCTCATCTTTCAGCAGAAAAAAAAAAAAAGCAGTACTTCAATTTTGGCAATTACTGATATAGTAACTGCGTTCAGCAAGTTCAAGCACTTCTAAAAACAAGTCTGATCCTGGGGAGAGGAAAGTAAGTTCATTAACTGTATTATATGACTACCAGCGCTACTAGATTACAAGTGTACACGTATCACTGATTTAATTCTGTGACAGCATGAAGCGGCAACTGCAAGCACTTCCATTGGACATAATACAGGGAAGGGGTGAATTACAGACATCTGCAGATAGAGGACAAAGGGAAGCACAGAGGAAAGAGAGAGGGAAAGCGAAAAATGAACTTATAGAGCATGCTGGTTGCTCCTTCTGGCTAGCCACAGTCTCACCACAGATAACTCTCTTAATGTACACCATGGCGTTAACTCCTGCCCTGTCAAAAAAACAACTTTGTTTTGTTCTGCTGAGGGGACAAGATTTGACTTGCTGTGGGATTAGCTGAACTTATTTTGGCTGGGGTGTTAACGAATGCAGAACATTCTTCAAGGTTGACCAACCCGCACTGGCAAGCAATTCCCAAAAGTTTCAGAAACAACAAAGTACCAAAACCTAGAGGACTGATGAACACTTACTACTTGCTCCTATGACTTTAAGAGGCTAGGAGATAAAAGAATTCCATCTCAAACATTCAAAATTTTTAGCAGCTTTCTCTTGCTGCTGTATATTTCACTTGCAAAGGACAGGGTTGATGGATAAGACAGCAATCTAAATGTATTGACTTACTGAACAAAACCAGTCTACCTTTTGGATAATGCATATATTGTCTAACAAATTTCATATTCATGGACAGAAAAGAAATGAGACATCTGCATAACATAACCTGCATTATGTATTACCATGCTTTTGAGAGGTCCTCAGATTAAATACTGAACAAGTTGAAAATGCAAAAATAAACCTGTAATGCTCATTTTTCAAGAATTTAAGCCCCCACCACAGCAACCCCAATTCATCCTTTAGAGCATGATGTCTTTTCAAAATAAATAAAACTGTCAAATCCATGTGCACAACTGCTCTTCGCAGATTAGTTGAGACACAACAGTAAAGTAGCACTTGAACCTAGGAAAACTGTTTTGTTCTGCAAAATAATTCTGTCCAACAAATCAATTTGTGATCTGTAGGCAAAATATTCTCCCAACTCCCTCTAGTGGCTCATACGTAGGATGGTTCACTGCAATCAAAAGACAGAAATGGCTCCATAAAACCAAAAATTCTTGTACCAGACTTTGCTGATCTACTGGGGAAGCTTCATGAATTAACAAATCAGTCTTCCAGTCAGTCTGTCAACCCCAAGAAAGCTTATTCAATCATACAAAAAAAAAAAAAAAGGAACCATGTGGCTATTTTTTTATTTTTTACATTTAGAAAGAGAAAAAAAGGTCAAGATTCGTTTTCCTACAGCAAGACATAAGCAAGTATTTGTGTTCCATACTCATCTCTCTCCCATTAGTTGTTCATACTAGTTGGGAGGATGAGAGCCATGGAAACATGCACTTTGGAGCCACCATTCTCTTCTCTGACCACGCAGCTCTCTTCCTCTACAGCTGTTCCCCTGACCTGCAATGCCCTATCCAGAAACATATAAATCCTCTTCTCCCACCCACAGGGAAACTAAAGCAGCTACTGGAACCTTCTAAACTTGATGAAGTAGTAGAAGACGCATCTTACATTATTCTGAAACTAAACTTAATGACAGTTTAACAAACTTCATCATATCCTTCAAAACATATAAGTAAAGCCTAGTCACTTGCAACAAATTGTATTGCATAAGAAATCATCAATAGCTACCACCTCATATAAGTATTGCATTTTAAAATAACTCAAATGATCTTCAGTACATTGAGTTTCTACTCTTGCTTATGCTACAGTACTTTTGAAGTAGAGACATCATTTGCAAAATTTCAAGTAAAATCAACTTAGCAAATAAAATTATTTAGATATTTTAATTTTATTAGGCAACGTTGTATGTAAGAGGATGGAAAATAAAAGGGTATTCAAACTACAGACAAAGCGTCCTCTTCTTACCATGACCTGGGACAGACACTGAAACAGTACCGGTCTGTACTAGAAATGAGCTGGCAGTATAGTCCTCATCTGTATCAGAGTCCTGAACTGGCTGGCTGGCATTATTACTTAATAACCACCTCTGGTTGTCATGGAGATTGGGTGATGGAGGAGGGGAGTGTAAATGTTCAGTAACTGATGGACTAGATGAGGAGGATGGCATGGGAGGACCTATGGAAAAAAAAATTTAAAAAACGGGTCAAGATATGACATGAACTACAAAATCAACTCTTTTTTGCATCACTGAAAGGCAAATTGTCTACCCCATATAATAAAAAGATAGAAAAAGAAAACATGACAATAGCATGTAATATACTGGTTTAGGCTCTTTACAGCACATTAGGCAATTCCATTATTTGCTATTTCAATGTACAGTGTCGATCTCTCTTCTAGTATTCCAGTGTCTCTGCAAAAACAGAAGGACAGAAGAGCAGGTGTCAACTGAAATCAAATGTTTGCTGTGCAACCAGTTGGGAAATACAGCATTTTCTACTTTTTAAGCATTTATTTTCTTAGGCCACTCTCAACTGAAGTAACTCTGTTTTGTATAGCAAATACTAATACTTATGTAAAGGAAACACACACGCATTGCACTCTTTCCATTCTCATCTCTCCTAACTGGGTGAACTAACAGAACAAAAGTACTCAAGTATATGGTCAAATACATAGCTTCCTCCTTCAGAGAGAAATGCCTGTATTTATGAAATAAAATAATACAGATAAGCAGAGAAACAAAAATTGTTTTCCAAGCTCACAGATACAGAAACTCGCAGCCTTAAATTTCTACCCTACGAGTTATCCTGATGAGAAGTTTTTAATAGTATTTTTTCAGACACAGATACTATCTAAAACCCATTAGAATGTTTCATCTGTCAAACTCAAGTCTGTCTGCACAAATTTTTTAAAACACACATACGCAACAACTGCTTCCCATTTCCGCATCTTGCAAGTGCTGTAAATACATCACGAGAAACAACAAGTTTAAATAAAGATTTAGGATATCATAACAAAACGTTTAGTCCTTTAATAAAATAATAAAACCCAATAAGCAGTAAGGGGTTACCTAATTTATCCTGCCACATATATTCAGCACAGATCTCACTTAAGATGGCCATAAACCTAACCCACAGGGGCCTGCAGCCCTGAGGAGTTGTCTCCACATAAGGAGACCACTCCCAGTAGACAGAGGCCTATGCCATGCCTGAGCTCATGTAGTCTTCCTTAGTGAAGATTTATTTTATTTTTCAGAATACCAGGATTATTTTTTTTTCCTGAAAAAAAAAAAACAGGGCACACAGGGTAATGGTATCCAGTCTGGTATTTGGAACACATCCTCTTCTTAGAAGATTTGCCAGACAGTGTGGATTGCCACAATCCTTATAAATTTACCATACACGCCTTTGTGTGAGGATTACGAGGGTAGAGACCACTCTACACTACAGTAGCTGTGATTTCACTCTTCACAATGGAGTACCCATATTTGTATATTTGTTCTGACGCTGTCCAGGCATTAACTCAGCTTTCCAACATCTCTTGCAGGTACCACAGTCAAATTACATTTCCTTCTAGAAGAATCAAGTTGGCTGAGGCTGATGCAGACAAAATACCAGACTTTTCAGGACTTCTGATTTCATACCTGAATTCTTTTAGACAAAGAAAAGATCCTGCAGAACTTTGCAACAGTCACCACCAACACAGGACTGCCAGAACTTCCTGAAGGGGCAGAAAAGACTATCTGTCATGGTTTTATGATTTTGATCATTGGTATTCCACATCATAGTAGTGACTGTTGTGCTGTGAATCTGTTGCTTCTGTATTACCCTCATTTCCTAAGGGGCCACATTGAGCTTGTGTCAGCGATCTAGAGAGCGCCTTCTTACCACTGATGTGGTTAATGGAAAGAGCAAGGCAACCTTAAAGCTGACTGAATGGTAAAAGCAACTAGGAAGGGTCTTTGGAGCCAGTAGAAAGAAGCAGGTTGAGAAAGTTGGCAGCCGCTGTATGATAGCTGTCCTGGGAAAAGTGAGGCCCTTCACTTCATAAGTAAAAGACTCCCAGTGAGGGAGCTGTGCCAAGTCTCTTTCCATCCCTTCCCCTCAATGCTGCATTGAGATGCAGACTCAGCTGTGGAGGCAGTGGGGACCTTCCTCAGTTTTAGGGAAGGCAGCCAACAGAGTTCCTTCATAGCTAAAAATGAGTAGAACTAGCAAAGGCGATGTCATTTAGATAACTTCTGCACAAGTCCTCAAAGCCAAGACAGTGTTAACACGTATGGTGCTAACTTAGTACTGTCTCCTTCCTTATTTATTCTATTGGACCCACCCATGGAACTTCAAGCCATCTCACTGTCACAGTTGTTACACAACTTCCTTGAGTATGTTCATCCTGAAGCACAGCGCTTACCTCATGCATGGGACTGAGGGATCCAACTACTAAGAAAGTTCAATTTTCCATGCTCTTGCTAAATGAGTACAATAGCAGGTTTAATACTGAGACAGAGTTGACTCTGTGACCTCCACTGGGCTTTAGATGCAGCAAACACTACCAATAGTATTTAAAAGCAGATCTAGCTTTATGTGGTTTAAGACTGCCAGACTACTTTATTCTTAAGTATTTTATTGCCTGCAAGTGGGGAGTTGTAACAGATAATGAAGCAGCTTTATTACATAATTTCTGGAAGAAAAAGAAAAAAAGATATTAATCTGTATGGATACCATTCATGACTAAGAACTTAAATTTAAAGTAAGTGAAAAAGAGGGCTTTTCCATCATCTAATCACTGGTATTTTATCGCACTCTATAGCATAGTTGTACTGGAAAAGTGCAGTACCTCTCACTGCTATATTTAAGTTTAATATAATAATAGTGCTGGCACCGATAACTTAACTCCTCTCCATCTCCTTTGTACAATGCTAAAATCCTGATGATTAAAACAATTTTTTTTTTCCATGGACATTCAGCATAGCCTGAGACATACTATCTTCGAGCTCTCCAAAGCACATTAGGTCCTAACCAACTGGTTTCCCAGGAAAGAAACCTGTGAGCCTAGCTACAAAGTGTTTGCTTAATTCTTTCGGGCCATTTACTTCCTCTCAAACTTGCAGGGAACAGTGCAATATATACACTATTAACAATTTTAAAACAGCTTTGGTTCTGGAAGGAAAGCAAGCTCTTACCATTAATCAAGTAACTCTCCTGCGCGAAACCCAAGGCTTATGTCTGGGGAAATAACAAGGATGAGAGAGTGACATTTTACAGTGCTCACCTTGGGAATTTGGAAGAAGAGAGCAGACATTTAATTCAAGTTCAAGTTAAAGAGCTACCAGATTTTCCTGCTACACCTCGATTTTTTTAAATATTGTTTGCTTCAGTGACCTTAATTATTTATTGAGAGTGTATTTTAAGCTCTCTTTATCACGCATCCAAACTGATTTAGATAACCACTGTATCTCATTCAGATAATTAATTATTTTTTCACAAGTAAAAATTAGCAATATATTTTGTTCTTTTCTTTTTAAATTTAATTTGGAACACATTTCCTGGCTTTAGATTTCTCTGACTATGGAAGAGCATTTCAGATGTGTATTATCTGAAGCAAACCAGCATACCTATGGAGCTTATCCATAAAGATGTTTTCAATATGCTTCCCCTTCACTTCCTCAATTACACTCATTAACTTTCATACACAACATAGCCTTTACTGCACAAACCATAATCACGCAAGATATCCTATTGCCTGAAGATGTGTCATATCCAAGACCTCTTAATTATTTTGCAAATTCCCTCATTTATCCAGATTTATTAATTGCCTCAATGCTATGTGGCTAATTGACACTGCACTGGTGAGCATCCATCCGGAAAGAGCAATCCTCAGGTGCTCCGGACTACAATTTCTCAGCTCAAAAAACAAGGTGCCAGGTACAAGGCAGAAAGGTGGGGTTATGAGCAAAGCTTCCACTACCACACTCAGTGGGACAGGCACTACTGGAAAAATTAGGTGGTTATGCCTGTAACCCTTGCAGCAAATCATGCAACTTTGGTGATTTTTCTAAATCAACCTGATAGCAGCAGGCAGGTCATTCCTGTCACAAAGTTGCACGGTCTGCAGAGAACAGGGAGCCAGTGACAGCACGAGCCAATTCTTCACAAGTACCCTAGGCCAACCAGCTGGGACGCATATTTCTGTACAATTTCATCCAGCACTGGCAGATCTCCGCAAAACCTTAGTGTGAGTTCCTGTTCAATTCCAAGTGAAAAGACGGATAGCTATCTATGCTGCCATTTATAGAATAAGCTACAAGTTAAGAAAAAAAAACTTAACACTAGAAAAAGAGGGATCATAGACATGCAAATTCCTCTCTGATTTTCTTTTGTATATGGAATAAAAGGCATTTTAAACTACTTGGTAATAACTCTTAAATCTTAGTAAACACGTTCAAAAATCACAAGAATCATTATGCATGGCAAAATCCAGTTCTGTTAATTATCACTCTTTTTCCGTATAGCTAAAAGGCACACAATGATGCAAACAATATTTCATTCTAAGGAACAGCAGAAATGATAATCTTTTTTCCACCCCTTCTCTCCTACTTCTTTTGGTATACAAATTCAGCAAGAATTTCAGTTCTTCATCTTTGTCTCTTACCCATATTTATAAAAAGCAGATTTTTTGTTTCTACTATGTGACTCCAATGTAAAACAGTAAGCTATTTTCTACTACTAAAAAATATACCAGGCTTAAAAGTACTTAGATCTCTACTAGATTTATTTAAGAGGATAAATACACCTTCATTTCTTGGTATTTTCATATTCAAAAACACACGATTTTTTTTTTTTATTTTTTCTGGAAGTGCGTAAAGATTTCTCACATGGAAATGCAGAAGTCTGCAGAAAATATAAGCAAATTCCAGTAGTATCAGTCTTAATATACCAATTTGTGAAGATGTGAATTGATTTTCAAAGGAAATAAGTCCCAAAAGAAAGGAAAACCCGAAAAAAAAAAACGGCTGTAAGAAGAATACAAACCAAGAAAGATACCGGAGATAAGATGTGAAATACCTAAAGATAATTATGTTGGAAAAAAAATTGTACAGTTCTGGTCTGCGTCTACATTTGCAAAATGACTGAAGTATATGGAAAAACCTGACATCAGCACGAGTACTTGCAAAGATGATACAAAACAAAAGTTGGAAGCAGAGGCGATGCTGTGTATGGAAAAGTATATGAAGGCATTGAAGTCTGAGGCTGACACAATTGCTGCTGCCTAGCACTATAGGGACGAGAGCCTGGAAACAACAGTGGCTTCTTCAAAGTGTGGGGGCCAGAGGACATGCCGGGAAGAGCGGTGCCTCCAGCCCCAGAGTCTCCAGGATGCCTCCACCCACCTGCAATCCACACCTTACAGATGTATATGGTAGGTCACCCACACCCCAAGCTTTAAAAATAAAACAAAGCCATTAAAATCTTTTGTACTTATTCGTATTATGAAAAACAGATAAAACAATTACTCAGCTTTCATCTTTTATCACTCATTGCATGTTAGAACACCACTTTGCTTCAACACCAACAGGTATGTACTTCTATTTACACCCTGCATGCTCACTAGATGTATTTAAGAGAATATAGCATCAGACACTTTCAGAACACGGTATTCAGCAGAAAAGTAGGATGTAAGAGAAGCAGTAGTAATGATCTCCTACTGCTGCAGGGTGGGTGGGCTGGGAGAGATGACCCAGAATGTCTCTGCAGAGCCCGAAAGTACACGCATTTATGAGAACTCCCAAATAGAGTAGAATTCTTAAAACAGAAACTTTACTGGCAATATGATAGTAACAAAAAGGAGAAAAGCTTGTTTTTTGATCTTTAATTATAAATCTACGTATGCTGTGTAGCTTTTCTATTGGTATTACTATGCACTTAAAAAAAAAAGCATCTGAAAAGAAAAAAACCTGAATATCTAGCATCAACTCACTCCGCATAAGAAGTATGGCAGGTTACACATTTTACAAAAGTAATTTCACTACAAAAACTTGAAGGGCCATTATTTTCATCTCAATCAGCATGCATAAATCCTACTCCTAACTCTTACGTAGGACTCCTGATGGATGCTTAAGGCAATCTAAGAGCCGACAGCTCTGTTTAGGCTGTTTAGCCATGGCAGAACAATGCATTTTTCATTTCATAATCTTGGCAGCCCTTGTCACTGAGATTGAATAAAAAAATTCTTCTACTTGCATCTCGAAGCCAGAGGGGAAGAGGCTTATTTTGAAGTTAGCGGTAAAGAGTACTTACCGACTTCAATGTCAGTAAGAAAATGCTATTAAATTACAAATTGCAAGGTGGGTGCCTTTCCTGATTAAATTAATGGGATTTTTGCTGGTGATTCCACGGAAATGAAGTTTTCATGTTTTGTTAAGTGCCATTATGTCACATAAACCCCAAAACATAATCACATACTGTGCAGAAGTGTTATATACTTAACACCTCACTAACAGTAGATACATATATATTAATTCTGTACTTTGCTTCTGACAACAGTAGATGAAGAGATGCATTTTTTTAAACAGTTAATGCCACTTTTTAAACTAGAATCAGATGGTCAGTGGTTTGTGAAGGTCAGAAATAACACATCTCCTGGCTAAATTAATTAGAAATCAAAACACTTCCAAACAGGCAGTAGGATACTCACAGCCCTTCTGAATCAAGCTGAGATGAAGCTTTGCAATCTGTTGTATGACTTCCCAGTGTGCTGAAAGCTGTAACATACTCTTAAATAGGGCACCTATACCATCCCTAACAAGTTTACTGATAGCATCCCAAAGATCCAATTTCCCAATGTATTACGTGCAAATTGACAAAATAAAAATCTCCTGGTACACACAACCCTAAGCAGTCAGATTTTTTATCCTTTCATCTCTTCATATAACACAGTAAGTGAGAAATAAGCAAGTTTTAATTGTAAACCTGTTTATTTATTTATTTCTAATTCTGGACTCCCTGTATGCTATCCAACCTGTACGGCTTGGCACTGGCATTTATCTCTCTGCTGGATACTGCAGCCTTCTGTAGTCAACCTGCAGTGACAGTTATCTCTTAATTAAAACTCTACATGCAAAAAGAACTACTGAAAATTGTTGTGGCATAACACACAAAGAATGATTATTTATAACCAACACAGTTCTTTTTTATCTACTTATACTGGAGTCAACAATTGTTGTTATTGTGATGATCTGCCCAAGGGAATATATGCATAGATGTGCATTTCCAATACACAAACACATACACATAGAAGTTTGTTTAGAGATCTATCTTCAGCAAAAATCATTCTAGTGATTTTTTATTTTTAATAATTGCTTTAAAATGCCTGAAAACTATGCATGCATTCTACTGTGGATTTTCCATTTAATTAGTTTTGGTTTAGTTTTACACAACAGATAACGAACCTTTCAACCCTGAACTGGAAAGTGCACTTCCCAAGTTCCAAATCTCCCTGAATGCTAACGAACCGTCACTACATCTTAGATGCAAATCTTAAATAAAAATGTCCACTTTTCCCAGACGTCCTTGAAAAGTTATGTCTAAAGAAAAGAGGTGCATTGTTTTGACACATTTTAACTCACAAAATTGCAACTGCTTCTGTAGACTGTGGAAGCTGAAACTTTACAAGATTGTAATACGAGAACATTGATTTGAGAAAAGAAGTATTCCATTAGAAAGCAAGAGAAATTCTGGTCTGATTTTTTTCCCCCTGCTTGGAAATATATTATGATAATTATGAGCCTGTAATATAAAGCCTGTAATTGTTTTCTGAAAAAGATTTCTTAAGAAAAATGTTTATGCATTACAACTGGCATTCATTTCTGGAGCAAACACTGCGTTTTGAGCCTTTTTGTTGTTTTCAGAAATTTAACAGCTGCTGCTTAGCAGATTGCTAAAAGAAAGAAATGCCCTATTCTTGCAGAGGTCAGACTGCATCATCACAGCAGCTCCTTCAGTCCTGCGCTAAGGCTGTGCTCATCTTTCCTTTAATGGAAGTTCTACTTATAAAGAAACTGCAAATTCTGATCCTTAGCTGACAGACTATTCTAACCGAAGTATATCGCTTCCAACCTTCTCAGATATTTCATTATTTTTTAGTTGTATTACCTTACAAATAGGCAGCCAGGTGCAGACTGCAGGTCCAAACAGTGAGGCAAAAAAGTTCATGAGCCAAACTAAAAATCCAATCACCTCTCACTTTCAGTATTTTAGGAGCTATTCTGCTCAATTCAACTGAACTCACTTGCCTCAACATTAATTAAAAGCATACACACCAAGTTGGAAAGGGAAAAGAAAGCTACTTCCAGGATAATAGTTTTCTGAGTCGAATGAGGAGTTCCAGTTTAAGTGATAGGTCTTGGTATTTTTAGAAGAATATACCTCCCCCTCTCCTTTGCTGAGAATTTTTGGACAGAAGCAAGCTGATGAAATGAACACCAGATTGCAAAATGTTTCCATTAACTCCTATCTATCTACACTTGCAAAGTACAAGTTCTCTCATGGAAATGCCACCTTCCATTTTGCGCATCTGCTGGGACACAAGCTCATGCATCCCAGCCTTGCCACATGAGCCTCACACATCACAGCCAGGACAGAGATACCAGCTCAGCACTGACTTGGCTACACACATCCGGTTTTCGGCAAGCTGCTACCACTGGCCACCGTCTCATGAGCACTGGCAGCCAGTCTGTGGTGGCTGAGCACAGCAGCCTTGAAGCTCTAGGGGACAGGGCACCAGGCCCCACTTGCAGTGCCCTGTAGAGACCAGCCCTTTCAAAATGCCCTTAGGGCATTTTGGCAGATTGAAAAAGACAACGTCACCACAGCCACAAGCAAGAACCAGGAAAACACCCTGCCAACTTTTTTTTTTTCTTTCCAAAAATGCAACTGAGCATCAATTACAGGGCTGCTGGTACATGCTGTAACTCACGCAACAAGGCTGGACGCACTCAGCCTCTGTATGTCCTACATTCACCCAGCAATGAGGCTGAAGCTTGTTGTTTCCACTCCATCCTGACCTTTGTAAAAAACTAATTTTTTTTGGATGCTGATATCCTTTCAGAAGGCAATTCATAAAGAGTAATCATCTAAAAAAGTAACCTTTGTGAAGAAATGCTGCTTTATTCTTCCTATCCGTGACATTTTATTATTAGAGTTGAGATGGATTGAGCCATGTCACATCTGGTTTATCGCTCTTTCAGCATGACCCTGCGTTAGCCTATGTACCTTATATTTTCAACGTTCCTTTGGGCTAAAATAGGGGAGGGGGGAAAATCGCCTTTCTGGAACAGGACAGGAATGCATCTTGAGGAGTACAAGGGCACTTTAGGATATCTTTGGAAGGAAGCTGGTGAGAGAGTTGTTAAAGAGAAAATAAATCCTCTGAGAATGACTCACGTATCATTCAGTTTATACAGTCAGGTAATTTCCCATCCTCAATCCTTCCACCCTGCTAAGAATAAATCTAAGGAGGAATAAAACCAAATACCTATGAACTACATTGAGTTTTCTTAATTTTACTGAGCCCTACCATCTAAACAATAGTCAGGGTGCCAGTTTTGTCTGCTTTTGCTACCAGCATGGCAGCTACCTCACAGTTCATTTTTAAGGGAGCTGCATCTTTGAAGCAAAGTGCCTGGAAAAGCTCTTAATGGCACTGGATTGACTGTAATACAGATCATAGCAGATAATTTGTTTTCTCAGAGATGTGACAATGTAAAGAAATTTTGACAGAAGCTAACCAAGAGCTGCCAGAGCCCAAGTCCTACTCCATGTGAAAGAAAACAGAGGGTGGGACAGCACACCGTGATGTTTTCCCAGGAAAATAAAGTAAACCAGTAAAAATTCCCATTAGACTGAAACGGAAGAACCGCGGGATGCTTATAAAAGCATCAATTAAGCAATGAGAAAGGGGAAAGCATTCCTGTTTGTGAAACTTCAAACCAGCAAAGGAGCCCTGAACTACGCATTGTCCATAGGCGTGAAGATATCAGCTGAGCAGGTATATTCGGCACGTGAATTCTTTGTTGCTCTATTTTCAGAAGCTCTCCCCTTCCTGCTGCACTATTGAGTTTAGTTCTGTGTTGAGGCTTTTTTTTCCTGCTATATTAAATCCAACTCCCTCACAAAGGAACTTTTGGGGAGGGAAGGAGTTAGAGAATTACCAGAAAATTATCAACTGTTGTCTCACACAGCACCACTCTCACAAGCAACAGGACATTTACTGGACATTGATGTCTCATTACATCTAGCATGTAATTTATTTCTCTGCTGGAACAGAACTTATCAGCTTTGCCCATGTGGAGAAAATGTTTCTACCTCCGAAACAAACAGAACACCACAGGCAGGAAGCTGGAAAGCTTAAATGAAAATCCACCACATGGTCACCAGAGCTCACTTGCTACTGAATCCACGGTAAGACAGCAGCATCAGAACAGGCCAGAGGTGGTATTCTAGGGCCAGATTTTCAAAAAAGCCCAGTCTCATTGAGGGATGATTTAAAAAAAACAGAATAATAAAAACTGCTGGGTACTGAGTAATCGGAACAAGCCGGACTCTTTCTTTAGGTGCCTCTGGAAATCTCACATTTTAAACAAGGAAGAAAAAAATGCTGCTTCAACAAAGCCTCTTATTTTGGAGCCAAATATAAAAACAAAAATACTTTAACCGGTAAGGAAACATATCCAGCATTTGTAAAACGCTGTGAAGTTGCATATTTTTCATTACTCTCTCCCAGTACAAGAAATTATTATGATCTATTTTGACAACTTAAATAAAATCCCCATTTGATAGCTTTTAATTAATTTTGTAACATTTTCTCTGTATTTAAACTCGGCAGAACTGCACTGTACTCTAGCTATATGTAAAATTCAAACCCATAAATTTCAAATACATTTAGTTATCCTTTGAACTGCAGGGGAACAGGCTTAACATTTTTCTTTTCCAACACACTTACAAAGCCTTCCCATTAGTTTTGGTAGGTCAGATAATGTAGAATGGAGTTTAAAGTAGCATCTTTGGCTTTAGATTAAACATGGAAATTTCTATCCAAAAGTGCTATTCATAAAGTTATGAGCTAATGAACAAAAGGAAGTTCAATAAAGTTTCATGAATTGTTAACTGTAATTGTTAATTGTAAAATCCAGAAGTAATAACGTAAGCTTTACTTTGTTGCCAATTTGACCACTTCAGAATAGTAAAACAAAGTAAGATAAACCACTCCAGTTATTTCTTAGAGGTTTTATCTAAATGAAAATAGAAAAGGCCTGAACGACTAGGCCAAATTACATACATGAAAGATTCCAAAATAGAGAAAACAACTGTTTAAGCTTGACTGGAACCAAGGTGTAACAAAATCTCTTAACCATGCCGCTTCCAGAGACCTTGGGCCTTTGTCCAAAGACTGGGCAAACACCAACGGGGCCATCCAAATCTGTCGACAGACAGAGGTTAGCCATCTGCTTGAAAAGAGATGAAAGACAACTCTCATCTGACTGCTTAGTAAAGCTGAAACAACTGCACTTAATCTTAATGGTAGGAATCACCAGCTGAAGCTGTATGACTCTCTGAGTTCCTGAAAAATTATTAATATTGAAGCATTATACTTTCAAGATGCACCTCTCAATACCCGTAAAATCTACCAGCTAAAAACCGATTACTACATAGAAAGCATTTAGAGGCATTGGTCTGGAAGCACTGCTCCATAAATCTAAAATTCCTCATATACGTTATTGCACGTGCTTTCCAAGATTATCCACTCTTCGCATCAACTTCCATCAATCTCTACTTCTAAAACATCTACCACAACCGCTTACTGGTAAGAAAAGACAGGAACAAATTCTTTATTTGATTCCTTTTTTCCCCTTTGAAAAAGGCACTTTTTAGCAGGTTCTTGGCCAAGATTACATTCGTATTCACACAATGCTTCTTTTACACAAAGAAGTAACGCAACCAATTATAAGAACAGTCTCTGAAAAAGCCAACTAATGTCTTGACTTTGTCCACATTCACACAAGCACAAAGTAAATAATTTTATATGATGCTTGATAATACAGCATTATATAAGGAAAAGATTATGCAGGAACACTTACAAGCTAAACATGTTTATTCTGAAAGGATCAGATTATATAAAATGCGATTTTTAAGTGAAGAGAAAGAGAAATACAGAACTGAAACCAGTTTTACCCACATCTCACTTCTTTTGTACTTCGGCATGTTTATGCCTAGCACACACACAATACAGTTTTTCTGTTGTAGTTGGTCTTATTATTTGGGTTGCTCCAAAAGTAATGACTCCTATTTATTTCAATGACAACTACAACAGATACAAATAGCACAATAACACCATTTGATAGAGCAAATTCGCAGCTACAAAACACTGTTTTTCAACTCTGTCACAACTATTAGCTATGCATTTTCACCAGGAATGAAAAGACCCTGCATGCCACGCTCACAAAAGTCTCCACCAGTAGATGTGACCCACTGTTTCACAGCTGCTATGATGAAGTCATTGCTAGAAAAACATTACCCACACAGCCCATCTTTCATCAGCCTGAGCAGATGGAAGTTGGAAAGTGCCAAATCCAGACTAAAGGGTGAGCATGGGGCAAATCCAGCCAAAGCTGACAATGTCTTCCATGGTCCTCAAACTGGAGCCTAAAGTTATTGTAATGGAAGAGAAAGGTCATCTTCTCTGGCCTGACACTGGAAGTTCAAGCCTTCAGCTTAGTCTTGCCACTTAGCTTTTTAGGTTCCAGGAAATTCAAAAGGATCACCCCTTTCCTATCCCAAAAGATAGACCACATCGCTTTCCTGCTGAGGGTTACATCTTGAACTTCGTCTTTGGTGTGAAATTCACGTCACCACTCAACTGCCATTTTGACTCTGGCTAGTAGTGGTGACACTATCTCATCACTGATAATGATCCAGGAAACTGTCACCTTCAGTCTTGTGTTGTTTCAATAGGTCCTGACAGACCTGCATTTGGAGCTCTGTTTCTGTGTGAGCATTTCACTCATTTGGTGAAAACTCTGTGACATTCCAATGTTGCCACCATTATTTTCAACACACTGAAGTTGATAATTCAGCTCCGTACCAAATTGAGCAGATGAGCTGATCAAGACTTTCTTCATTTCATAGTGTGACAATTGTGCATGGTCATTTGGAACACAGCTTGTCTTTCAAGGCGCTGTTGCCACTGCTGAAAGGCATCACCCATGACCTCAGTGTGTTCACACTCACAGTTTGGTCTCCATAAATCAAGTAAGCATCAATGAATGTCAGTGGCTATCATGTTTTTCTGCATGGAGGAATCCAGTGACTCTGCTTCATATACACTTCAAGTTCAGATGTCACTCTGTCAGAGTGCCCCTCTGCTGCCATCTGTCACACAGGAACAACACTGAACAGAACACTGGTGGGAAGGTTCAACCTCTACCACCACACCACCAACATCCGCCTCTGATGTCATCAGCCAACACCATAAAATACGAGGAATTACTTTTGGAGCTGCCCTTGTACATACTACTTGACTTAAATCTCCTATACTATAAATGCCATGGTACCTATATGAAGAGACACAGACAATGCAATATTCTCAACACTTTTGCTCAGTTATCTGAGATGTTTCCTCTTCATGGTTTTTTTTTTTTTTTT